>CM077238.1:32645229-32705229 GCA_039654775.1 Spinibarbus caldwelli
AATAAATCGATAATCTGATGCTGTAATCATAATTTGTGTGAAAAGGAATAAAAGTGGCCCTATGTATGTATAATGTATGTATAGGTACATTTTTGTATTTTAAATGAGCCTGGGTTGATTTGAAGGCAAGTGATAAAACTCACATTTAAGTTGCCCTACGGGCTTAAAATAGGACCACAATTAAAAAAACGACTATGTTTTTTTTTTTTTTTTTATGAGCTATGATACAAGTGCAAATCAGTTTAATCAATAAGCTCTAAGCTGTCAGTTTCGTCTTGTACCTGACTGTGTTCGGCAGGCCTGTGGTTTCGCCGCAGGCTTTGATTCACAATCATGTTACTCTACTTGTCACATTCTGAATGTTTCATTGTACTTAATTACAACAGTAAATAAAAGCGTTGATAAATGCAGGCGTCGCATGGCAGCGTGTTCAGGGCAGTTAGCTGCGGGTAATCTCCGCTTATCTGTCGTTTATGAGCGGCTGAGTGCTGCTCGGTTCGCTCCAGATCCATTTGTTCCATCTCTGGAGTGTGCTTAATGTTTAATGCAGAGTCTATTAGAATACACATCAACTCTGTTCCGAAGCTCAATTACAGCACAGAATAGCAACTGTTCAGCCCAGCCGGAGGAACCCGCAGTTCCCATCCACCACCAATCATCTGCAGTGCAGATTTATGAATTTAATGTTCCCAAAATACCATGAGGGATATCGGTGCTGATGAGTGAACCAGACTGCACATCGGATGAGCTAAGATTTACACTGCAGACATAAGAAAGCATCACAGATGTAGAGATGTTCAGCTTACCTGCTACAGAAGTCGAGGTGCCAAAACTTCACTTGCTCTCCGGTTCACCTGCTTGTGTGTTTTCGTCCGCTCTTTCCCGGCTTTTAAATGTGAGCTAAAGCAGGAAATTGGAAATGAACATGTGTGTGTTACTCATTAATATGTTGTGTCCCTCCTTAACTCTTTCACACTCCGCTGGTCTCTCTTTCTATCCAGGTGTCTCTGACAACTCAAGCCCGACTCTTCCCTTTTTGTAGGCTTCCCTCCTACTCACACAGTCATGCCGTGTTTATCCCTTGTTTATGTATACACAAAAATGTTTTACGCAAGGGGAGCATGCAGGGTGCATTTACTCAAGACGGAAGTACTTATCAGCACACGCACACACTCCCGCACGACACGCTGTAACTGCTGAACTGTTAAAGGTACCCCCACAAAATCACTTATCACTTATTGCTTTGCCATAAATATTCGTCAGCAGCGAATGTCACGTTATATCAAGCGATGCTTGCAGTGATAAATCAGTCTTCTGTGAATGTTTCAGGTCACCAGCAAGCTGCAAACCACAAAGGTCAAAGGTTACGCTTTGCTGCAGCTCCAGTGGTTTTGATTGGGGAACTGTAGAGGAATATCTAGTGTGTATGTTTGCATTTTTGTTCATAGATAGACACCAAAACTATTAGTGCAAAAAGTTTGGTCACACTTTGTCCAATTCTCACTATTAACTAACTATTAATATGACTTTTGCCTCAATAAACTACTAATTTGCTGCTTATTGTTATAGTTAACACGGCAGTTGTTAAGTTTATTTAGGATTTAGGGATCTGAAATACAGTCATGCAGAATAAGATATTAATATCTGCTTTATAAGCATTAATAAACAGACAATATGCATGCTAGTGAGAATTTGTCTTTAAAATGAAGTGTTACCAAGGTCTAATATTCAGACACAATCCCATAGCAAGGCATTAATTTGTTAGTAAATGACGAGGAATGTACTTTTCAGTGTCAGTCCGAACATGCATAAATGTATGTGTGCTAGAAATACACTTTACTTATGAATTTCTGCAAATTTTGATGAGATCACATTAGTATTGTACATAATTCTGATCTAATTTAAAGTCTAGAACAAACAGAAATCATTGTATTCATGATCAATCAGATGTACTTTATCAGACTGTTTCTTCTAGAGATGCAAATCAGATGTTAGTCGCTGAAGGATTGTGAAAAGATGTCAGTCATCTGTTATATGACACAGAAGATGATGAAACCCAGGACTGTGTAAGTTCACAGACTGACTGCTGTTTCAGACAAGGAGTCTCTCATCTTTCATTCTCTGATCTTTTGTTCTTTGGACAGTGAGTGAAATTGACAGTGGTTTCACCTGAGAGCTCAAAGCCTTTCTCTTTCCACAGAGACTGATTCTACAAGTCTGCTGACAATGATAGCGTCTTTTGTCATTGAAATGAGGGACTGGTGTAATCAGGGCTGTCGAAATCGCTGAAATCGCTTTCTGGAAATCCTTATTTGTTGCTTTAACAATCAAATCATATAATTTACAATTTATTAAAAGTTTCTGTTACATGTTATTTTACACAAAAGTTAGTTCCGCTCCTTAAAAAGGGATTCTAATCGAGAGACCCACAACAGTTTTTACTGCGTCATTTGGAACTAAACAGACAAAATAACTTGTCAATGTTTTGTCAGAAATACAGGTTTCTAATGCTGTGTGCACACCAAAAGTGAATTTTATTATTTGTGTGAGTAGACTTCATACAAAGTCAATGCAAAGATGCAAATTCATGCGCTGGGCGACGCGAATGATGCATTTGCCGTGAACGCGATATTCACCTTAATTGGGTCTTCTGTGCAAGTTTAAAAATTTTAAGTTTAAAGTTGAAAAAAAAACAAAACAACCAGCGATAGAAGAGTTTATCAACACATCCAGTTTGACATGTCCAGTTCAGAAAATGGTTCTTACTGCTTTTATGTTTCTTATTCACACGAGTGACGTAAAAACTTCCCGCGAGTAGCTACGTGATGCAAATATTCGCTTTGCTTTTGGTGTGAACACATGTAAGAAATTGTCGATGAAAAAATTCCACTCTTTAATGAACTTTTATACTGAGCAATATCACACTCACCGTTGTACTTTTGGTTTGAGTATCGAGATTTTGATTAACTTTTGATTAACTTCATTTCAACATGTGATGTTACTTAAAAAGATAGTTCACCCAAAAATTTTAATGTTGTCATCATTTACTCACTCTCATGTCATTCCAAACCAGTGTGACTAGCTATTTTTTATTTTATTTTATTTATTTATTTTTTTGTTGTTGTTGTTTTTGTGCAACACAAAAGAATATACTTTGAAGAATGTTAGTAACCAGTTTTGGTGACCATTGGCTTTCACTGCATGGATGGACAAAAAAAAAAAAAAAAAAAAAAACGGAGACATTTCTAAAAAAAAGTATTTTATTTTGTGCTCCACTGATGTAGAAATGACAGAACGACATAAGAGTGAGTGAGTAAATACCATAATTTTTATTTTTGTGAGTGAACTTCAATCATACAACTAGCAAGAAACACTTTAGACATTCAAAGCAATGATAAATGCTTTGATTTGCATGTAATTGTGAGTTTCCATTTGTCAACATAGCGCTGTTTTCTTTTATGATTGGATTTCAAATTGGCCTTGTGTTTACTGGTTAACTGAATCAATTTAAAGCTATGGTTTTATGGAATTCAAAGAGCCTTGAGCACAAACACAGAGTAATGTTTCTGAAGTATTACCACAGTTTTTGTTGTTTTGCATCAGTACTCTATCTTATTACAAGAATTACTTTGGGAAGGACTGGGAAAAAATTTCACTTCCTTTAGTGACCAAATTACGAAGTATTAGAGACTAAAAGCCTCTTTATTAGATGTTCACACTATTCAGCTGTTGTTTAGATCTCAGCTCTGAAGTGTAAGAAAGCGATCTTGACCTTTCAGGTGCACAGCATGAACTCTCTGCGTATATATGGTACCCTGGTTCTCCTGCCAGTCGTTCGGCTATAATCTTCATTCAGTTCAATACCTTCATTTGCTTTGACATGCCGAAGACCAAATTTACTTAAGTAAAGCTTTCAATGGAAAATCCATAATAAGCTTTTCAATAATACCAAACCACGAAATGTTGCCTTAGGCTGCCATTCAAGACCACTGATCCAAGAAAGAAGTTTTTCCACACTGACTTTTCTGCTGCGATGTGAACTCATTTGTGTATTTGTGTAAACGGCAACAGTTGTAAGTCTCAAATCCAATTTATACAACAAAACGGCTGTCATTCTGTTCAGAAAATGCTGAGTCTCTATGACCTGGATGTTTTCTACCTCACAAATTATTTTGAAATTAAATGCATTAAACGGCCAGAAGGACACGCTTTTATATAAAATGTTAAATATAAATGAACAAACTCTAAACTTGAAAAAATGCCTGACTTTTTAAACTTTTCCCTCATTCAAACAATTGACAGAAGCGTTGACTTCTTAGTCGAGGTGGCAAAGTAAAGTCTCTCTTCACCCTTCTGTGATCATAATGATATAATCACCTGTGCCAGGTGGCTGAGGGGGGATTTCACTACTGAAGTGTTAACGTTAATGACCAACTTAGTTCCACTGAATGACTCGAATGAGCCACACGCTCCAGGCGACACTCCCACCCATATTTTCTGCTTTTGTTGCCTGCTTTTTGACTCCTAAATCCAATAGTTGGTGTAGCTTTTGAGCAGCGTCTGGAGCCAAACATCATAAGCATTATTTTCTAAGCTAGAATCTATTTAATAAGTTTTTTATTAAATATTTTCATAATACATTTTGTGTATCATTTACTTCAAGTCCTGGAAGTCATTATCATTCATGGTCAATGTATGAAGTTATTTGTACGGTCATGGTTTCTATTTAAATACCAGCAAAAACCAGATTTACTTCATAAACCAACCTTGACTTGACATCAGGGGAACAAGCCATTCCTTTAACTGTCATAGAATGAATGATACTGTGTTGATTCATTTTGGTGTTTTATTAAGTTTGCCTTACAGTATCACAAACAAATTATTTGGTTTAAAATGCAAATATGCCGAATTAAAGCCCATTGTTCTTCACACATTGTGTATTTGCAACTGCTACAGTATTTTGTTGCAATGCAATGAAGATCCTGTAGCTGTGGGGCGTAAAGTTTAGGAGCAAAATGAGTCAAAACTATCAAACTTTCTGAATCTACATTTGATACTGAACAGATCCGCATCCAGATTTAAGACACTGAGGACGAATCAAGCTGTTGCAATGGGCCTGATAATCTATATACTTTTACACTACAACACATGAAACATTTAGCAGAGACATTTATCGAAATCAACTAACAGTGCATTAAATGTGCACATTTCATCAATTCATGCTTTCCCTGGAAATCGAACCTATGCCCTTAGGTTCACCAATTCCTGTGAAATTAACATCACAGAAAACCTAAAACTAATGCATTTTCATTTTATTTATTTATAAATCTAAACAAATCACACACAGCTTTGAAACTTGTCACACAGATGCACAAATCAAACTAAAGTGTCCAAGTTAGCAATGCACACTACTGTTTGAGCTACTGCAGATGGCCCTGAAAATTAACTTCAAATGTGTGATTATGCATAAATGCATTTTTGTGTGAATTTGAACAAAAATCTTAATGTCCACAGATTTTGTCTTATAAACTCTTACACACAGCTTTAAAACGGAATGCAACCATGCCCTAAAAAACAGAAAAGCTTTTCCTTTTTATTTTTGAAAAGCTTTCACTAAAAGTTAACATAGTTGCGTACAGAAGACAATGTTGTCACACGAGATCTGCAAAAATTACTTAAAAAGCTGTATTATGCGTGCCAGGCCAGTAGTTGGTAATGTCACTTTGTAAAGAAACACTATGAACATTAGACTAAAATGTAATACACATGCATGATGGCACCATTTCTACAAATTCACATTTTAGGAGTTTACATGGAGACAATAATGGTATCGTTCTCAAAAACTTGCACTTAGAAACCTGTTTCAAAAATTTTCAGGCCCCGAGAATGCCAATGTTGTGGTGTTTTGAATAAAAAACGACAAAAAAAATAAATAAATAAATAAATAAATAGTTTTAGTTGAAAATTTTGTTGTGTAAACACCTGCTAAAATGTTGGTCATCTCTACAATCGAACTAATTAAAAAATAATTCACAGACTGATTTGAATCTTCACTCATTGGTTGTTTTGATTTTTCTAACAGGGCAGCTTGAGTGTAGCTGAACCAGTTTAAATAATGTGTAGCTTGTAGTTTTCTTCTATTTTGTTTCTTTTTTCTGACTTACAGATTTAACAAATCTGGCATCTCAGCTGTAGAGAGAAAAATTGCAGGTAAAAACTGCAACTCACCTTTCTTTAGAGTCGATAAAACAAACTTCAATCAGCTGGTCACTTCAGCGTACTTTAGTGTTTCCTTCTTCATCTAGAATGAGCTGATTCTGCATTTCAAGCCTCTTTTTTATTGACTCACTTTCTGAGAGTACAAAGAGTTCATAAAAATAGATACATAGTACTTAATAATGTGCCAGATCCTGTTTAGATTCTCGTTTGGCTTGATAAATACAGCCATCAGAGCTGGTGTCTAGCCAGCAGAAAGCTGTCAGTATAGACAAGGCCAAGGACTGCTGGCAAACAGCGGCTGTATTTTAGCCAACAGTTCCTTGTTTACTTCAAGAAGGAAAGCATCTGAGAAATAGCCTGATTTTCTGCTCCACGTCTCATGTATTGAAACATCACCTCTAAGTACTTTAAGAATATTTACGGCACCTGCAAGTAGAACCATTGCAGCTCCATTGCTTTCTGAAGGGTGTCGCTGCTGAGCAAAAACAAACACGTTGTACCCAAGAATAATCAGCTTCATCAAGACTTTAGAGATGCAAATGAAACCTCTGTTATCAGGCCTGAATTTAACTGTGAAGTCTGGATAGCCTGCTAAACGCACAGCTAATGTGAAGAACTGATCCACATGACAAGTGCTGATGTTATACTCTATTATGTGGGCGCTGAACACCACTTCAAGCTAAAATGAGACAGTGCAGTGTGATTTATTATGAAACTCAGCTCCGCAGGTGAGTAAAGTGCACTGAACTATTGAACAGCGCATATGTAGCCTGACTATACATTCATCAGAAATGTTGTCATCTACAGTATAAGCAAATAAAAGATTCCTAAAGGGACAGTTTAGCCAATAATGAATATTCTGATATTCTGTCATCGTTTACTCACCCTCATGTCTTAACATACATATATATATATATATATATATATATATATATATATATATATATATATATATATATGATCTCAGAATATATTCTTCCCACAGAATATTTACAACTTTCATTAATGTTGCATAGAAGAAAGACAGACAGAAAGAAAGAAAGTTTGGTTAATTAAAACCATAAAAATAAAATATGATAAAATAAAATAAATAATATAAAATATTTTAGCTTTAATTGCTACAACATCCCATTATTTAAAAAATAAACTAAAACTAAAAATATAATATTAAAACTTTAGAGACATGTTTAATACTACTACTACTACTACTACTACTACTAATAATAATAATAATAACAATAACAATAATAACAACAACAACTAAATTACCATAACTAAAACAGGAAATTTTATCTACATTTAAATATATACAAAAAGTATGCAATTAATATTTAATTCTAAATATTAGAAAAAACTATAATAGTATCAGTGGTACAAAAAAAAAAAATGGGGCGTCATGGTTCATGTCATGGTTCACAAATGGCATTTAGTGTCATTATCAGTGTTGGGGAAAGTTACTTTTAAAAGTAATGCATTACAATATTGCGTTACTCCCTAAAAAAGTAACTAATTACGTTACTTAGTTACTTTTTATAGAGAGTAATGAGTTACGTTACTTTTGCATTACTTTGGCATTACTTTTTAAATATGAGCAGGGCTTGATTGTTTGTTTTTAATATAAGAAGTTCTATTTATAGCAAATGTAAAAGCCCTTTCACACCAAAAGTGTACTGAATAAACCTTAGGCTGAAGGAAGAGTAAATTTACATCTGTACAGTGGAATGTCGGGGAAGAAGGTTCAACACTCTTCAGCAATAAAAAAAAACAATGAAGCACAATTGTTAGTTTATCTAAAGTCATTTTTGCTTATTAGTATGGTTGAACTGGATCATCGAAGGTCAGACATCGGGTTAATAAAATGGGATTAGATACATTTGTGTTATTTAACATATTTAATTATTACAGGTTTGCGTCATATTCTGAATTTGCATTTCACTGTTTTAATTCATTTTGATGAATACTAAATCTTTTTTTTTTTGTTTTGTTTTTTTTTTTTTTTTGTGAGTGAGATGAATTAATGCACATTCACATTTAGTCTAGAACGACAATAACATCATGTTCACACAGCGCACACAACGCCTCTGTACTTCCGATTTCTCCCAGCATGGGGACAGGAGACTTGTCAGTCAATAAATGGGAAAACAAAGTAACTGGCGTTACTTTTTTGAAAAAGTAACTCAGATATTTTCTTGTAAATTAAAAAGTAATGTGTTACTTTACTAGTTACTTGAAAAAAGTAATCTGATTACATAACTCACGTTACTTGTAATGCGTTACCCCCAACACTGGTCATTATTATTTATTATTACCATAAGTAATTGTCAGTGTCATTATTATTTATTTTATTATTATTTAAGTAATCGTCATAAAAAATACATTTATATATATTTTTAAGAAAGTGTTACTGTTTGATTTCAGTGTTTAGTGAAAGACACTCATGTCTCATCATACAGAGGGCAACGGGAATGGCCTAATGTATATTTATATACTGAAGTAGCAGATTATTCCAACTGAGAAGTTCTCAGTTGTAATTATGATTTTAAGAGCTGTTCAGCTGCAACTTCAAAGTTTGCAACTCATAATTATGCTAATTCTTAGTATTTTCCACCTCAGTACTCGGGGAACACAGTGAAACCAGCAATGACGTATATTGGAGATAACACTGTGCTGTGTTTTCTTTTCTCTCTCTTTTTTTTTTTACAAAATAATAAACTGTACAGAAGTGAAATGTTAAAGAAATGGTGATTACAATAAACCTTGCAAATAAGCTCAACACTGCAAGTGAACACAAAACAACTGAATTTCAAGGGCATGTTATAACATCAAATATGATGCCGCTTTTTCTACTAACGAGGACAAAAAGGGACAGAAATCACCCAGCCTACAAGCTTTTGTTGTCACATCAACTATGATGCACATAATCCTGTTAGGAAGGATAAAAGAGAAAATCACATGTCAGTCAGGTGACAATAACACTCACAGTGCTTTACACTCCGGCCGTGTAATCGAGTTTTGTCTGTAATGGCGGTTTTGTACAGAGCTCAAGAATTGCAAAAATTGGTCCTGTAAATCAGTTCTGACACAGAAGATAATGTTGATGGAACTGCCTGCTAGAGATCAAAAATAGCTTTATAATTATTTAATAATGTATGTATATATCAAAAAAACAAAATACAATGTGTATAGTATGTTCCTTGATGATTTTTCAATAATTGTTATATGTGAATGTATTTTCTTGAATTGAAATATATGAAGAGATTTTTTTTATTTTTTTGTTTGTTTGTTTTTAATTTTAACAACTTAAATAAAATTGAAATTTGAAATATATGTCAGTAATATAAAAGTATACCAAAAAGTATATTGAAAGAAAATGTCTTAATGGGATTGCATTCTTATCCATTCCCCTTGTCAAAATTACTATTTAATTAAATTGCTCAAAAATAAATTGCTCCAGCTCTTTCAGCTCAAATAGGGACCATTTATATACACTAATTTGTGTCTTGCCACAGATTGTCAGTCAGAATGAGGTCTGGCTTTTAACTAGGCCTTTCTAAAACATGTGGATTGTTGTACAGCTTTGGCAGTATGTTTTATTGTCGTTGTCCTCCTGAAATTTAACACTAGTCTCAAATCTTTGCAGTCTGAAATAGGTTTTCTCAAGAATTGCCCATTGGCTTCATCCATCTTCCCCACAACCTGCTTACAAATCAAGGACTTGCTACCACTACCTTGTTTCAGCGTGGGGATAAAGTTTTTATGGATTCACTTTTATCCAAAATAACTTTCAATGCATTGCATTCAAGATAGAAATTTATCAGTTCTTGTATTCTCTAGTATTCAAACCCATAATTTCAGATTCACTATATAACACTCCACTGTTTGAGCTAAATAAAGTCATGCAGTCCTTTAAACATGGTTGCAACCATGCCATATTCTTTTTATTTTTTTTAGAAATAAACTCCTTGCTGCTCTGTGGGATGTTTGAGATATGTTGTTTAAAACTCAAACCCGACTGCTTCTCATGACCTCAACCCAGACTTTTTCAAACAAAGATGTAAATCCCTTTGTTAGTTTTTACCTTGCATCGTCAGTAGGAAAATGCACATTGTATTTGGTGTTCAAACATTCCCTTGTGGCCTGTGTTATTTATTTTTCCCTTCATGCACCTCAATAGGAAAATGTGCATCACTGAGGTCACACCTTTGAAACCCTTGACTCAAGCGTTTTTGACTATTTTTAGTGATTATTTCTCAACGTTTATTTTAATCGCTATTTTATTTTCATTTTCATTTGTCTTCTGATGTATTGTTTTTTTTTTTTGTTTTTTTTTATCAGTTTGCTGTGGAATAAAAACAATACATTTGATGTCACTGTAAGTACTGACAATCACAAAACTGTTCCTCGCATTGATGACTCCACTTTCGTTTGTTTTTCATCTGTTGCACAATTTATTTATTTTTTCTTTGGTTAACGAGCACTGATGAATCATTCAAAATAAGACCAGGAATGTGCATAAAGTAAATAAGTTCAGTTTTTTATGTCATGTTTAATTTAATAGAATCGGTCCTCTATGTTTTCATGTATTGTTAAAAGGCATTATAAAACCAGTATTTATTAATGGCACAGTTAACAAGTCAGTAGGTTTATATACATGTAATTTATTTCTGTGATCAAAGCTGAATTTTCAGCATCATCACTCCAGTCTTCAGTGTCACATGATGCTTCAGAAATCATTCTAATATGCTGATTTGCTGCTCATTCATAAATACATAAATAAATGTTATTTATTTTATTTATTTATTTTATTTATTTTTATTTTTTTAAGGAAATTAACACTTTTATTCAGCAACATATCAGTACCGTTTGAAAGGGTACCAGTTCACTGACAGCTTTTGTACCATTTTGTGAGAGTTTACATGGTCTGCTGCACTGGGGTCTGACAAACCTATAATAAATTGATCTCTTAGTAATACATCTTTATCTTGTAGGTGTCACCTCTATGCTTTAACCAGGAGAACAACTCACAAAGTTAGAGAGCGATAGATTTAACAGACGGCATAGCATCCTGGCTACAAATGAAAATCTGCACCCTCAAGACTGCAACTGGACGTCACTAATGGAGTTACACGTGGGAATGATTTGGTGATTTTGAGGGCCAAAGCTCCAGGTCACCTACAACATTTCTGGTTAGATTGATGTATTGTAGGATCCAATCTAATTAATTTGATGTATATGTCCTTGCTCTCCTCTGCCTGCTCCATGATCTCTGCTAGTACTTCATGCTGGCATTCGCAGCCGCTCAACCTGAGGTCAATCCGGTCAGCTTTGCCAAACGTGTGTTGTACAGAGACCTTATAAAGGACCCTTAGAAACGTTCCTGAACTGGGGGCCAAACTGTGCTTTATGATTTTATTTCACAGCAAACAGATAGAAGAGTTCAGCAGTAAAAGTGCAAGTGCAATAAACATGACAAACTTGACCAAAACAAACAGTCCACTAATGAAAACACTAAACAATGGGGGTTGAAGGGTATGTTATAGCATTAAATATGATGCATTTTCCTTTTGAGGAGGAAAAAATAAAAAAATACATAGCATGACCCAAAAGAGTATGTTTTAACATGAGGCAAATATGAGGCAAACATTCCTATTCACGATGCATGGGAAAAAAAACTAACAAAGAGATTAACGACCTTTTCAGACATATATGAGGTAATTGTTAATGTGCATGTCTGTAATGTTTATTGTCAAGTCCAGGATTATTATAGTTAACTAAAACTAAAAAAATTAACAGAAAAAAAGAGAAATAAATAAAATTAAATACACACATAAATATATACATGTATGCATATGAGGTAATTGTTAATGTGCATGTTTGTAATGTTTAGTCCAGGATTATTATAGTTAACTAAAACTAAAATCGTTAACTGAAAAAAAAAAAAAAAAAAAACTCACTAAAATGTTGCATAATATAACGTAACGTGTCACATAAACATAATATTTGACATTAGCAAGCCTGTCATCCTACACACGTGGCCAGAATTGTTGGTACACTTGGTAAATATGATCAAAGGCTGTGAAAATAAATGTGAAATGCTGTGAGCAGTGAAAATTCCCATATCCACCATCAGGGCAATAATTAAGAATTTCCAATCAACATAAAATGTTATGAATCTGCCTGGAAGAGGACGTGTGTCTATATCGTCCTAATGCACGGTGGGGAGGAGAGTTTGAGTGACTAAAGACTCTCCAAGGACCATAGCTGGAGAATTGCAGAAAATACTTGAGTTTTGGGGTCAGAAAACCTTTTAAAAAAAATATCAAACAGCACCTACATCACCACATGTTGTTTGGGAGGGCTTGAAGAAAAAAAAAATCAAGAAAATAACATGCTTTCACCAAAAAACAATCCCCAGCATATTCAGTTATCAGACACGACTGGAACTTCAAATGGGACTGGCTTCTATGGTCAGATGAAACTAAAAAAAATAGCTTTTTAGCTTTTTTTAGCTTTTTAACACTCAAGATGGGTTTGGTGAACACAGGGATAAAAAGTACCCCATGTGAACAATGAAATATACTGCTGTATTTTTGATGTTGTGGGTCTATATTTCTGCTGGAGGTCCTGGACATCTTGTTTAGACACATGGCATCATGGATTCTATCAAATACCAACAGATAAAAAATCAATAAGTCACTGACTCTGTTAGAAATCTTATAATGGGTCATGTTTGGATCTTCCAACCATACAATAATCCAAACACAAACCTCAAAAACAACACAAAAATGGGTCACTGAGCACAAAACCAAGCTTCTGCTATGGCCATTCCAGTCCTCTGACCTGAACCCTATAGAAAATGAGTGGGGTGAACTGAAGAGAAGAAGTACCAACATGGAGCTGGGAATCTAAAGGGTCTGGAGTGATTCTGGATGAAGGAATGGTCTCTGATCTCTTGTCAGGTGTTCTCTAACCTCATCAGGCATTATAGGAGAAAACTCCTAAACTATTTTGGCAAATGGAGGTTTCAAAAATTGTTGAATAAAAGGGTACCGTTAAGTGTGGCCAATATGTATTAGAGAAAAACATTTATTTCATAATGACATTTCCCCCCATTTTAAATTCTTATTCTCCAACGAAAGGTAAGATTTTTTGAATTTTTTACATAATAGATCAAAAGTATTAATAATGCAGATTTATTTCTATAGCCTTCTTTGATCATATTTACCAAGGGTACCAACAATTCTGACCACGTGTGTATATTTCACAGTTGAATTACAAAGATGGACAATCCTTGAGCAACTGGACAATTTCTTGAACTCATGTTTTGCCATTTTACTTGCATTTAGTCTCTTGTCTGTCTCAATTAATCAATCAATCAATTACTACAATTTCTGCCCTTCACTCTGCTGTAATTCCAAAATGAGGTGCTTGTTACTACTTTATCTTAAAAAAAAAAATAATAATAAATACTTTACTTCTATTAAATGTGTGAAATAAATGTCATTTTTAATTCATTTCATAAAGGTATTTTAAAGGCTTTTCCTATTTCAACAAGTCTTAAAAACTGTATCGGGTTCAGGCTGAGGACCATACATCATCTTTTCAGTAAAGCGCTCTGAGCGACCGCAGAAAAATACTTGAGAACAATATTCTCATCAACCAATGTCTACTTGAGACACTTGGATAAATGACCTACAGGCTGGACTTGAGCCACTGAAGACAAATTCACCAGATTTTTACCCAGCGATTTCACCACATTGTGATAATCCACATGCATTTCCAACTAGATCAGCCATACATTTCATTTTTAACAAACTATCCATGTAATTTAGAGCTATGCGAAGTATTTGCCCAAGTATTTGCCGTTTGATTTGTACAGATCTGCTACACAAATAAGGTGGTTTTCTTCCTTATGTAGCGTGTGGGAGTGAAAGACAAGATCCTGACCACAAGCATTGCTTCTGCCTGTCTATATACAAAATAACAAGGAGACAAATGCACCAAAAAACAGAAACTCAACCCACACAATATATACAAATTAAACGAGCAGACTTGTGATACTGAGTTCACTGCTTCAATCTGCAAGTCTTTCTGCTTAAAATCACTTACTACTTAACCAACAATAGTTTTTGAAGCCTGGCATACTTCATACATAGAAGCAGAAGAAGTAATAATAAAAGTGAACACTTTCAAGCACTTATACCTGAGGTTTCCCACAGACTCCCTGCATTTACACTCCATTTTCTGCATTAAAATGGTATTTCAATGGTTAGCCAAAGATTCCTTCAGACAAACTCTTGCTGGAAAACAACTCAAAACGATCTAACAGACTGTCTGGCATACTAGCTACACTTTAAAATCTGCACTCTCAAGACGGCAGCGGTATGTGTCCCCAAATCATTCAGTCAATAAGTCGAATATTTCAGTGGAAGTGTTCTTCCGCTTCAACAGTTACAATTTCCCTTTTCCCACTAAAGCTCCTAATATACATTTTCACTGTTATGCTTGCTCAGCTGCTGAATATTCAACATATACTGCATTTAATTTTCATTACTTGGATCCAGAAGCACCCTCACTAAACATCCGGACCAGACGGGCCCGATTATAAACATGCCATCATTACGACAAACAACTACTAGATTTGTTATTATTCAGCAAACAGATATTAAACAACATTTGTCTGGCAGCTAGCACTATGCAGCGCTACTGAAGATCTATCAAGCTTGAATAAAAAAATAAACACAGTTTCATCACTCACCCCAAATGCTTTCCCTCCAAATGTTACCTGTCGAGTTCCTGTAGCTCAAAGCAGAAAGTGTGATGCTGACAAAATCGTGAGATTGATTCCAAGAAAATGCATGAACTTATACAACGCACAGTATGGATAAAAGCATCTGCCAAATACATACATGTAAATACAGTAACTTCCTTATTAAGGTCAATGAGACCATGGTGTAGTTATTTTATTTATTTATATATATTTTTTTATTTTGGTGATTGTATTTAGGCTTCTAAATTGAGGGATCAAGTTTTTAATGATGAAAAAATGTGTGGGAATCATAATTTTTTATTGGTCACAGAGCTTATTTTCTGGAATTATCCAAAGGCCAATGGAAAAATCCTACTTGGTTTCTGATGAGGGAATCAGGGTGAGGTGAACTTACAAGTTAGTACAAAACATGGCATCACAGCAGCACTTCATTCATCTTACTAAACAACTGTTATTATCCTCTCTGCTGCCCCCAGCTCTGTAAAACACATGGACAGTGATGAAATGTTACCACAGATTGATTAATGAGAAAGTTATAATATTACATTATCTGGAAAATGTCAAAGTTTAAAGTAAGTTAAAGTGTGGATTAAATAAATCGAATTGCAAAACGTGACTGGTCTGGCAACCACATGATAATTTGAGATTTGATCATTTTAGCGATTTTTTTTCCCCCTGCCAGGAGCTTTCATCTCATCTGGACATGTTAGTACACAAATGAGATGAAGTACTATTGATTTCTTTAGACTTAAAAGACTATTCAAAAATATCTTTAACATCAGCGGTCTTGATGGCTTCATCGATATTCATGGTACACATGCTGCTCAGTATCATCTTTTCCTCTGTGCCCTGAAACACCAGAGTGAAATAAAATCAGGCATTTAACCGATTCTGTGATTCACTGCTGTTGCACCCAAGGAGTTAACTGCCCGTATTGGCCGAAAGTCTTGTTTTGTCTACATTTTCTACTTCACATCATCAGCACTGTGAACAATATCTCTCTATCTCTGCAGGCAGCCTTCATAGTGCTCAGTACGGCATCAGCAAATCACTTTCTGGACTCTTCGTCTCCCTGCACCGCTCCCGTTCCCCAGCGCAATCCTCCAGCGATAACTGACGCGTCTAACCGCTGACACCTTGACGAAGTATTATTTTGTAAGTCAAGAAAAAAGATTAACCCTGACTGTTTTTACCCCAGCAGGAAGTCTTAACTAATTTACATTCTCCTGTTTCAACCATCGCCTTATGTTCACAGCTAATTGTAATCCTTGGGGAGCCAAATCCCCACAGTTACACAAAATTAACACTGAGATGCATATGTGCATTTTTTGCACTCCTAAAGTGTTTTTCTCATTGCACATTCCACAAAATTCTCAGCTATGCCTTTGATAATTTGGAGGCATTATTTCATTTTGCTATTTTATTATATGTATAGTTTGTACAGTTTAATATTCCTGATTTCCATACGTGTGTCAGTTTTTAATAATGTATTTATTTACTGTTTGTTTGTCTATCTGTCTGTCTATCTGATATCTATATATGCAATTACATTTAGGTAATATCATGTTCTTGTTTGAATTTATATTCACACAAAGTAAAATATGTATTTGATTTAAGCGATTTCACTGTATAATTCCGCTTAACTATACCCCTCAAATTTTTAATAATAATAATAATAATAATAATAATTATTATTATTATTATTATTAATATTATTAAGAATTTAATGTCCACAAGGGGAAGTTTAGTCAGACTTACTTTGCCGGGGTAGTGATTTTATAAGGTTTTAAATGTATGAATATAAAAATCAAAAGGCAAAAGTTGTGCTAAATAAAGATATCCTCTGAAAATAAGTGTTTAAAGCCTTTTTTTCACATTCAGTGATCAGAGCAAAACAAATTACTGCCAGACTGCTACAGACTGCTTTCATTCTGTCTCTATCATCCTGTCCTGATTGTTCTTGTTGCCCTTGGTATGTTTTGTCTTTATTATTTTATTATCACTCCCGTTGTTTTCTCAGGTCATAATATTTCAGTTCAAACAGATCAAATCTGTACTGACAGGGTCAATTCATGCTAATTTATACTGGACAACCAAAACAGAGAGAAAGAGAGAAACAGGTCAGAATGTGAATGAAACCAAATGCTGGTTCAGTCTTGAAAAGTACATTTACTAAATTGTTTTATTTCTACATATTACGAAAAGTTTCAACAGCACTTCACATTTTTTAAACATAATTTACATACTGATAGAGATTAAACCTGGCCTGTCCTAATCCAATGAAATTAAGAATTAAAGATTTATGACATACTGCATTGATCTACTGTCTTTATTCCCTCTGTTCTCACATCTCTATAACCTTCCTCTCAAGTCTCTTAGTGATTCAGTGAGGAAAAATAAATAAATAACAAGCTTGGAATAATGAAGGACCAAGCTCTTGATTACACTTAGAGGATTGATAACCCATTGAAAATGTTTATTGATTTTGCAATTACAGGGTCAGCTGATTGATGCTGCATCAAGTAATGCTTTATCACACATTAAAAAGAGAGATATATAAATGAAGCACTGTGATGTGTCTTCATCCACTGTTTGTTTTCAAAGCATAGCTTGTAGAGTTTACAAGACTTTTAAATGTGATGCACACACAAAATACTGTAAGTGTGCTTACTTAAGTATACTGCTAAATATGCACTATAACATTTCTCTGTTCGTTTGAGCATCCCAACCAGTCCTAGGAGGCCTATAATTGTCTGTTAGCGTTCTCATTCACTTCAAAGGCAGCTGCTCGACTGGCAAAGAATCCTCTAAAGTATGCAACCTACATTTTACCATCCTTGCTCATAGACACGGAAATTATACTATTATATTGTACTGTTTCTTAAAGCAAAAAGTAATAAACTGAAGCAATTTAAGCACTGTCTCTTGTGAAAAGACAAGTGCTTAACTACACTGAATGTGCACTTTAATTATTAAATGTTTATTAAAGAGGAAAAAAAGATACTTGCAGATAATACAATATTAATGAAAAGAATAAAAGGCCTTTAAGTGTACTTAAAGAGAGACACTTCCATGACTATGTTTCTTAACACACTTAAGTACACAAAAAGTGCACTTTGAAATAATTGATATTAAAAGTTTTACTTTACAATACATTTTTAATATTGCATTTTGATAATATTTGGTCATGTTTTAAAGAAGTGCACTTATTTTGATGTGCCGATTAACTAAACACTAAAGCACATACAAAGTAATTAGTAATAATTAGTTTAATTGCAGTGTGTTTTTTATATTACATTTAAACTTAATATATTTTAAATATATAAAGTGCAGCTTTATCATTGCGAATGTCCATTTACAAATATATTTAAATACAAGACATACAAGTTTCAATAGAAAGTGCATTATAGTATATGTTAGTTTAGCATAAATGCTTGTCAGTACATTCAGCAGTAACTTTAACCATATTTCAAAGACAATGGAAGTAATTATAAAATTAAAAATACTTAAGTGGGTCAAAAACATCCCAATTTCAAACAATTGCATTTAATATAAATACATGCTATCATACATCTTCAATTAAATAAATAACATGCAATTAGGTGTCTGAAAACAATTTAAAACTGCTCTTTTTAAAGTATACCAAAGTGTAAATCTGTTTCACAAGGGATATTACAAATATTTCTACAAATCACAGGCTCTTTATACTGCCCCTCCATCATGTCAATCAGTGGATATTGTATATTAGGTCCACTGTGCACATGAATCAATGAACCACATTCAAGGACGTGATATATTGTTTTCCACAATTGGATTCCTGTGGAAATACATTAATGCGAGAGTGTGCAGCATCGAAAAGTATGAAAACTGAATATCTACAGGATAGTCAAGACAGTCAGGACCAGGCCCACATATAAGTTTTGGGGCCCCATCACTAGAAGGTCACTCTTTACGCCAATGACCATTGTGATCCAATACTAAACTCATTGGTTTTACATTGTGGGGCCAATGTGGGCATGATAAGGTCTTGGGGTTTGGGCTTGTCCATGGAATCCATGTCGGCTATATTTGAATTAGCCCAAATTAATCTGACTGGGGCTAACTCACTGACTCCTGTGTATAAACCCATTTTGGGCCCAAACCTCAGTCCCATATCGTGCCTACACTGAAATGTGGACTGAGAGTCAATAAATCCAATAAAAGCCACAGAATCTAGTGCCTTTGGGCAGATGATGTGTACTACAGCATGTGTGACTGTATGTGTTAGTGTGTTTGGAGACTGCAGAGTCATAAATCAGAGTTTATTCGCATGTTGGAATCCATTTTAAATTCATGACATCATGGATAAGAAGCAGACACTTGCTGGGACAGGGGTCGCCAATGGGGTAACCCTGCGATCTCTGCCAGCTCTCTGTCCCTCTCAGCATACTCCTTCTCAATGGGGATGGATGATAAGTCAGGAGTCGGCCCATGCATATGTTTTGGCACTCCCTGCACAAACGGGATGCCCTTTACACAAATAGCCACCATAATCCAATACTGGACTCATTGGTTTGACATTCTCAGTCAACATTTCATAGTGGGTCCAAAGAAGGCACAATTTGGGCTTAAAGGGATACTCCACCCCAAAATGAATCATTTGTCATAAATCACTTACACCCGTGTCGTTCCAAACCCGTAAAAGCTTCGTTCGTCTTTGGAACACAATTTAAGATATTTTGGATGAAAACCGGGAGGCTTGTGACTGTCCCATTGACTGCCAAACAATTTGCACTGTCAAGGGCTAGAGCACAGAACAGCGTACGCAGTTTGCATCCAGCGGATACTCTCCAAAATGGCGCTACGCTGATGCAGAGGAGATGAATGGTTGAATAAAGTCGTTATTTTTTTATTTATTTTTTTTTTTTTGTGTGTACAAAAAGTATTCTCGTAGCTTCATAACGTTACGGTTGAACCACTGATGGCAGATGGACTATTCTGACGATGTCTTTCATACTTTTCTGGGCCTTGACAGTGCAAATTTTTTGGCAGTCAATGGGACAGTCACAAACCTCCCGGTTTTCATCCAAAATATCTTAAATTGTGTTCCGAAGACGAACGAAGCTTTTACGGGTTTGGAACGACATGGGGGTAAGTGATTAATGACAAAATTTTCATTTTGGCGTGGAGTAACCCTTTAAGGTATGGGCTCCCAATTGGTTTGTCTATGGGCTCCATTTCGGCCCTATCTGAATTAGCCCATATGAATCTCTTATAGAATCTGACAGGGGACAATTAATTGATATGGATCCCATTTGAGACCCAAACCTCAAGCCCACATCGTGCCTACACTGAAGTGTGGGCTGGGAGTCAACAGATCCAATAGAAGCCACAGAATCTACTGCCGTTGGGCAGATGATGTGTATTACAACATGTGTGATTGCATGCGTTTGTGTGTGGGAGACTGCAGAGTCATAAATCAGAGTTTCTTTGCATGTTGGAAGGCATTTTAGATCCGTGGCATTGTGGATAAGGAGCAGATGCTTGTCATCTCAGTTGAACAGGGGTCGCCGATGGGGTAACCCTGTGGTCCCCACAATCCCTCTCAGCATGCTCCTTCTCAAGGGAGATGGATGATAAGTCAAGAGGGGGCCTATGCATAATTTTCGGGGCCCCCATGCACCTCTATGACGTCCTTTATGCCAATGGCCGCCATAATCCAATACTGGACTCATTGGTTTGATATTCTCAGCCAACATTTCATGATGGGCTCAAAGTAGGCACAATTTGGACTTAAGGTTTGGGCCCCAAATGGGTTTGTCCATGGGCTCCATGTCGGCTCTATCTGAATTAGCCCGTATGAATCTCTTATAGAATCTGACAGGGGGCAATTAACTGATATGGATCCCATTTGTGGCCCAAAACTCAATCCCATATCGTGCCTACACTGAAACGTGGGCTGGGAGTCAACAGATCCAATAGAAGTCGCAGAATCTACTGCCGTTGGGCAGATGATGTGTATTACGACATGTGCGACTGCGTGCGTTTGTGTGTGGGGAGACTGCAGAGTCATAAATCAGAGTTCATTTGCATGTTGGAAGTGTGTGGGTAGACGGCCACATGTTTAACCTTGATGTAGTGCTCCCAAACATCTGCTCACCGCTCTGACGACCTTGCAGAGGGGCGACAAGCAAATGTCCAACTTTATCTCGCTCAGTCCCCTGCGCCTCCTCTCTGCATCTGTACGTACAGTATCTTCCAGTTTTCCTACTGCACTGTGGTGTATCTCACCCTCAGGCTGTTCTTTAGCTAAAAATTGAGAGAAATTGATTATCCGGCATGTCTAGTAGGATTCCTCCTCTCTCTCGTCGAGTGTTTTTATGCAGTTGCATAAACCTCAGCCCGCAGAATCCAACTTGTTGTGTGCTAGGATGCTTCCACGCACACGCAAGTATGGAAAGGACAAATCCTGCGAGGGGAGACGGAGGAGCAGGGGGCTGTGGGGGAGGATCCTCTCATGCTCACTTTCACATCCCTCCCTCTCTCTCTTTCTCTCACTCGCATCCTCCAGGAGAGCGAGGTAAGGAGGTGGTGGAGCGCTGTGTGAGCCGAGGCAGTGAGGCAGTTGAGATGAGCACATCAGAGCTGGAGTCAGAACAGAGCGCAGCTGCCTTAACATGCTTCCCTTGACACTACACAGCTACCTTTGCGCTCGAATGAAGGTAAGTCTGAAGAGAGGGAGGAACGGGGGCTAGAATATCCGTTTCCCGGCTGAGTGCAATTGTGTCACGCAGTCACTATTGAATGGGTCTTAATATTGTCCGTCGCTCTTGAGAAGGAGCATGCTGAGAGGAACAGAGAGCCGGCGGCGATCGCAGGATTACCCCATAGGCGAACCTTGTCCCATTGAGACAGCAAGCGTCTGCTCCTTGTCCAGGATGCCATGGATCTAAAATGCCTTCCAGCATGTAAGGTGGCGTTTTTGCTAGCGTTCCCGGGGACACGTGTTTTAGTGCATTGCAGGAGTTTCACAAGCCTGCCAGTTGCATGTGTGTGCATGCACGTGTGTGCAAGAGAGAGTTTGCACGTGCTTTCACGTGGAGATGCGTTTGCGGTAACCGAATGGTCTTGGGTGCACACTTTCAGAGAGGAAAGTCGCTGGTGTTGATTTGAGTCGTATCGATTCTCTCTGATTCTTCGTTATAGAGGTATTAGTTCTCTCGCCTGGGGCTGCGGCTACAAACTGCTCACATAGAGAGATTTTCCTCCATCTAGCCTCTCTGGTCCTGTCACACTTTGAGTCTCCAGATAACTCTGTGCTGAAAAGCAGGGAACAAAGCAGCGGCTGCTCAATAAAGGGGAAGATAATAAAAGCCAGCTCGATTGTTGCTTCAAGGAGAGGGAATGAGTGTGAGATTGTGAATTTTTCATAGAGTTTGCTTGCAGCTTGCATACGTAATAGCAAATGTGAGAAATGTGCTGTACGGTTTCACTTTACCTACAGTCATGTCATGTTTAAATATACATGCAGTTGCCGCTAAAACATAAACATTATGCAAATGCATTCACTATACTGAGCCAATGATGTTTTGTATCCTCTAACCCTATGCTTAACGTAAACTCTCAACCTTTTAGATTTTCCCTAAGATATTATTTAGTATGTTTATTAAGCTGTTTTCCTCATGGGGATCATTGGCTGTTGCTCACAATGGAGGTGATTTCAGGTTTTATTATCCTTGTGGGGATATTTATTCCCTACAATACAGGCAAAGCCTGACCCACACACACACACACACACACATCCAAGCATCTAAATGCAGGAAAACAAAAGAAGCGTTCAGCCTAATCCATTTGCAGAACTAGCAGTGTTTATCAGAATATACACATCATTAAAGTCTGCTCGCCATGGCACAGTTGATTCTGATAGAGTGACTTTTGACCCCATTAACTTCATGACAGTTCCCTTAACTCTGAGCAAAACAGCTGCGTCACACCAAAGGCCTCTTTCAGTTACCTACTGCCAGGTCAGAAATTACGAATCAGTGTGAATTACTAAAGGGATTGTTTAACCAAAATGATAATTATTTACTCCCTCAATCTTTAAATCGTCCATGGAATATAAAAGGAGAAATTTGGAAGGCTGTTGTTGCAATTAATGTGAGATTAAATTTTATTCTGTTTCTTACACAGACTTCAGGATATAGTACACAGGACATGTGGACAGTTTTTATTATGCTTTTGTGTTCTTTTTGAAGCTTGAAAGCCTCCCAATCATTATAATTGCATGGACAAGAGCAACCAGTGCAGTCTTTAAATGTTTCATTTGGTATTCCATAAAAGAAATGAGTTAATATATTTATTTGGAATGACACAAAGATTAATATATGATGACAATATTTAAATGTTTGGGTAAACTATTACATGTTAAGCAAAATGAGCATAGAAAACTCATGCAGGCCTGGTTGTGTAGCAGAAATATGTCTCTCTGAAGTCATGGTTTGGCACAAGCAATAATTCTGTAGGCTAATGGTTCTTGAAAACTCAATGATTAGTTGATCTCATGATGTGAAGTCCCTTCACATAATTTGATAGTGGGTTACCTTGAAAGAAATTGATTTTGTATGATGTGCACACATAACTGTGTTTGCGTGGATGTGCGTGTGGACGTGCATCAGATGGAAGTAAGTTGCACCTCATTTGCTCCCAAAGTGCGTGTTCCATTTGTATCGTGTTAGGTAAAATCCAAGCAGAAAAGTCCTCAAGCGCAATCCATCTGCTTGGTTGTAATTAGATAAAACTTCAGTCTAATACATTCAGAGTATTGTCATGTCAGCCGTGGCTGGAGAGGAATTCCATTTCCTGCAGCACTGATCTGTATGCTTTGAAAGTATGTGTCTAGCTGTTTAAAGGACAGATCTGAGATTAAATCTTATGCTGGGTCATTCATGTTATGCTGTATACCTTGAAATTTCATTTTTTTTTTTTTAAATTAATACATTAATAAAGTATTATTTTTAAAATATTAAACTATTTTATGTTAAGATTTAAGGTAATTAAAGTGTATTTTAATAGCTTTAAACAATGGTGAGAAAAACAGGATGTCTAACAATGTAAATAAAGAACTAAAGGTAACAGTTAAAAAATGTAACGAGAATTTTCATATCTGTAATACTAATTTTGTTTAAAAAAAAAAAAAAGTCAAACTTGGTAGAATATTTTACAGTTATACCTACTAATACCACTAAAATGACAGAATTCATAAAATTCATTGCACTTACTAATGTTTGTTCTTTTGTGTTCCCATCAGCTGATGTCACTTCCTGAAAGATTATGTCATTGAGCAACTACTGTTAACCTATTGTTAATGAGAGATATTACAAAGATTAAAAGGGTGGACAAATAAATCCTATAAACAAAAATTCCTATAAATTTCTCTTTTATTTATTTATTTATTTATTTAATACCAGCAGTATTGTCAAAACAATGTTTTGCCTATATTTTGATTAGGAAAAAAAATGGAATATTTTGCTAGTGTTTGAGAATATTAGCAAATATTACTCAGAGACATGGAAAAATTGGCACTCAAACCAAAATAGGGAAATCATTTAATATTCACTCTTATGTATTTTTTTTTATTTACTTCTTCCTAATTGTGATGTTGTGATTAAAAAACAAGAACAAGAAACCATCTTGATAATATACTGAATACTTAAGAAATACAAAAATAAAGACAATCTGAAAATCCACAGAAGCATAATGATAGTCCGTACGCAACAAATATGAGCATTATACTGTATATACAAACTAACAAGACTATTCAACATGAACCAATCACAAGATAAGACTTAAGACTTATGAAGACAAATAAACCAATGGCAAGACTAGAACACACAAGGAAAGGAAACCAGGAACTAAAAGACAGGAACTAGACCTTTAAAACATTATAAAATAAAAGACATGATATATAACCCGTTAAAAAAAAACAAAAACAAAAAAAAAACAGCTTTGCTAAGTTCAAATAAATTTACAGAAATCACGGGTTTATGGATATTATCCATGCACATCTTTGTCAGACATATCAACTTGGATTTGTATGTAAAACACTCAAATGACAGCAGCTCCAACAGTTGAAGGTTGGCCATTATAACCACTGCTTGTACAGTTTGTACACTTTGTTTGTTCTTTAATATTTCGCAATAGAATATCAAGGTATTCATTTACAGAGAATTAATTGAGTGATTAGGTATTTTGAAGCCTTTCGGTGTTACGAGTGTTGCCATAGAAACAAATCATTTGTGAGTCTAAGGATGTGAAGAGCTCAGCGTTGAATCCCTGAGTTATGGTAATTTTAAAAATACGTGAACGCAGCATCACATCTGAATGTAGATCTTCTTTTTACTCTCCAGCCTGTCACCAAACGCGGCCACAGTTCCGTGACATATAGAGCTGACACTAGCAACACAGTGGGAAGTAATACTGCCACATCCTTTAAACCAGCACTCGTAAAACACACACTGCAATGGAGAATCATTCCTTCACCTTCTGCCTCATAAACACAGCAGGCCTTACGGGCCGTGTGTGCGGGTGTCTGTGTGAAACTGACAGTGTGCAATAAAAGCCAACATAACAGATAATGAAAAGGGAAGATGAAGAAACGAGAGGCGTGGCTAAATGGCAGATTTGTAGTTACATTCATTTCTTGCTTTTGCATTGAGATGCATACACACAATGCCACCGGCACACTTATGCAAACAAATCAGAGAACATCTGATGTTTATCTAAAAGAAAACAAGCTTGCGCCTTTGCTAAATATAGCATATATTGATTTATAAGCATGAAAGGATGTGCTTGGAGAAATATTACAAAAAAACACCATCAAAAGTTTTCCAGCTGCTTTGTTTTAACAGCATCCAGTCACTGCAATAAATAGACGTCCTATTTGGCTGTTCAGCAAAGAGACAAGAAATGTGAAAAACTGCAGTGTGTGTGTGTGTGTTTGTTTGTTTGTTTGTGTGTGTGTGTGTGTGTGTGAGTGTGTGTGCACTTGCTTACCTCCTGTGTCAGTCAAGCAACTGAACTTTATTTGTTTACATGAGTTTGATCTTTTTTTTTTTCCCCCAAATCTGCTTGTAAATATGTGCAAACATTTTCAAGTTATGTGGTGCAACAAAAATGCAGATAGTGCATCAAGGTCAATAAGCTTCTTACAGTGCAATCACATTAGTGAAATGTTGCAGGTCAAAAAGCTCCATTGTCTCTTTTCTACAGTGTAGCGATCAGTGTTGGGGAGTAACTATTTACATGTAATGAGATTATGTAATTTAATTACAAAATAAATGTAACTGTAATCTGTTACAGTTACTGAGGAAAAAATGTTAATGATTACAAAAGGAATTACATCTGAATATTTTCACACACATACAGATATGGTTGATTTCTTTCCCAAAATTGCATTGACTGCTTTATAATATGAGACACCAATGTTTCAGGAGTTTAGGATAGAGAATAGGACACATGCTTATTAAATAACTGTTTTATTTGGGTTTATGCATATGCTTTATTTTTTAAGATTTTTTTTTCTTCCCCAGGGCATTGTTAGATGTCAGCCATTCCTGTCATAGCTATGCAACGATTTGATTTCTATAAATAATACATAAATAATATTAAACATTAAATTTGACTTTAACAATCTGTTTATAAATGTTGAGATTAACATTGCGGTTAATAAAAACTTTTTTTTATTTTTTTTTTATTATTACTATTAGTTCATGTTAACTATAGTAGCAAACTAATAAATCAGTAATTTAATATTTCAGTAATTTAACAACACATTCACGTTTATGGTTCTCTGATGTTGGTTAATGGAATTATTTTTCATTGTTAGTTCATATAGTTATTGTAGTTGGCTAATTTTAACAAATAGAACCAAGCTTGTTTGTTGTTGACCCATGAATGGAAATGCAAACAGATGGCATCTTATAGGTACCACAGACCTCCTTGCTCAATATAGAGAATAAGGGTTTTGATTTCCAGTATAGTGAACTCATATTTACAGTGTGTTTGTGCAGAACAGATGGCCTGTCTTCAGGAGGAACTGCCTGCAAGTGAACGCGCGCAATTCTCCTGCGCCAATCATCATCACATCCCGTGTGCTGACATTTTGATTATTTCCAAGAGATTCCCCAGAGATCAGAGTCCACTGTCGCTGGATTATAAGTGTTCCCAATAGAAAAAGGATTTAGCATTTTCCGTTTGTGCTCTGCTTTATTGACAGACCCCGACTTAAGGTGTTTTAAGCGGTCGTGTTGAGGCAGTGATTCAGTGATTCCGGAATGCTAATTAGGGCAGTTCGACGCGGTGCTCGCTTTGGCAGACTCGATGCTGCAAATCACTTCAGGGAGCTGACAAGCCATCTGATAAACACAGGAGAGAGTGTCGAAAAGCCTGTTCTCTACTTAACATGACCCACCCTCCGCAAACACACACGCACACATCCAGTAAGGACCGCCTAGAGTGCACGGCCTTGTTAGCACTCTTGAGTGAGTGTCACTGGACCAGAGATGTATGCATTCACGCACACCCTATAAAGCCTTCTGGAGTGAGTGTGATTTGGCCGTCCATCTGAACTTCCTGAAGCATCACTTGCGTTGGTGTAGGACTGCGATGAAGGTCGCTGTCATGGCGCCAGCGCTCCAAAGACAGTGGCCGGCTTAGTTTCAGCCGCTGCTATTCCTGTCACTGATAGGACGAGACGCACTGCTTTCATTAGGCTAATTGTCCTTAGTGTGGACAGGATGTCTCCTTGAAGGCTTGGTGTCATTCAGAGCGATAGGGACGCTCATACACACTTCCACGCCTGAACACACACGCAGGCGAATGAATGCAGTGCTGGCAGCGAGCCGCGCTGGATGCTGTTCATTCCAGGGGCATTTTAACTCATTTGCCCCGACTAACCTCAAAGTGTCATAACCGTTTCAGATATAGAAAGATATCGTCCCGCTCTCTCCGCTGTGCATGCATGCACGTCCGCAAACATTCACACTCACACCGGAGACAATGCAGCAGCGATGACATTGACGAAGTGTCTGAACGAAGGGTACTGTATATTACAATCTCTCATAAGTACACCCTAATACTTTAATTGAATGTTTGCGGTTCTCTGATTTCCATTAATGGTAACATGACACGCAGGTAAACAAACTAAATTTTTGGTAAACAAACAAACTTTTAATTTTTCAGTTTCATTTTCAATTAATTTATTTATTGTGATTTAATTGTTACAAAGCACCTTAAGATCCCTCTAGTTTGGGAGGGATAGTGCACCCAAAAATATGCAATTTATCATGATTTATTCAACCGCATGTCTTTCCCTACACATATGACTTTATTTTTTATTTTTTCTGTTGAATGCAAATTTTGAATTTTGAAAATTGTGCCATTGTTCTTATGCTTGCAACTAAAACGAATGCTGTCAAACTTCACAAGGATGCAAAAGTATCATAAAAGTTGTCCCTTGCTTGTGTACTATATTTTACACTAAACAATGGCTTCGGGCCAGATTTACTGACAGCTTGCACCAGCGCAAACCATCTTTTGGCGTTAAAATAGTAATGTCAGGATTTACTAAAGGCGCGCAGTGAAGAATTAACACTGAAAAGGCGTGGACACAGTTATTTTTGCACCTGACAAATGCATATTATTGAATATGCATTTGTAGGAGTTTTCCTTTTAGACGCAAAATTTATGGGAGGAGAGTATTAAAATGAACTACGCAATGCGATTTACTAACGTTTGTAACACCCAAAAAAAGCATGTCTTAAACTGTTTTGCACTTGAAATGGCTGCATTTGTTGTTGCTAAGAGGAGGCACCACAGAGAACAGAGAGCGCCTGATAGAACAAGAAGATTTTTTCCACACGTATTAATTTATTTCGGAATGCCAGAAGAACACATTATCTGAATCAGAACATATCCTTAC
Organism: Spinibarbus caldwelli; assembly: GCA_039654775.1. Lineage (NCBI taxonomy): Eukaryota > Metazoa > Chordata > Actinopteri > Cypriniformes > Cyprinidae > Spinibarbus > Spinibarbus caldwelli. The sequence continues at coordinate 32,674,176 of CM077238.1, forward strand.
ACTAATTTGTGCTGCACTTGGTAGACTGCGTTGGTCATTATGGAAATGACATGTTGTGTCTGTGTTCTTTAATTTGCGTATTGTCAGTAAATCACCCGCATAAATTTCCACGCCCATCTGCGCTGTTTTGGAATTGCGTTCTAATGCTAATTTGCCCTATTTAGTAAATCTGGCCCTTATTCTGTTCCACATACACTTATCTTTTTTTCTTTTGAAAACTTGGAAACTTGCAGCACACGTCAATTGGACGACTTTTATAATACTTTCATGGCGCTCTTTTAAAGCTTGACAGCTTCAGTTCCCGTTCATGGTAATTGCATGCAAAAACTTGGGGACCTGCCTTCAAAATCTTTCATTTTATGTTAAACAGAAGAAAATAAATCATGTGGGTTTTGAAGGACATGAGGAAGAGTAAATTATGACAGCTTTTTCATCCTTGGCTGAGCTATGCCTTTAAGTAGAAAGTGTATATGTAAAGTGCATATGCAAATGGCATCAGTAAAGAGTGTAGGTTGGTATTTCATAGAGAGTGCAGAAGGAAATTTACACATCAGGCACTGCACACGAAATTTAGCTAAAATAAATGTGGTGAGAGTGAGTGATGTGTCCGGATTTTCATTCAGCTTAATTATTTCCAGGTGTGTTTTTTGCAATTGTTCACAGGTATAAAACCAGGGCCGAAAATTAATGCTCTCCAAGTGCAAATGTGAGCAAAAGTGATCAGTGTTGACTAGTAGAGATGAAATAGTGTTACATGACAGTTGCCCAGTAACTAACGATAATAATAATTTTGATTTCTATAATACTACTATCATTACTACTACTAATAATAATAATGATTCCAATTAGATGTGTTTCCCCAGTTTGTCCTGCCTGTTTTTATTCAAATAATGCACATGTAGTTTCATGGATAGTAAAAATATATATGTATATTTATGGCTGGTAAATTTTCTCAAGTCTGAAGCTCTTGGCAGGTGTGGCAAAATCTTAGTTTAAGGCCCTGTAAAAACAGTGCCATCGATGAAAAAGACACATACAGTACATTATAAATTCACCATGATGTTGCAGGGCATTCCAAATGAACTATTTATTTTTAACTTTTCAGCTTCTACAGAAGTCCTTGTTCAGAGTGTAGGCAGCAGTGAACATTGCACTGGCTGTGTGATTTGAACACAGCTACAGAAATGCTAAGGTGGAAAGTCTAAGGAGAAAGCTTTCTACTACAGTATGTCTTCTCCATTCAAAAGTCTGGCTTGTTCAGTTTGTTTTGATGACTCTTCAGAATTGCTTACTCCTACAAAAGAAAAAGGGAAGAGAGTGAAAATCACGACCCTGACTGCAGGGATGAACGGACTTGTATCTGAGTAGTAAAATGCACTGCTGCAGCATGAGCTCTATTCCTCCCCCACCAGTCATTACTCTCCCATGCGTTTGAGTAGATCTGGTTGTTGGACATGAGTGGTACTGCAGTGTGTTGACAAAACACGTGGGTCATTCCCCAGACATTGCAGGAAATGTCTCTCTTTGTGATAAACCATCTGTTCCTGTCTGTTTGGGGTTAACAGCTCTGCAGTCTGATGAGAAATCCGCAGGTCTAGCAAATGAAGTGTCTCCCTGATCGCTGCGCTGATCTGCTCTAAGAGGCAATGATGTAGGAGTGAGAGCATGAGCGAGGAACTGAATCCTCCAAGCAAAACTGTACCATTGAAACACTAATTAGTATTGATACAAGTGCACGCCTGTGGTTTCTTACTCACGGGAAAGAGATCATCTTTCACTGTGAAAAGAGGCTGATGTTGACAAATTAAGCAGCAGCATTTTTGCAGTGCAATTGAAGCAGTCTGACAGCCACACGTTAATGTAAAAACTTGATGCCCACATTCTCCACCATTAAAATATATTGTGGCAGAATTATGTTCTGTTAACAATTCTCATGCATGCATTGATCCAATAATTCAGACAGCACATTGTATAAGAATACGCGACTGATTACCACTATTGAATCATGCTGAAAGTATGATTCCTGAACAAATGATTCAGTCGCTTCTTTTTAATGAGTTAAAAATCATACAGCGCAGTAAGTCACCTGAGCATATGACTCTGATGAGTCAGTTCTCAGTGTGACCAGTGCAGTCTGATTCTTTAACAAATGACTCATATGAACTGGTTCTGATTCACAGTGCTGATTCACAAATGAATGACTCTTGTGATTCGGGTCTTTTTATTGAATTTATTAAATATGTAGGTGCACAGCACTCAAATGTGTTGCTCATAAAACTCAGTGCATTATGCATTATAATTGTTGTTATTAGTATTTTATAAAAAATAAAATAAAATATTACAAATTGTTTTTATTTAGAATTATTTATCATCTTTGTCTCTTTTTAGTTTTATTCACTTTCTATTTATTGTTAGGCTGCATTTATTTGTATGCATTTATGCTGTTAAAAATCAATAAAGTAAATGCATAATTTACACAATTTATAGTGCATAATTTATATTGTTTTACGTTTGTTTATTTATTATGCATTCCCCTTCCCCAAGTATTGATGGAATCATTGACAAAACTGTTAAGGAACCAAAACCAGAATCATTGAATATAAGCTTCTCTCTCTCTCTCTCTGTTGTGTCCCCTGTCTGGCTTGCAACCAGACCCAAAACCACAAAAAGCATGCTACTCTAAAAGCTTGATAAGGAGCTTGTTACCTCTTCAGAACAGCAAGATAAGCATGAGGGAACAGACTCTGCTCTGGCTCACCTCACCAGCGTGCAACCATCAAAGTCATATGGAGTTGCACAGGGACCGTTTTGTCATAAAATGTGGAAATGGCAGAGGAGAGGACGTTGCGGAGGGCTGCCGTCTGTCTGTGATGTATTCTCCATGTGCATCTCGAATGCGGGTCACGTCAGTGTGCCCTTTCACTGCAGACCTGTCAGTCAACACTGTATTCCTGAGTGGATGGCGGCTCTGACGTGCCATCTGCGCGCAAGCAGGGCCGTGCAAATAGGAATGAGTGATGTCACTGCAGTAGTGTGGAATTAGACAAATAAGAATGAGGGTCAAACAAAGGACTCGAATCTCCAGTGAGGCCGGCCTCCAATTCCTGTAAAATTTTCACTACTGTTGTCAAGTACAAATTGAGTTTAGCTGTTTTGCAAAAGGGATTCTTTCTAGGATGCACTAATTAGTCAGAGATCAGCTGTTGCCCAATGCAGCGCCAGGTTTTGTGTGTTTGGGTCTACACGGCATTGATTATCTCATTCCCCCACCGTGAGGGGTGAATGAGATTTTCTCTGCGCTGAAAACGTGTGTGGCCATTACAAGGCATGGAAGGGAAATATGCAACAGCATTTGTGGTAATTTGCTCCCGGGGTTCATCAGTTCACCTGATTACTCTACATTGATTTACTCTCCTTGCTGATCAATAACTATTTTAAGATCTCTTTTGGAAAAACCAGTGGGGGGGTTTGTAAAATATCCCCCTAAATAGGCTGTACTTTCTCTTTCTGCTTTTCACTCTCTTTCTTTTTCACACTCTATATTTCAGAGGAGAATCCACTATCATTTGTCTGAAAGTTATTTAACTATTATCCTAAACAGCTTTCAGAAGAATTAGGGAGTGCACATGGCTAGCATGACTTGCAGATGGGCTGTTGGGGATCATGGGAGTTTTTCACTGTCATTAGGCACCTTATGTAAGCGATTAGCATAGATGAAGCTGTGTGACATTACTGACAGGAGCACAGGTGCAGTGTGGGAGTGACCAGGATCTGGAGCTGAATCATTGCTTAATGCACCATGTCATAACATCTAAAAGTTAAACTAACCAAAATCCAGTTTTCCATAACAAAGTCGTGTTAATGGAAACAAAACATAGGTACAGTAAGCCAACAGCCCTGCTCCAAAAGCAAGGGCATGTAGGGAACCTGGTAAGGCACCATCGACATTTTGTTTTACATTGTTTTTAAATTTAATCTTATTTTTTTTACATCATTTATGTTTTTATTTTATTTGTCCAGAGTTGATAAACTCTCTTTATTGCCACTCTTATAAATGCAGAAATGTTTCAATAAAATACTTACAATTCCAATTAAAATGGACTATTTCCAATTCTAGTATATTTGTGTGTCTCTATTTTTATGCTCAACATATTGTTAGCTTAGCGACATGCTAACAGCAGACTCAAGGCTATTTGTCTGACACAGAGTTGCTGCCCTAACTAGACCTTTCCAAATCGGTTACTTATGAGGTTCCATTTCAGTTTGGATGCTGTAAACAGCAAGACAGCTCAGTGGGTTTTGAAACCGAGCCTACGCTACAGCAGTACTTTCTGTTCAGGCCCTATCTGCTCAGAGCCCGGCTTGATAGCTTTGACAGGTGAACACTAAATGTGTCAGAATGGAGATAGTGAGCTGCCAGAGGCAGCGAGGAGTTCGCAGAGGTGCTCACCCAGGTTGGCGTTTCTTCTGTGTGTATGAGGGAGAGTTTGACTGGATGACGGAGACAGCAGCAGCATCAGCTTTCATGGCGTGACGGTGCTGATGCAGTTAGTCTTTTGGGAGCAGGGAACAGCTGAGACTGCCAGTCTGTTTTAGGCACAAATTAAACTCAATCCACACACTCAGAAAGTACATCTCCCTTGTGAGCTTTGATTTAATCCTTCAAGTAACCATCGAAGATGTTCCCCCAAAGGTGTCCGTGTGTGTACGACTTGTTCCATCTCGAAGTCATGTCATGTCATATTTAAAATGACACTCTATTTAATGTGAGAGCCTGAGCAGTCAGGTTTAGTTTTTCTGTTTGCCCATTAGAAAATCAGACAGGCATGGTTGAACAGCTTTTCCCGTGGCATTTGACATGATAAATATGTTTACTCACCTAATTGAGAGAGGGTGAGACATTAGCTGATCAGATTAACCCTGATTTTGAATGTGCCTTGTTTGCTCGTGTGAATCTGTAAACAGCGGTAATCCTAAAACAAACCATTCAATGTTCCTATAGGGCACAATAAATCCATGTAATGACATTTATCCATCTGAATGGGATAAGGGCAATGTATCAAGGCTTAGAGTGGTAAATCCCAAGGTTCATTGAATGAGCATTCATTAAAGGTGCACTCAGTAGTTTTCCCCACTCGTTAAAAGTAAAACATGTTTAAAATCATAGCATGGTTATTTGCTATACAGTAAGTAAGAGCAATTAGGTTATGTTATTCTTTTGTGTTATTTATCTCTATTTCAGGTTTGCAGTCGAAGCTGAGGATGGCAGGAGATTCTCGCGTCCACATGGACCACGACATGGAGATAGGAGTGACTCCAAGAGAGGTCAGTAGTCCCCACTATCACTTTCAACTTCAGTAATGTTAAATGAATATCTACTGTAACAATGGAATAGACCACCAAAACTATATATATATATAGAATATACAATAAAAATGAGAAATGTATTTTATTGTATTTTTCATGTTTTTAATATTTTTTTTAATCATTAATCCATCAAAAAGGCGGTTCAATACAGTGGCCTTCAAATAAATCATAATGTGGGAGGTTAAAACTAAAGAAACCCTAACCCTAAACCAATGGCTGATTGTGTTAAGTGCTGAATTAACTGAAATTCAGACAATAATTGTTACTTTAAATACCATTTTTTTAATCAAACATTTTCGTGCTCTATTTACATTCTCATTGACAGCCAGGACATTGTATAGTGATCAATATATTGGGCTCATTATATAAAATAACTGATTACACAATGCTCAGTCAAGTATTTTAGGGAGCTGTGCAATAACTAAATACTATACTTATATTTTTATAAAAGTGAATATGTTATGTATAATTTATTTAAATGTATACATGTATACAAATGTATACAATGTATACATTTAAATATTTTGACATATTTTTAATATTTATGACTTGAATGATGAGGAATACTGAATATAATAGCTATCTTGAAGTACAAATTTGAAGGCACACCAAATACTGGAAATTGGCTCTAGATGAGGGTATTTGTTTGCAATGTTTACAAAAAGTATTGGTTTTATTTTTTGCCTAATATTTGGCTTTATCTGACAGAAAATAGGGGGCTGCAGGTGTGTACGCAGCAGGAGGTCTCCGTGTGCTCCAGTTTCTCATAAGCACTTTAAGGCTTGCCTATAATTGACTGCCACCACTTTAACATGATACCACGTTTCAATTAACAACCAAGCACAATCTTCCACAAATGGAAAGACAACGTGCCAATGTGTCCTTGTCTCATGTGGAGGGCACTGTGTTATGGACTTGGGAGGGGGCAAAGATTCTTATCTGGGCTTGCCAGTGTCCCATGGGGAAGAGGAAGGTAATGGGGGAAGTGTCCCATGGAGCTGGTGTAGAACAAGGAATCAGAAATGGATTAGGGCCAAGATAGAGAGTCATGGGAGAGAAAAAACAGCAATAGAAAAAAGAAAAAGCCACCGGTACTCTAACGTTGCAATAATCTGCATGTTCTGTATGTGCTGAGACATACTGTGATAATGTCATGACAGTTGCAAAGATATCAGAACACTTCCATTGTTAGAAAGGAACAATGTGAATGTACCTTTGCTTGATGTTGGCAACTGTGCCATCCACATTGTCACTGTCTGGCTTACAGCAGCTTAGTGAAGAGATAGAAGAGGCAGATGGGAGCTATTGATCTGGCTTGCAAAATATGTTGAATGATTCTGATGGGACTAGATTGCAACACCAGAGGACCTGTAGGAAGCATCGCATCCTGCATGTATTATGCCTCTCTAGCAGTCTCCCTAACACTGATGCTTAATATAGGCCTACAGGTTCAGACTTGCTGATAATGTAGCCCGTTTTATCATCATCACCATCATTTTGAATTGAGTCCTTATCCAAGAATACACAGCTTCTATGTCACATTGATCTTGTAACCGAATTTGTTACTTATCTTTCTACCTCCTTACAGCAGGTGAAGAAACTCCCAAAGCACCTGAGGGAAGCACAAATCCCCACAGATCGCACCCACCTCATCTCCGATCCTGTTAAGAAACCCCGACAGCGCTATGTACAGAAAGACGGCAAGTGCAATGTTCATCACGGAAACGTTCAAGAGACCTATCGTTATCTCAGCGACCTCTTCACAACACTGGTCGACTTACGTTGGCGCCTCAGTTTCTTCATTTTTACCTTGGTCTATGTGGTCAACTGGCTCTTCTTTGGGTTTTTGTGGTGGCTTATTGCGCTAATACGAGGAGATCTTCTACACGGAGATGAAGAGGGCTGGACCCCTTGTGTTGAAAACCTCAACAGCTTTGTCTCGGCTTTTCTCTTTTCCATTGAAACCGAGACCACCATTGGTTACGGCTATCGTGTCATTACGGAGAAGTGCCCAGAAGGGATTATACTTCTACTGGTGCAGGCCATCTTGGGGTCCATTGTCAATGCCATGATGGTGGGCTGCATGTTCGTAAAGATCTCGCAGCCCAAGAACCGAGCAGAAACGCTGATGTTCTCCCACAAGGCCGTGATCTCGGTGAGGGACAGCAAGATGTGCCTGATGTTCAGAGTGGGTGACCTGCGGAATTCGCACATTGTGGAAGCGTCAATCCGTGCCAAACTCATTCGTTCACAGCAGACGAAGGAGGGAGAGTTCATACCGCTCAACCAGACGGACATCAACATTGGCTTTGACACAGGAGACGATCGCCTCTTCCTAGTATCGCCTCTCATTATCTCCCATGAGATCAATGAGAAGAGTCCTTTCTGGGAGATGTCCCGGGCACAGATTGAGAAGGAAGAGTTCGAGATTGTCGTCATCTTGGAGGGCATGGTTGAAGCTACAGGTATGTTCTCCTTGACATCAAGCAATTCAACTGTTGACCTAAAAAGTGTCATAGTCTCCATGAGTAACAATTGACAGTTTGAAGCTTTGCATTAACCCTAGAAACTATCAGTCTTTCACAATGACTTCAAGGAGCAAGTTGCGCATTAACTGCCAAGCTCTGTAGAGCAGCTGACCTCAATGAATTTTCCATGATTTTTTGCGATAAGCGAGAGACTTAGAGGTCAGTCATTTAAATATACAAAACTGCAACACATTATTCATTTGCTGACAGTGCTGAGTCATCCCTTCCGTAAGCATGCTGACTACACGAAATAACATTCAAGAACTGTCAAGAAGATAAATGTTTCAATACTGATGCTAAGGCTATATTTCCAACACATGAGTCAAGGTGGGTTTGAGAGCCTCTTGTTGTCTGGCTAGCCATGTCCTTGCAAACCTGTCCAGGCTGGAGTTGTGGAAAGAGGTGAAAGGTGATGAAAGTACTCCGGGTATGTTCCACTCTGCTGGAGGGGATCCTTTGGAAAGCTTATTGGAGCAAAAAAAAGTTTATTTTTCCACTCTTCATTTTAATTAACGTTGTTCCAGTTCTCAGGTCAGTGAAACTCAATAACGGTCAGGCAGTTCAATGAGAAAACTGCTTTTAAAATGTCTTTGAGAGCACAGTTTTGGTATTATACCTCAAGACATTTGGACTAATACACAATCCATAACACAACAGAGAGCCCAGGGTGTTGTGGCATTCAAATTGTTTATTAATAATGCTGTTTATGTTGATTTACTGTAACAATTTGTTCAATCTGCATCTATTTTTTAGTCCATTACCTTAAAAATTAGTCATAGTCTGCTTAACATAATCAAATGCAAAAATACATTTAAGCACAGTCTGTACAAAGTTAACCGATACTAGTGTGATACCTGTGCTTCAGCAGCAAACATGCGATATGAATATATGAAAGTGAATGGATTATCTAGATATATTATTCTCGGCTCCTGTTTGGTTGACCTTGCAGAACACTGTGTGCGATATTGATTTGAGTAGATCTCCTTATTCTCAGGGCTGTTGAGGGAATAAAGAGGCCTCCATTGTCTAATGTGTCTACACTAATTGCAGATTCATTCCCAGGCTGAAACATTTCCCATGGTTTATCAGATATCTCAGGTGAATGTTTGCAATTCAAATTATTTATTGGGCGTTTGTCCAAAGAGAACTTGCACTGCTAATCTAAATCAAATTCATTATACATGCTTCCCTGTGAAGGCATCCTGGTTTGTGTTTGTTTTGCAGTGAATACCAATGAGGACTCAACAAAGAAAAGGTGATAAGCATTGTGATGAAAATTTCCTTCACATATAATGCAAAAAATAAAAATAAAAAATAAAAAATTGCACATTTAGAAGTTTTTGTAACACAAACATGCAACTGTTATTGACTGAAATATCCAAGGACCTAATGGAGAGAATTTAATCTTACACTAACCTTGCTCTGTGCCCTAGATGCCATATGACATATCAGCAGTCTCCTCAACCTTCCAATCACTTTGAAATGTTTTCCACTTTCCACTGAGAAGATGTGCATACGTAAGCACATGTCAATAGCTATGGGCTATGATGCATTTGATCTACTAAAGCCTTGTAAATTATGCCTTTGACAGATGACCAGGTATAGATTAGGGTGCTACTGGCCAGGATAAACCTACAAATAGGATCGCTGGCCTCTCTCAGATCGAAGTCTACTCCCACTTGCTAATGAGGGATGATGGCTTCCTTTTGATGTGCAGTAGAGCGCTAATGACCTGGTGAGTGCAGTAAGGTCATAAAGACCTGATGTCTGATTTGTAGAATATAGCAATGTTTTAATTTAGCCCTGGCATGTGACAGGTATGATGGATAGCCGCATTGGTCTAGTCTATTATTTTTCCAGTACTGAGGGTCAGGAGTTCTCTAGTAAGTCTCTTGAGTACTACTTGCAATTTGCATGAACGTGATGAGACTCTGATGATGGTTAATCAGATGTAATTTGCATTGTTTAATTGTTGCAACATAAGCGGTTTTCATTTTTGAAATGCCTGATCTTGAGTTATGTAATCATGAACAACAGCTTTTCCATAATGAAAGGTTCATCCCACTGCAGAACATGACATGCAAACATATTTGATCCACTCTGTTCCAAAAGCTAGTGAGCTGACTACATAGGCAGAATTTTAAAACATCACAGGCACACTTCTGAAGCAAAGGCGCTTTGATTATGCTACCTTCTAAAATGTCTTTTTTGGAAGCATGAGTCAAATTGCTGAGAAGGCAAATACATTGCAATGAAATGCTGATTGTAAAAATAACTCTTCAGAAAGATGCAAATACTTTTCGAACCGTTTTACCACACATCAAACACTTACATTGTCAATAAAACTCAATACATTGTCAGTCAAGTCTCAAAGTGAATCTGAATTATGAAGCACAGATTTGCTTCCAGATTTGCAGACTGGTTATTCCAAACTAGCTATTATGCAGTACAGTTAACACTGAAAGTTTAGAAGCAGGTCACAAATGTTTAACAATATGGATTTAAAATCAATTGGTGTTAATGATCAAAGATCTGCACCCCTATTAGAGAAAAATAACCTGTCATTAAATGCTTGTCTCCCCGTCAACATGATGAATGCCTTAAACACAGCAGCCCATTGAGTGCTCATAACTAACGGCATCTACTAAATATGTCCAGTGGCATTAAGATAGGCTTATCTGTGTTTTAAGTAGCGTCCATTAACTTTCCACTCATTTTGCTATTAATGAGTCTCAAACCCATAGATAAGAACTTGCTTTGAATTAATGTTCTATAACTAATATAGATTTTTAAAGGCCAACTTTATGAGGTGGTGTGTTGATTAAGAGATCAACTAGGGAGGCAGTTTGAAGGTTATTGATGTATGCTTGAGCTGTTTAAATTTTAACACTGACTATTAGTGCTGGATTTTTGTTTAAAGCTCAAACAAACCTGTAGAGAATTCTGGCATCCTCTGAAGGCAGTGATTTTCAGTTCTACTTCTAGTTTGCTGCACTAGAAGCATTAGATAAGTGCTTGTTCAGTAACCATATAATTAGTGGATTGAAACTTTTTTACAGATTTGTTTAATTACTCAGGCGTATTACATTTTATTTGTTATAAAACTGCTCTTTTTAAGTGTCCTAATCCATGCACAGTGAGACAAAGATTTCAACACACATATAATGCATAATGTAGTATATTAAAGCTAAATTATGAGAATGACAATGACAAGGAGAATCATGCAAGGTTTTCCTGCATGGGAACACAGCAGTTCCCATAATGGAGCTTCTTATCCTAGGAGAAATGATAGTACTCATACGTGTCAGCAGATTTCAGTGTCACCGTTGTTCTCCACAAATAGACTTAGGAACCCCTGGCCTTGAGGTGTTGTGCCCTTATTTATAGATTTGAAAAGCATCAGTGCATGAAACCGGCCATTGCTAGGTTATTGAGATCAACATACCCTCTCCATGTCTTTCTCTTTCACTCACACACTCAGAAGAGAGAGAGAGAGAGAGAGAGAGAGAGAGAGAGAGAGAGAGAGAGAGAGAGAGAGTATAACGCAATGCTAAATGTGTTACACTCAAACCCACACACCGTTTCTGCTCTAAAAAAATACGCAAAAGCAGAGGGATTCAGACAGACTCAGAGCACTGAGTTCATTTCGGTTTCAATCAGTGCTACAATGTAGATCATTGGTTTTCAATTGGTTTTGCTTCAGGAACCATTTATACATCAAGGGGTGAACCAACACTGTACCAAGTTTGTTTATACAAAAGTAAGCAAAAAAGTACTTGTAGTCAACATTTATTTTTTATTTATTTATTTATTTATTTTTTACTATAAGTACATTTTAGCTAACTTTTGAGAATAAATTAATATGTAATATAATATAATATAACATAATATAATATAATATATTAAAATATAATTGTCAGTATAATTGTCAGTTTGACAGTTTAACAGCTTATACAATTACTGTATTAAAAGCTCACTGTATTACGTGGAGTAGAGTATTATGAGAGAGACTGACTGAGCGAGTGTGATTACCTGCATCTGATACAGCGTTCATTCCACAGCCACAGCCATATCACCCTGCAGCCCAAGACTGGTTGCCCACTTAAGCTAAGCAGGGTTGAGCCTGGTCAGTACCTGGATGGGAGACCTCCTGGGAAAACTAGGTTGCTGTTGGAAGAGGTGTTAGTGAGGCCAGCAGGGGGTGCTCACCCTGTGGTCTGTGTGGGTCCTAATGCCCCAGTATAGTGACGGGGACACTGTACTGTCAACAAGCACCGTCTTTCGGATGAGACGTTAAACCGAGGTCCTGACTCTCTGTGGTCATTAAAAATCCCATGGCACTTCTCGTAAAGAGTAGGGGTGTAACCCCGGTGTCCTGGCCAAATTCCCACCACTGGCCCTTGTCAATCATGGCCTCCTAATAATCCCCATCCACTTGATTGGCTCTATCTCTCTCTCTCCTCTCCACCTGTAGCTGGTGTGTGGTGAGCGCACTGGCGCCGTTGTCCTGTGGCTGCCGTCGCATCATCCAGGTGGATGCTGCACACTGGTGGTGGTTGAGGAGAGACCCCCCACATGATTGTAAAGCGCTTTGGGTGTACAACAATACACATAAAAGCGCTATATAAATGCATCATTCATTCATTCATTCCTCAGCTCAATCTCATTTCACACTAAAACATTAGTCTGAATGTCTGCTGAGGAAAGCGATATCTTTGTCGTACAATACTTTCATCTGTTAAGGGTGATTTCCGATGACAGCGCTGCTCAGTGCATTTGTTGGCTGCGTCTTACAAGTTGTTGATTAAAATAAAATTAACATGCTTGTTTCCAACAGCATTTCAGTCTCTTTCAATATAAAAGTCTTTACTGCTGACTCTCATAAAAAAAACAGTCTCTTCTCACTATCTAATGGTGGAACAATGTAACTAAAATCACCATCACGAACACACACCGTTTCTCAATGCTAAATACTATTATTAAATAGTACAATTATTTATATAAATATTATTTATTGAATAATAATATTTTATAAAGAACAACAGCCATCATAAAATGTACTGAGCAATTCAGTCAAAAGTACAAAGGCAGCGCTCTAATATAGAGCATTATTAAATTTACATAAACATATAACATCATGAGATTTTGCTCTGGAACAAAAAAAAATGATCAATGAGACCAAACACTGTCTGTTAAATTCAGCCAAAATTAATTATATATCATGTTCAGGCCCATAGCTAGCTATGAGGTCACCGAGGTCCGGACCTCTGTAAATGTTTCATGTTCAAAAATAAAAATTGTTCTCTGAATGACTAATTTGCTGTTAAACTCCTCATATGAATGTCTGCATGACATGTATAATTCAGTTTAGACAGTTTGCAAGAATGTTTAGCGTCTGTGGAATGAAAATGAACGCTGCGAGATGCTGCGGAGTGAATGAGGCTTGAGAGAGTTGCGAGTGAGGGCGCACGCACAGCCTCTATGTTGCCAGATCCAGCTATTATAGGCGTTTTTGGACTTGTCTTTTCCACTTAATTTGACACTTTAGAAAGTTAATAAAGTAGGACGTTGCAGTTTAGGGTCACAGATATCTTTATCTTATCTTAATTGCAAAATATTTGAAATAACTTCAGTTTATTTTTATTTATTTATCTTTTTTTGTTTGTTTGTTTTAATAACAATATCTGGCAACAGTGCATCGCCGGTGTGGTGCCGAATTCTGACCCCCGCCAGATTATTACCCCCCTAGTATTGGAAGGATGGACAGGTTTTTGCTGACAGGATAGCACATTCGGTAAGGGAAACGAAAAAATATCATGATATTATCTGTCACAGAATGAAATGAAATACACAAATACTAGCTATGAAGAAGTCTATGCTATGTCATTCATTATAGTAGTATAATTTTCACAAATCAAGTTAAAAACATTCATAAGAGCACTAGACAATGTTATCAGCTATATAGCAATGGTTATTAATACCACCCCAACCCCCCCCCCCAACCACTAAACATTTTGTAATTAGCATTTACTTTGGGTCGTGACGCACTCGTTGAGAAGCACTGACGTAGATTGTGATGCTGTTGGCTTTAAATGCTGGAATGGTGTAATTCTCCATAATCTGTAATTATAGTTTTATCTATAATATATGGCATCACTGACTATTATACCTATAAGCATGAGGTTTTAGTTTCGTATTACTCTTCTTGTTTTGCTAAAACATAAATGCAGTGATTAATAACGAGGACTTTTCCATAATTACAGGTCTGCACTAAAATTACTGCATGATTTTGAGTTTCCATGATCCCTTTTAGGGCAAAACACAAATTGCTGTAACAAAGTAGACGCAAGACATGCATACAAATTTGGGGAATTTCCTTTCATCCTCTAGCTGTTTCAGAGGATGTGTATAATTTGCTCGCGTGAAAAGATAATGATCATCTTGAGGTTATTTATTTATTTATTTATTGCATCCTGTGTATGAAAACTGGACATAACGGATATGGAAGTGGGCGGCACACAGCACATTAACTCAGGTTTACATGACAACTTGAAGTAATGGGGCAACGATTCTGTATCACGCTGTGTTCAAATAGTTGTAACTGAAGACACACACAGTTACACACGGCACCAAATAGAAAATGAAATATGCCGTTTGATCATTGTAATCCCTTTGGCTTCCAGCTCATGCTACATAATGTCACATACCCAAAACTGCTCAGAAAAGGAAATGTAAAACATTCAGCCTTACGAACAAATTCATCTCCCTTTGGCACAAACTCACAATTGGTTAAGAGTCTGAAAACTGTAAGCAGACACAGCAACCCATGCAGAAAATTAATCATTTAGGCTACTATATATTGAATTTATTGAAGTGTTGTTTTATTGGAATGTCCTTTGTGTGTACAGTCTTTTTTGGTGAGTATAAATATATATAAATAAATAATATATATTAAACCTTTACTCTGATTTATGAAAATGCAAATAATATGCAGCAAAGAACTGATATTTTATATATCCAAGTCTTACTTGCCAGCATATTTGCATTTTCATGAACCAACAATGTTTCTATATATATATATATATATATATATATACACACAGGTGCATCTCAGTAAATTAGAATGTCGTGGAAAAGTTAATTTATTTCAGTAATTCAACACAAATTGTGAAACTCGTCTATTAAATAAATTCAATGCACACAGACTGAAGTAGTGTAAGTCTTTGGTTCATTTAATTGTGATGATTTTGGCTCACATTTAACAAAAACCCACCAATTCACTATCTCAACAAATTAGAATACTTCATAAGACCAAAAAAAAAAAAAAACATTTTTAGTGAATTGTTGGCCTTCTGGAAAGTATGTTCATTTACTGTATATGTGCTCAATACTTGGTAGGGGCTCCTTTTTCTTTAATTACTGCCTCAATTCGGTGTGGCATGGAGGTGATCAGTTTGTGGCACTGCTGAGGTGGTATGGAAGCCCAGGTTTCTTTGACAGTGGCCTTCAGCTCATCTCCATTTTTTGGTCTCTTGTTTCTCATTTTCCTCTTGACAATACCTCATAGATTCTCTATGGGGTTCAGGTCTGGTGAGTTTGCTGGCCAGTCAAGCACACCAACACCATGGTCATTTAACCAACTTTTGGTGCTTTTGGCAGTGTGGGCAGGTGCCAAATCCTGCTGGAAAATGAAATCAGCATCTTTAAAAAGCTGGTCAGCAGAAGGAAGCATGAAGTGCTCCAAAATTTCTTGGTAAACGGGTGCAGTGACTTTGGTTTTCAAAAAACACAATGGACCAACACCAGCAGATGACATTGCAACCCAAATCATCACAGACTGTGGAAACTTAACACTGGACTTCAAGCAACTTGGGCTATGAGCTTCTCCACCCTTCCTCCAGATTCTAGGACCTTGGTTTCCAAATGAAATACAAAACTTGCTCTCGTCTGAAAAGAGGACTTTGGACCACTGGGCAACAGTCCAGTTCTTCTTCTCCTTAGCCCTGGTAAGACGCCTCTGACGTTGTCTGTGGTTCAGGAGTGGTTTAACAAGAGGAATATGACAACTGTAGCCAAATTCC
This sequence comes from Spinibarbus caldwelli, assembly GCA_039654775.1. NCBI lineage: Eukaryota > Metazoa > Chordata > Actinopteri > Cypriniformes > Cyprinidae > Spinibarbus > Spinibarbus caldwelli. The sequence continues at coordinate 32,690,152 of CM077238.1, forward strand.
TTAACACGTCTGTGTGTGGTGGATCTTGATGCCTTGACCCCAGCCTCAGTCCATTCCTTGTGAAGTTCATCCAAATTCTTGAATCGATTTTGCTTGACAATCCTCATAAGGCCGCGGTTCTCTCGGTTGGTTGTGCATCTTTTTCTTCCACACTTTTTCCTTCCACTCAACTTTCTGTTAACATGCTTGGATACAGCACTCTGTGAATAGCCAGCTTCTTTGGCAATGAATGTTTGTGGCTTACCCTCCTTGTGAAGGGTGTCAATGATTGTCTTCTGGACAACTGTCAGATCAGCAGTCTTCCCCATGATTGTGTAGCCTAGTGAACCAAACTGAGAGACCATTTTGAAGGCTCAGGAAACCTTTGCAGGTGTTTTGAGTTGATTAGCTGATTGGCATGTCACCATATTCTAATTTGTTGAGATAATGAATTGGTGGGTTTTTGTTAAATGTGAACCAAAATCATCACAATTAAAAGAACCAAAGACTTAAACTACTTCAGTCTGTGTGCACTGAATTTATTTAATACACGAGTTTCACAATTTGAGTTGAATTACTGAAATAAATTAACTTTTCCATGACATTCTAATTTATTGAGATGCACCTGTATATATATACTTAATATGCTGTATATATATACTTATTATATAATATGACTTAATAATAAGACTTAAGTCATATTATATAATAAATTCTATATATATATATATAATGCAGGGCATACAGTAATTCGGTATTGTGAAATGCAGCTCACGAACTGATACGGCCCATATCTCACCGCAAAAGCTTGTAACTCCAATATCATCTGACCTGTACAGCACTGTAAACACTGAGAGCCTCATAAATTATTTCTTTCTCTCCCTCTCTTCCCTCCTTCATTGCTGTGTGTGTGTGTGTGTAAATAACCGTGTGCACGTGTTTTTGTGCGTACCTGCATGTGTGCGTGTCTGTGCCCATATTGTTCTCCTCGTATCCAGGCATGACGTGTCAAGCACGCAGCTCCTACCTGGACTCGGAAGTGCTGTGGGGCTACCGCTTCACCCCGGTGCTTTCTCTGGAAAAGGGCTTCTACGAAGTCGACTACAACAACTTCCATGACATATACGAGACCAACACCCCAACCTGTAGCGCTAAAGAACTGTCCGCTCGATTAAAAGAGAGTCCACTCCTGCCTCACCTGCCGCTCCTCAGCCCCGACCTCAGGCAGCACACAGACCTCTTCTCCAGCCAAACCACACGAGATGGTCGGGAGAAAGACGACGAGAAGCCCGCAGAGACCAACAACGGCTCTACCAACCGTCTGGAGGAGAACCCTTGAGGGAAACCCTGCTCTAAATTGACTCAAGGACTCAGTCTGTAGAGACTGGCAAGCTTCTTTCCCCTCGCATGGAGAAATATCCTTGCAATAGCCATGCCATACGACCCCCGATTCCTCTAGAGAGCCGAGCTGATGTGTAGATCGAGGTTAGACGCACAAACAGATGAGAATCCGTATATATTTATACACCTACGCATACTACACATATTTTAGCTTTATAAACTCTGTTGTGCAGATTTTCATGGTATCAGTCAACGCCCTGTACCTCAAGGACAAAATAGTAGCCATATACTGTATGACCCAGAGGTCAAACCCCTTAATCTAACCATAGCAAATAAGCTTTAATAGAATCCCAATGCAAAGACTCTTAGGAGCCGAACACAACGCTTGCGTGTTTAACCACCGCGAAGGCCCGCGACGTTGGTTTCTTTAAGCTATTCTATTGTATGTTTTATCTGCATTATAATTATGCATTATAATTATCAATTTCCCCTTCATAACGAAGTGCATGTGTTTGAAATTGACGCAAGATGGAAGCTGGGATATGTACCAGACTAAAGCACAACCGCTGCAGTGCACTAAAATAACGGCGACGAATGGAAATATAGCACATGCATTCTCTCTGTGAAGTTTAATCTTGCCCAGTCCGCGCTCCTGGACTCGTATTTCGTCTCTTATCACATTTGATTTGTGTGCAAGTTTGAGGCCACGCGCGTGAGACTGTCAGTCGCATTTCCAAGCGGTCCGAAGAACTGTGTTTCAAAGCATGAACCCTAAGGCAAGTTCTACATACTTTCTAAACAGGGTATTTTCTAAGGCATGCAGACTTCAAAAACTCAAACACTTTCTACAAAAATTGTACAGTTAAATTCTGGGTTAAGGTGAGAGGAGAGCTCCATTCACAGCAGGAGACAAAGGTGTAGTATTTTAAAGATGCATTTTAGAGGAAACTCACCTATGACAAGTCATTTTCACAGAATAATATTATATGCAGGCTATTTACATAAATAAAATAAATAAAGAAACTTATAAGGGAATACTGTTGTTTTTTGGTCGGTTTGTTTGTTTTGTTTTGTTTATACATGGGGAATAAACTAAAATGCCCAAAAAAGCAATGTCAAATGCAAGAAGCAAAGTGTGTGGTTAAATTAGGGAAAATGATGATGATTATGATGATGATGATGATGATGATGATGATGATTTATAGACAAGTAAATCATTGAATAGACAACAAAAAAGTCATTGAACACGATGCCAGATTTTGTGTTCCATGTGCACTATTTAGGAAATTGTCTATAAAATATATAAATATATTATATACATAAATATATATATATATAAATTTGGTGTAAATTTGAAACTTTAAAGAAAAATGTGATGTTGTTTATTTATTTATTTACAGTAGCAGATGCTGAGAGAAGTTTTCTGTTTGGCTCCGAATGGCGTAGTTCTCATGTTTTTTTTAAACAATACGCTTTGTTACAGCCATATGTTACCAGCCAGTGCTCCTTCTGCCCACGGTATATATGCATTATTCAAAGATGAGCAGAAATTAATTATCTGCAGAAAATGGGACACAAAAAAGTACCTACATTTCTCTAAATTTATCACTCATGCTTTTTTTGTAAGTGCAAGAAGTTCCTGTGAGGAAGATGCACCTGAGCACAGCTGACTGCTATGAGAACACATATCAATTTATTAATACCTCTGAGTTTAACTCATGCTCACAAGGCATATTCCTCATCATCCGTCTTCATGCTCCATGAAAGTTGCTTAACGACAAATAAAACAGTGTAATAAATCCAATAAGAACAATATGCAATGGTTCAAATGCCAGATGGCTTACAGTATAAAATAGCATAATGTCTCATCGGTCTGTACAATACCAGAGATATTGCCTGTGAAACTCAAAGAAGCAGTATACTCAAATAAGTTTAGTAAAATAAGTTCATAAGAGAAATAAGCAACTTAAGGCTGTGCATTATAATGATTTTACCATTCTAAGAAAGTAGACACAATGGGAAGTGCGTAAAACCTTCCAGACTATAATGAATTGCATTTAGTTTTACATGATTAATTTAAATTACTTTTTTTTTCTTTTTTTTTTTTTAATATGTCCAAGTACATTTTGGAACCTCTCTACACATTGACCTGGTTTTCTGAAGTGATGTTCACCAAACAAACCTATACTTCCCTAGTGAGGACGGGGCTACCGTACCGTATACATATGTCCACTCATTTTCACAGGCATATATTTATATGAAAACACACTGCCCAATGGTGTCAAGATGTACATATTTACACAGTCAATATGGATTTGTATACATGGATGTGTCACTGCTCATAATATCACGCTGGTCTCCCTTTCTCTTCTCAATGTTTCAAAACAAATACTAATGACCAGCGACTAGGGGTATTCCCAATTCCCAAATCATTACCATATTTGGTCATGAGAAACGAATAACGAATACACCTGAATAACAGTAATATTCATTATATTGATTATAAAACGAGTAACAACAATCCAAACATTCTATAAATGAATGATATTTTCAGTGTCAATTCTTGTTTTTGATAACATGCAACACTTCCTTTTCTGAACAAAGCAAACAAAGTGAATTTAAATGCAGAGAAAGAGCACTGTGAAGACGTCATGCACTGTTAAGAAATGCAATGAAACGTAGAGAGCAGAATTGTTAGCGCTGTCTGTTTGTGTAAATTGAAGTTGGCAAGAGAGAAATCCACCGCCGACAGCCAGCCACAGTCATTCTGCATGGGATTGTGAGTGGAAACGCTGTAATATCTGGGATCACTTCAGAGTCAGCTGCACAGACATGAACAAGGTTTTCTTACACCTGGAATCAACATGCATTTACAATCATTCACAGTCAAACAGCACTTGACCTCATTTAAAGTCAGATTAAGACACACTTACTAAAATCTGATAACTGAAACACATTCAGGAACGGATTCTGACCACATCTGAAGAAGGCGTAATGTATTTTCCTTAACCACTCTGTGTAAGTAACAGTCCTTTAGTTTTGCTCTTTCAGTGAGCTTTATTCACAGCATGATCTGGTTGGTATTATGTGGTCTCTATATACTGTATATCAGAGCTTTGAAGGATTAGTCTAGTAAGTCATCAGTTGGGTCTATCATGTGTTAGACTTACACAACAGTCCTAGATCAAATCCCAAGCCCAACCCTCCTACATTGAAAACTTTGAGAGAAAGTGTCTTCTGCTGTCCTCCAGACATTTTAGATGCTGCGGTCTATTTGAGAGTCTAGAAAACAAGACTCCTTCAAATGAATCACACAACAAACCTTAAAGCAACCACAGTCCTCCCTGAAGAGCCGAGAAACCGCTCAGTCACAGAACAGTCGTGACCTCACTTCCTCCAGTCTATTAATATAGAAACTGATCATGCTCTATGGTCATTAATACAAAACATAATTGTTCTTGAACTGTCAAGAGTAGAAAGGAAAGGCAAGACAAATATTAATAATGATTTTCAGAATTCTGTTTTACTCTTTATAAAAGTGTTGAGACTCCCCAAAAACATATCAATATTTACAAATTAATAAATCATGATATATGTAACAAAAAGCATCTATAACACGATATCTGGTTTATACACACACAGTAAAAATGTTTTATTAAAAAAAAGAACCAAATAAAGAGTATAGTAGGCCTATAGAGTATAGTAAATATATTTCTAAAGGTACTGTTGACATGAAATTTTCACCAGATGTCGGTAACAACCCAAGTAATCCATACATACAAAGAACACAAAACAAGTAAGTTCAGAAATTAAGTTATGCGTAATAAAATGGAATGACACAGGGAAAATGTATTGAACACATGAAGAAAGGGAGGTGCAAAAAGGCATGGAAAGCCACGACACCAGCTAAAATCTATCAGTAATTAGAAAGCAATCCTTCCCCTATAGTCAGTGGAAATTAATATTAGCTGGTTCAGTCCCAACACCTACAGTACCAGGATGATGAAGATGATGAAGATGAAACAAGGGTGGACATTTCAGCAAGACAATGATCCCAAACACAGCCAAGGAAACTCTCAATTGGTTTCAGAGAAAGAAAACAAAGCTGCTAGAATGGCCCGGCCAATCACCTGACTTGAATCCAATAGAAAATAAGAACTAAAGATCAGAGTTCATAGACTTAGTTCACACTGCAGGTCTTAATGCTCAGATCGGATTTTTTGCTGAAATACGATTTTTTTGCACTGTTCACATTGTCATTTAAATGCGAATGCCATCAGTCTCATGTGTGAACCGTATACAGCCCTGAAGTGACCCGTATGCGCAGAAGAAGACGTGACATCAGACGCAGCGCACTGTGTTTGTGGAAATAAAAATGGATGCTGCTCGTGTTAGCGTGTGTTTAGCAATTTTTAAGTTAATGTGCAATCAGAGCCTAAATAACGAAGTGATAAGAAGAATATTAAGAAGAAGGAGAGCACGATTTCCTCCAGTGCAGAATTGTCACGTCTGTCGCATTTCAATGACATAAAAATCACATGAAATGCGGCATGGCCGTTCAGACTGAAGTCGCATGGCAAAACATCGGATATGTATCTGATTTAGGACCACATATGAAAGTGGCCTGGGCCTGATTTGAAAAAAAAAAAAAAATCAGATTTGTGCTGTTCAGACTGTCATAAGAAAATCAGATATGGGTCACATTTGGGCAAAAAAGTCAGATTTGGGCCACTTTAGCCTGCAGTGTGAACTAAGCCATAGAAGAGGTCACAGAACCTTCAAGATTTGAAGACTGTGTGGAAGAATGGGCCAAAATCACTCCTGAGCAATGCATGCCGCTAGTCTCTCCTACAGGAGGCATCTTGAAGCTGTCTTTACCAACAAAAGCTTTTGTACAAAGTATTTCAGTAGTTCAATACTTTTTTTCCCCTGTGTCATTCCACTATATTACACGTAACTTATTTTCTGAACATATTTGTTTTGTTTGTATGTATGGATTACTTGGGTTGTTACCAACATTTGGTGAAAATTTCATGTCAACAACTCCTTTAGAAATATATTTACTGGGAAAAATGGTGACGTGTTCAATACTTATTTTACCCGCTGTATGTATGTATGTATGTATATATATATACACACACATACATTATTCATTTAATTTCTGACGTACTAAAATAACTAAAAGTAAAAATTTAATAAAAATTAATAAAAAACTATACATGTCACGAATGCTGCCGGAAGGAACAATGGAGATGTAAGTAAGCGAAACAGTCTTTAATAAATCCACAATATAGGGTAAATCCACACCAGGAAGGGAGAATGACACACAAACACAACTATAGACCCGACAAAGACGGAACTCACAGACTGGAGCTTAAGTACAAGGGATAATTGGGGAAACACAGGTGCATGGGATCATAATCAAGCTAATTAGACTGGGGACAAACTGGGTCATGGAGCACATGGGGAGGGAAAACACAACAAAACCCCGATTCGGACGGTAATTGTTTCTCATATGGACGTCTGTAAAAATAAATTTAAATATCACCTCAGTGATAAAACTCATGGATTCGGATAGCGATTTATTCACAGTGGAGGAGTGAGTACTGTGATCCTACGAACCCGGTTGCTCACGTGGCCGTCACATGATTGTCTGCTGTAAATAAAATGAATTTTATTTACAAATTTATTCTTATTATTATGTAATATGTATTTTAAAATTCTTATTATTATGTAAAATGTATTCTTATTATTCCAAGCATATTTTATAATGTATAATCCTATTTATTAATTGATTATTTAAATCTCCTGTTTAAAAATGGGAAAATAGATGCGCTATAGTTGTATATAATTATACGCGATATATATCTGTTTATAATACACATTTTAAAATTGTATCGCATACCTGCTGCTGCAATAATAATGACCCATTTCAAATGTTTACGTGCTTTTCTTTGCTTTCTGCTCCCAGTCGCTGTGGTGGAGCAGTTATGAAGTATTACTCTTTTAAATACTTTCTAGCATTTCAGAAATAAATATGTACAGTATGTAAATTACACCGAAGTACAACGTTACCTTACGGTGTTCGGGAGTGCTCAAAAAGAGTTTAAACAATGAATTTTGAATCGATTTCTTCTCGTAAACTCAGAGATGTGGATTCAGACGACAATTAAATTACCACACGACCTTGGTGTTTGTCAAAAAACAGTAGGTAATGCGGCCGGGGATTTTTACAGGGGTGGTGAGAGAAAAACACTGACATCCTGGATTCGGACGGCATTAAAATAACCAACTACCCCCTGTAAATGGTGAAAATCACTTACGTCCCCCTGAGAAACAATTACAGTCCGAATAGGGCTAAAGACAGTCCATAATCCTGACATTGCAAGCATATAAAAAAATTAAAATAAAAAGGATAAATACATGTGTGTGTGTGTGTAATGATGTTATTACATTTTAATTGATGACATGGTATTTTTAGAGTCAATCTTTTTAACTCCATTTAATTTGTTTACTATATTTTTAGTAGGCTTATTGTTAGTGAATCTCAAACACATCATTATGATGAAGAGAGGATGTGTTTGTTATGCATGAGCATTTATAAGTTTATCTACTGAGTGAAAAGTAATCTGACGCCCACAGTGTTTCCTGCTGGAACATTATTTCTCAGTCTTATCACATACAGCAGAGTCTTTCACCGCAGGCTCAAAATATAGATCTCAGGTCCGTTCTGACAGGTTCATGGAAAGCATGCAAGATGCAAACCATACAATTTGTTTAACAGACTGTAATGCTATCCTAAACTGCTGAAATAAAGACTGTGCTGATTTGAATATTTTATCTGAACAGCCATTACGGTTAATTGAGTGTTGAAAGAGACAGATGCTCTTAAATCTGACAGCCAAAATAGATGGATTTCAAGCACCGCAGCATTATATAACGTGAGTTTGTTCCATCGCAGAGATGGTTTTCACACTGCGCAGAGGACCAAAGCATCTGTGGAAAATGGCTGTGCTAAAAGGAAACTTCAGATGGTTTGCAGGGTTTCTCTTCAAGCTCTATCAATCTTGGAACAAGAACATATGGCTGAGTCGAGAAGGAAAACCTCCATCAATAGTGAATCAATAATCTCTCAAAAGAAACCAGAGTGATAAGAGAGGATGAGCAGGCGGCCGGGTTTGAGGAGCTCCTGGAAAGGTGTTTGCTGGGATAGGCCTCATGAATTTTCTCCAGAACAATGTGAGCGGAAGGACTGAAGCTGAGCGAAAGGATTTGAAGCTGATGGTACATGGCTGGAAGGAGTGAGAGAGAGAACATGATATGGATGAAAGATCAGAGCCGAGAGCCTAAACAGAGTCCAGGATCCACGCAGAGCTGAGATAGAGTGAGAGTAAACACAACATTCATCTGAAGGCTTTTGTCTGGAAGAGTGTCATTTCAATATCATTGAGATCTTCATTTTTTTTTTTTTGCTTTTTTTCAGTTTTTGTCAAATTTGTAGTAATGTTGTGTGTTTATCATTTATTATTTGTTTTAATATGTCTGTTTATTTATTTTTTTTTTTTTCATTTTTATTTTGGTTTTACTTTTAGCTATTTTAGTAAAGTACACAATATTAACTGAAAATGATAAATGTTTCCTTGGCAAGTAGCTAAAATAAAATTTGTTAAATTTTTATTTCATTAATTTGTTTGTTAGTTAACTACAATAAGCCTGGTCTGGATCCTTAATTAAAAATGCATTACAAATATATTTACAAGGTACAGTACAGAACATACAATGACTTGAACAGTTCAAGTTTTAATTCTGTATTAAAGAATTAATACAGAATTAATTGTAATTAATTGAAGGGGGGGCATAAAATGTCAAAATTGTCAAGATGGTAACTGTCCTGAGATCATGATGAAGGGAAAATCTATCAAAACAAACAAACAAATAGAAAACCATAATAAGTCATTTGGCATATGTTTTTATTTTTTATTATTATTTCTTAAGTGTAGATATGCAAAATAAATTTAGGCGGTAAAATCTCATGTGGCGAGACTTAATTATTAATTAACAATTTATTTATATTTAATTTATTTATAATTTATTTATTTGTTAAAATATAAAGGAAAAAGAAAAGAAAAGAAAAGAAAAATGTACTTACATTATTAAGCATGTTATTATTACTTTTTACTTGATGGTTACACCACATTCATTCATTCAGACTCATTCTTCATCATTTGTTCACTCTTTTAGATGTCAGGTTTTGTGTTGATATGTCTTTGTAATTAGAGGCAAGCTCATCATGCAGGGTGGTTTAGAAGAGCTTGGCTTAGACGTTACTCAGAATACGAGTGTTTTCAGTGTGTGTGTGTAAGTCTATTATAAACACAAAAGTTGTGGTCCACCAGATGCAGTTTGGGCCCAGAGAACATGAGTCAGACTGTTTATAAGTGTGTGTGTGTGTGTGTGTGTGTGTGTGTGTGTGTCATGCGTGGGTGTTTGTGTGTGTATGTGCGTCATTGCTTGACAAGGCTGGATGAGGCACTGTGAGTGTATTGTGAAAGTTGTTTTGGAGTATATGTGGGAGTGGGTTAGGCAGACCTGTACAGCTAGGCTAAAGGGCCTAAGCCTTATTTATGAATAAAAATATCTCTCTAAAAGGCCTCTATCATCGAGTGGCCCCTCATTTCCTCTCTATCTATATATAAGTATCCATGAAAAGGCAGAATCTCAGAGGAGCAGAGTGACATTTACAAAAGATCATTGCTTACGATTATGTTTCCATGCATTAGAAAGCATTTCATAAAACATGCAATTGTACAATAAAGATAAATCTGATCTATATAATGAATAAGATTCCTGATATCGAATGTTAATTCAAATTTTCATTATAATTTACATATTTATGTTTTTTTCTGCACTGTACAAAAATATATGATCAACAAGTAATGACAAAATTCTGTTACTTTAACATATCAAAATAAGTTAAGCAATTTCATTTTTAAGTTATTATCCAAAAAACAAACTTTTTGATGTTTTTAAAATGTAATTTCACTTGAAATGACTTTTTAGCCAATTTTATTCAATGTAAAAATTGACGGCAACTAAAGTTAAAGGAATAGTTCACATTTGTGTTTAATAATGTAATTTCTGCCGTCATTTACCAATGTACTCACCCTTATGTCATTCAAAACCTGTAGCTTTATTCCATATAACACATTTTGGAAACATATTGGAAAAACATACCAAAATGTAAGTCTGGATGCATCTTTTAAGACTTTTTATTAAGAATTTAAGTCTTTGAGTCTTTTCAGTGAATCACTTTATCTGGTTCAAAACCGGTTTGAATGATTTTTTTATCTGGATCTCAATTATAACTCACTGAGTCACTGAATCATTCAGTCACAGAGGTTTACAACCTACTGGAGGGGAAAATGTCACTAAAAATTGAATAACAATCACATTTCGACCAATTTTCGTGGATTTCTGTAAACTCTATATTCATCTAAGAATTGTCTTGGTAGATCCTTAAAAACCATATATGATCTTTACCTATGGCTATTTTTTTTTACCAGACAACATTACTGTCCACACATTCATTGGCAGGAAGATAACTACAGTGGTGTGAAAAATTGTTTGCCCCCTTCCTGATTTTTTATTTTTTTTTGCATGTTTGTCACACTTTAATGTTTCAGATCATCAAACAAATTTAAATATTAATCAGAGATAACACAAGTAAACACAGCATGCAGTTTTTAAAATGAAGTTTTTTATTATGAAGGGAAAACAAAATCCAAACCCACATGGCCCTGTGTGAAAAAGTGTTTGCCCCCTAAACCTAATAACTGGTTGGGCCACCCTTAGCAGCAACAACTGCAATCAAGCGTTTGCGATAACTTGCAATGAGTCTGTTACAGCGCTGTGGAGGAATTTTGGCCCACTCATCTTTGCAGAATTGTTGAAATTCAGCCACATTGGAAGGTTTTCGAGCATGAACTGCCTTTTTAAGGTCATGCCACAGCATCTCAATAGGATTCAGGTAAGGACTTTGACTAGGCCATGCCAAAGTCTTCATTTTGTTTTCCTTCTGTCATTCAGAGGTGGACTTGCTGGTGTGTTTTGGATCATTGTCCTGCTGCAGGTCCAAAGTTCGCTTCAGCTTGAGGTCACGAACAGATGGCCGGACATTGTCCTTCAGGATTTTTTGGTAGACAACAGAATTCATGGTTCCATTTATCACAGCAAGTCTTCCGGGTCCTGAAGCAGCAAAACAGCCCCAGACCATCACAGTACTACCACCATATTTTACTGTTGGTATGATGTTCTTTTTCTGAAATGCTGTGTTACTTTTATGCCAGATGTAATGGGACACACACCTTCCAAAAAGTTCAACTTTTGTCTCGTCAGTCCACAGAGTATTTTCCCAAAAGTCTTGGGGATCATCAAGATGTTTTCTGGCAAAACTGAGACGAGACTTTATGTTCTTTTTGCTCAGCAACGGTTTTCGTCTTGGAGCTCTGCCATGCAGGCCATTTTTGCCCAGTCTCTTTCTTATGGTGGAGTCATGAACACTGACCTTAACTGAGGCAAGTGAGGCCTGCAGTTCTTTGGATGTTGTTCTGGGGTCTTTTGTGACCTCTTGGATGAGTCGTCGCTGCGCTCTTGGGTTAATTTTGGTCGGCCGACCACTCCTGGGAAGGTTCACCACTGTTCCATGTTTTCGCCATTTGTGGATAATGGCTCTCACTGTGGTTCGCTGGAGTCCCAAAGCTTTAGAAATGGCTTTATAACCTTTTCCAGACTGATAGATCTCAATTACTTTCTTTCTCATTTGTTCCTGAATTTCTTTGGATCTCAACATGATGTGTAGCTTTTGAGGATCTTTTGGTCTACTTCACTTTGTCAGGCAGGTCCTATTTAAGTGATTTCTTGATTGCGAACAGGTGTGGCAGTAATCAGGCCTGGGTGTGGCTAGAGAAACTGAACTCAGGTGTGATAAACCACAGTTATGGGTGGGGGCAAACACTTTTTCACACAGGGCCATGTGGGTTTGGATTTTTTTTCCCCTTCATAAAAAAAAAAAAAAAAAAAAAAAAAAAACCTTCATTTAAAAACTGCATGTTGTGTTTACTTGTGTTATCTTTGATTAATATTTAAATTTGTTTGATGATCTGAAACATTAAAGTGTGACAAACATGCAAAAAAATAAAAAATCAGGAAGGGGGCAAACAATTTTTCACACCACTGTAAATTCAACTGAGGTCTTCATTGCCTTCAAAACCACATCTGTGCTCCACACTTACACACAGATTACAGCTATTGTTAAAACACAGTAGCAGTTACTTATTTGTGGTACTGGACACCTTATGTTTTTATATTTGGGATGAATGAACAAAGAAAAGGAAAGGAAAGAGACCTTGTTAATAATAGACTGTTTTGTTGTGCTGCCAGCCCTTTTGTCTCCGTTTCTTTTCACAGGTTTTACAGAGTGATCTAATCTCTTTTGTGGCTTCTGAATTATGCAATACCATATGCCTTATCCAAGACAGTGATTATGGAACATAAGCCATTCCTGCCTTCTCCACTATAAGTGCTGAACTGAAATGATGAGATGAAGCCAGATTTCCTCTAAAGTGTGAGAGAACTGTCCACTTTTGCTAGTGGAAAATGTGTATTTTGCAACTTTAAACATCAGGTAGCACAGTGAGTTCTTGATTTTTAATATTTATAGCATATGGTATACAGGTGCATCTCAGTAAATTAGAATGTCGTGGAAAAGTTCATTTATTTCAGTAATTCAATTCAAATTGTGAAACTCGTGTATTAAATAAGTTCAATTCACACAGACTGAAGTAGTTTAAGTCTTTGGTTCTTTTAATTGTGATGATTTTGGCTCACATTTAACAAAAACCCACCAATTCACTATCTCAACGAATTAGAATACTTCATAAGACCAATAAAAAAAAATAAAAAAAAACATTTTTAGTGATTTGTTGGCCTTCTGGAAAGTATGTTCATTTACTGTATATGTACTCAATACTTGGTAGGGGCTCCTTTTGCTTTAATTACTGCCTCAATTCGGCGTGGCATGGAGGTGATCAGTTTGTGGCACTGCTGAGGTGGTATGGAAGCCCAGGTTTCTTTGACAGTGGCCTTCAGCTCATCTGCATTTTTTTTGGTCTCTTGTTTCTCATTTTCTTCTTGACAATACCCCATAGATTCTCTATGGGGTTCAGGTCTGGTGAGTTTGATGGCCAGTCAAGCACACCAACACCATGGTCATTTAACCAACTTTTGGTGCTTTTGGCAGTGTGGGCAGGTGCCAAATCCTGCTGGAAAATGAAATCAGCATCTTTAAAAAGCTGGTCAGCAGAAGGAAGCATGAAGTGCTCCAAAATTTCTTGATAAATGGGTGCAGTGACTTTGGTTTTCAAAAGACACAGTGGACCAACACCAGCAGATGACATTGCACTCAAAATCATCACAGACTGTGGAAACTTAACAATGGACTTCAAGCAACTTGGGCTATGAGCTTCTCCACCCTTCCTCCAGACTCTAGGACCTTAGTTTCCAAATGAAATACAAAACTTGCTCTCATCTGAAAAGAGGACTTTGGACCACTGGGCAACAGTCCAGTTCTTCTTCTCCTTAGCCCAGGTAAGACGCCTCTGACGTTGTCTGTGGTTCAGGAGTGGCTTAACAAGAGGAATACGACAACTGTAGCCAAATTCCTTGACACGTCTGTGTGTGGTGGCTCTTGATGCCTTGACCCCAGCCTCAGTCCATTCCTTGTGAAGTTCACCCAAATTCTTGAATCGATTTTGCTTGATAATCCTCATAAGGCTGCGGTTCTCTCAGTTGGTTGTGCATATTTTTCTTCCACACTTCTTCCTTCCACTCAACTTTCTGTTAACATGCTTGGATACAGCACTCTGTGAATAGCCAGCTTCTTTGGCAATGAATGTTTGTGGCTTACCCTCCTTGTGAAGGGTGTCAATGATTGTCTTCTGGACAACTCTCAGATCAGTCAGCAGTCTTCCCCATGATTGTGTAGCCTAGTGAACCAAACTGAGAGACCATTTTGAAGGCTCAGGAAACCTTTGCAGGTGTTTTGAGTTGATTAGCTGATTGGCATGTCACCATATTCTAATTTGTTGAGATAGTGAATTGGTGGGTTTTTGTTAAATGTGAACCAAAATCATCACAATTAAAAGAACCAAAGACTTAAACTACTTCAGTCTGTCTGCATTAAATTTATTTAATACACGAGTTTCACAATTTGAGTTGAATTACTGAAATAAATGAACTTTTCCACGACATTCTAATTTGAGATGCACCTGTAGTTAAACAACAGCATAGGAGCAAGAGTGCTGGTTTCCCTCAATAGCAGCCAGAGGTGGGTAGAGTACCCAAAAACTGTACTCAAGTAAAAGTAAAAGTACTTGAAGAAATATTTACTCAAGTAAAAGTAAAAGTAATAGTCTGAATAATTACTTGAGTAAGAGTAAAAAAGTATCGGATAAAAAAACTACTCAAGTAGTTAGTTACTAGTTACTTTGGATCATATACTGAAAATAGTCTATTTTTATTTAGATATATAAATTTTATCTAAATATCTATATATCTCTCTCTATATACACACACACACACACACACACAGCCATTCAAAATACTTTTAATGTTTTTTTTTTTTTTTTTTTTTATGTAATTTATTTCAGTGATGCAAATCAGAATTTTTATCAGCCTGATTTATTATCAATGCTGTTCTTT
>CM077238.1:32710229-32775229 GCA_039654775.1 Spinibarbus caldwelli
GCAGCAGGTTGTGGGAATCTTTCACTGCTGATCGGATGAGCTGAACTGGGTCTTTGGCCGGGGAATGAAGCTGTCACGGCCGGGACGATCCCTCTCCAGCCACAAACCCAGAAACAGCCTGCTCATCCACATTCATCTCTTTTTACACATTCATCTTTTTTTGTCCTGTTTTCCATTACTCTCCCTCTGTCGAATAACTCCCTTGCTGAGTAGTTTGAAAGTAAGGAGAATATGTTCTGTGACAATAATGAAATGCATTACTTTTTTTTATCAAGTTCATGAATAATGTGGTTTTGTTGCAGGGTTACAAAATGCCACAAGAAGTGGCAAAACACTCCGGTGGCTTAAAATGTAGGGGGTATCCATTTCATACATAGATACAGATTTTAATTAATTAATTATATATATATATATATATAGAGAGAGAGAGAGAGAGAGAGAGAGATAATAAATATGATTATTATTATATAATAATGTATAACTGTTATATAACTGTTGCACTCTGTTTTGCAGAAATGGGTGGTTAGAAAAATTCATTTAAAAAAATCATTAAAAAGTGAATTTAAACTTTCACATAAATATGCACATAAACTTGTCCCATTTGAATTGTCTTCAGACTCATGTGAGGTTAGAATTATTTTAAACAGCACAAATGAAGCTGCAGATTGAGTAGGAGAGGAACACACGCAGCCTGAATCCAAATAGTTCAAACTGTAGAAATCCTCTGTGAGGAACAGCGTGCAGAAAATCCAACATTTCTCCTGACTCATCAAAAGCAGAGGTCAACAGGTACTGTATGTATTGTTCTGGTACCATCAGAACTGCGATATGAGTCTGCACTCCTCCACATGAGTGTAAAGCTCTTGAGGAACTATACTTCCTTATTATACTTAACTTTTATTACTAAGAACAGTAACTCTATTTCGAAAATCCACTTTAGACATTCTACTAACTATAAGTAACTACATGTCAATAGCATTCATTAGAGTATAAGTAGATGGGCTGCTTATATATATTTTCTTTTGATGGTCCCCAAAAGATATTCTACTGACTAGAAGTAACTTCCAAGTACATGTCAACTTATTCTACTAACCTTAACCTAACAGTCTACTAATACTCTAATACACTAAAGACAGTTAGCTGACATGTAGTAGCAAATTAATTAAAGTTAGCTGATATGTAGTTGCAAAGTTACTTAGTAAAATAAAGTGGATTATTAAAAAACAATTGTAACCCTAAGGTCTCTAGTACTTTTCTATTACTTGCAGTTTTATTCAAAATTTCTATAACAATTACATACAGGTACAAAATTTACCAAATAAATATTTCACTGTTTATTATACATAAATACTGTCCTAGAAGAAAAAAATTGTCTTGCGTTCTACTTTTTTTTTTTTAGTTTTTTTACTTCAATTTTACCTGGGAAATTGCTAGAATAATTGTCAAAAAATTCCAAAGAAGCTAAAAGTATCACATTGAGTTAAATGTGAAACGTACGAAAGACTAAAATGTCATTTTCTTGTAAAACATACTCTAATAACCTTTGTTTTGTTTACAATTTCAAAAAGTTTTTTTTTTTTTTTTTTTTTTTTTTTAATTTTCAAATAGAATTTTTGAAGTGTGTTTTTCACCAACAAAAATAGTTCCAAATAAAGCACACCAGAATTGTACGACTCTAAACAGTGGTGTTTGGTCACTGAATGAATCTGCGTTTTTGAACAAATCAATTGAGTGAATGATTCAATGACCTATTCTTATTAACTGTTTCTGATTGAATGTGTTGAATAAATGATTCAATGACTAAACAATATACTACAATAACTTTTGAAAAAAAAAAAAAATTTGACACTGTAGCTAATAAGTCTAATCTCATACTTTAGCATGATTTCTCACTTGCAGTCCTTTCCCAGAAAACAAACTGACAGAGCACTATCCCATGAGACAGCACAGGCATCTGTGATTGGAGACAGCAGAGCATGTTAGCGCAGAATTGAATGTGCCAGTTATTATTCAGTATTCAGAATGAATGAGAGCTACAGTGGAGTGGAATTCAATAGGATGAAATCATTTAGAATCAATAGGCTGGAATGTGTCAGTAAGAGCAGAATTTTCACAATAAATGCCAATTGTGTGCATGTGGCTGTGACTGCTTGTGTGTAAATGAGTCCAGGAGCTCAGGGACTCGGTTCTGCAGCTGAATCTCAGTGTTTCTTCCCCCAGGGTCACCCTCATGTCCTCAGAGACTCGGTCTTTCTCGCTCTCTGTCCTTTTTAGTGTTCGGAAAACCTCTGGGGCTCTTATTCCTGGAACTCCAGCCACAGGAGAGAGGAAAAGAGGAGTAATGCTACAAAAGATGATAGATGAATTATTGAATCTGTCCTCCGGATAAATATATAGATAGCTTATTCATGTTTTATACATGGAGTTGAAATCTGGTTGAAATGTGGTCTATAATAATTTCTTATAGGATTAGTTTTTTTTTGTTTTGTTTTTTTTTTTTTTGCATCAGATGTGAATCTCCCAGGTGGAAAAAAATAAAAAAAGTGCATTAAAATACACTTTATTACAGTACACTTAGTACACTTACATAATGTAAATGTAATTATATAATTACATTTCAGCCAAACTGACAAAAAATCCTGTGAGTGACAGTTACATAAAAACTTTACATAACATGCATAACATAAAAAAATCTTTATAATATTTAGAAACACACTTCTTTTTCTCAAATAGAGTGAGAACTGACATGTTGAGTCATTAATGCTTTGTTAAAGTATTACAGTCACCCCATCTCCCCTACTTTATCACACCTTTTTTTTAGTGTAGTGTCTTCTTAAAACAAAGATTTATTAAAACTCCTCATTTTGCACTCCTTGAACTCCCGTGCACGCATTTAACGCAGCATGTTTGGATATAGGACATCTGTGTTGTTGTGGGATAACCCATCATCACCTGCTGGATGCTCATAATCATGTCACGAGTGTTACTGCAGAACGCTGGCACTGCCAAGACAGAGAAACTTCACAGTGAGTTAGACGAGAGCCTGGCATCAGCCGCACCAAACAATTTACAGTAAATATATTTCACCGTGTTTGGCCACACACAAAGAGCTTCAAAGAACATGTTACGGATCACATGCCTATGAGAACTCACTGTATTTACATCTCAGACTTCCTTAAGGAGAATCAGAGAATGAGAACTGCAGAAGACCCTTAGTCAGACTGATTTTACAGTATTTATGGCCAGGGCCCAGAGATCCCAATAATATAGGTGTAAAAATGCAAATGTTCAAAATAAACTTTTGTTTGTCTGTTTGTTTGTTTTTACAAATAAAATTAAAACAAAATCAAAAATCTAACAATACAACAATAATGCAATAAATAGCATGTGAAAATTTATTGCATTTATTCATGAGTAGGGTCTCTGAGTAGAGCCACATTTTTCTTGGAGGACTAGTTGTGCATGTTATGAAGTTAATATAATATAATATAATATAATATAATATAATATAATATAATATAATATAATATAATATAATATAATATAATAAAGTACAATTTTACATTTTACATTTTAATCAGTTATACACAATACTCAGTTCTCAAAGATTAGAAAAATTCATCAACTAATAAATGTCAGTGTTTTTTTTAGATCAGTCAAAAGGAGTAGAAACTGATTTTTCACTATTACATACAACAGGATCTGCATTTTCCTGGGTTTAAATAAAGGATTTATTAAGAGACAATAAATGTAACTGTGCATCAAAACCACTTCTTTCATGGTTAAAAAAATAAATATATAAACTTAATTATCAAAAGTCAACAAATTTGTGTCCGCTAAATGTTACGTTGTCTGTACAAAAAAAAAAAAAAAAGTGTAAAATATGCGAGATAGTATTTACGAGAAGACTGCAGAGATCCAGCGAGTACATATTCTACACTACTGGATGTTTTGACTATGTCATTGCTTTCCGAGAAGAAGAAGAAGATGGCGGCCTGACGTGAGAATATATTTGTTCTTCACGCCCTGAAATTGACAGGTGATTTTTTTTTTTTTTACATTTGGATTAATTGACAATCACATTTCACATTTATAACCGAAAAAGGATGATTTTTACGTACAGTAAGTCATGCACGTACATGAAACAGATTTTTAGTGTGTGCATGTCTGTCTGTGTGGTGATGTAGGGCAGTGGCGGTCTTTATTTCTGCATTCTCATTCAGGTGTATACAAATGATGTGTACTGAACAAAGACATGAGGGCATTCGTCTGAACAGCTGGGTTCAGACTCACAGCGCTACACCTCAGCGACCACAGCCAGAGAAGACACAGCACGTAATGACAAACAAACCAATGAGACGTGTTGAGCAAGAGGAGCCCGCTGGCTCTAATCAAAGCAGTGATTTCAAAATCCGGCTGCTGAGGACACTCGTGAAGCCCGTGTAAACCCACCACGTGTGATCCAGATCTTCAGCTAGATAGACAGGTCATGAATGTTGACACGTAGACAAAGAGTGTCTGACTGTCATCAGTTTGTCTGTAAAGCAGGAAAACCCTGTGCACACCTACCAGCATCACACATGCAAAAATGAACCGTATATGCAATGCTTTCAGAACGTGATGAGCAATTAAGATGCTATTCGCAATTTTCTGCCCTTTGGCAAAATTTCACTAGTTTTAGACAATATCGTTCCCAGTGCTTCAACAACACAAAGCACACTTTTGCATGTTCTCGACACTTAACCGCATGTTACAATTTACAATGATGAAAACGTATTACCGTATGTATGTGAAATTGAGTGCTAATATTCTAGCATGCATGCACAAAAATGGCATCAATAATATTGAGACTCTTCCTGATTTCACAACATTTCAACACATGCATGCCATAGACGCTAATGAGAGAAGACATGGAATAAAAAGAACCAGATGCACCTTTAAGTTAGGTAGGAAAATTGGACTTTTCCCAGTTTCTCTCACTTGTCTCCATCTTTAGATATCAAATTAACTGCTGCTGATAATAATAGCAGAATGTGAACAAAAAGAGCAACCCAATATCTACCTCTTCACCAAAACTCGCCGTGTTATCAGTGTCTGTGCGCTTTTACCTGCACAATCCCTGCTCTACACAACGTGTGGGAAGGTTCATCACATGGGGAAAAAAAGACCAGTTCAGGTTTGGCACAATTTTTAAGAGAGTGTGGGTGCGCTGAGCACAATACAGCATTCAGGTACACAACATTATCTCTGCTCAACACCGTCTTAACGTTCAAAGGACGCTTTTAGAATTCAAATGCCGTCGGCAAACAAAAAAAGCAACAGTATCAAACGGATTTGTTGGCACATGCAAATGGTTCAAGTGTGTAAAGAGAGCTGATTTTGCAATTATGGAAAAAAAGCAGCAGTTCTTTGTGCATCTGAGCCAAGAATTACACGCAAGCATCATGATGATGCAGCAGCATCATACTGCAGGAGAAAATTATTGAAGAGCAACCGCTTTTCTAGCTGTACTTCCCATTTGCATATACTTTTCATGCAAGGCAGCTACGCTGATTACTGGAACAGAGCTGAGCATTTAAATATCACACAAATCTGTCATTTACCAGCCGATGGGTCATTTAAACCTGAATTTTAAATGTGCAAATATACTAATAACTATTCTAACATTGATTTAAGAAACATTGTACACATTCCTGCATTATTGATGAAAAACAGGTATTTTCTGCTCAAAACCTGCAATCTTGATGCAATCTGGCATGTAAACATACGTATACCCACATCTACAGGCATGTTTGAACAAGGTGTCCCATTGATAACTTGCACTGACCTTGTTTTCAGTTGTCATATAAACAGATATTTTTTGATTATGTAACTGTGTGTTGCATAACACAGACTAGGATGACCAATCAGGTATGGCAAAGCAATGCATTCAGGTTCCGCGCTCATTCTGCAGGGGGAACGAGACCGCCACTGTTTAGACACTCCAGCCTTGGAAGAAGAGGGCCAGTGACGCACTTCCACGACTCTGTTGTGCCCTAAACTACTTCACAAGTGGCCGCCCATCCCTACATAGAGACACTCCAGCCGCAGTTTCTGTCTGCACTGGCACTGAACTGAAATAAGTGTGTACTAATGGAGAATACAGAGAAGAACCTGATAGCAAAAAGGGCTGATGACTATGACATGAGCATCTCAATAGTCCATACAATTACATATTAGATATGTTCCAAAAACTATGAATCAGACATGTCCTAAAAGGACGGCCCTTTTGAAAAAGAAGTATACTTTAGCATACTTTTAAAAAAATAGTGCTTATTACGAAAATAATATTGCTACTTAATTGTGAACTGAATGCAATGTTTTCAGATAATCAGTTTAATGTTATTTACAATTTATTGAAATTGAAATTAATTGTATGTATTATAATTTAAATTTATTTAAACAATTTAAATGCAATTGACCCACTCAAGTAGGACTTCAGTGTATATCTCTATATGCAATTTCACAATTGTGTGTGTAAAAAATATAAACTTGATGCAACAATACTGTAAAATGTAACAATAAAATAAAGTACTCCATATGTGCTGTAGTATGTTAGTCAACACATCAAAATATGTGTACTTCTTTAAAGCATATGGCCTTTTATTTCATTCATATCTGTAACACTGTATCTTAAAAAAAAAAAAAAAAAAATCTCTATTCTATGTCTCTTTCCAACTTTCAGCCCATTTCAAATCTTCCTTTTATCTCAAAGATTATGGAGATAGTTGAACTGGATTAATTACTCTTTCTTGTCAGATAATGCTATTAATAAAGTTTTTCAATCAGGTTATAAAACTTTACATAGCACTGGATCTGTCCTGTTAAGAGTCTTAAATGATATATTTCTTACGACAGATTGAGGGAAACCCATGGCTCTTGTCCTCTTAGGCCTAAGCGCTGCACTTGACTTAGTTGACCAAAACATTCTTCTGTCATGCCTGGAGTCTTGTGTAAGACTTTGTGGTATGGTTTTACATTGGTTTTGCTCTTATTTGTCAAATATGTGTTTTACTGTTCAATTTGAGCTTTATACATCTTCTAACATTCCTCTTGGTTGTGGTGTTCTGCAAGGATCAGTCCTTGGGCCTGTGTTGTTGTCCATGTATTTGCTCCCCTTGGCTTCTATTTTTGATATGGTGGTGTCTCTTTATCATTTATATGCCAATGATACACAGCTTTAACTTCCCCTGCAGCCTAATAACAAATACTCTCTTCAGCCACTGTTAGATTGCATAAACTAACTTCAGTTATAGCTTTCAAGTAATCTGAAATTATTTTGGTCCTAAGGAAAATATTGCTTTTAATTTTGATCTTGGCCTCCTCACTCCATATAATACACAGTGTGCCAGAAATTTAGGCATTCAACTTGACTCCAGTTTACAGTTTGACAAACAGATTTCAGCTGTAGTCAAGTCATGTTTTTACCAACTTCACCTTCTCTGTAAATTAAACCCTTTCCATCTAGGAAAAATCTTGAAACAGCTATCCATGCCTTTGTAACATCTCGGCTTGATTATTGTAACTCATTGTACACTGGTATTCCTCAGTCATCCATTTCCCATCTTCAGTTGGTTTTGAATGCAGCCGCTAGACCAGTGTTTCCCAACCACTGTGTCACGGCAAAAATTATCAAAAACTTCCTTATCACTTATATTTCGTTATTGCTATTTTAAATCAGTGCTATTGGTCATGGCTATGTCTGTTTGTGGGTTTTACAAAATATTTAACCAATGAAAAGCATTCAAAAGAGCTTGTGACTAAATCTCATAATGGGATTGGATCCTCAAAATTGTCAGTCAAACCTCATAACTCCACCCTGCCTCCATTCAGAATGAAAACAACGCGACGCACAGTTTAAAGACAGACATCTACTTCTTTGCAATGCAAGAGTAAATAAAGAACTGATGTTTGAATAAGTACAGCGTTTACTTTACTCAAGAAATGCTGTCTATAAAGGCTAATGTTTTTGTCTGTTTAAAGAGCAGAGTCTTAGCATTTGCTGTCTAGTTGTAACCAATACACTTTTGTACGTTTTAAATATCCTACATAGCACATATTAATGCCTTATTCTGCATGACTTTATTCTACATCCCTAATCCTACCCAATACCTAAACTTAACAACTACCTTACTAACTATTAATAAGCAGCAAATTAGGAATTTATTGAGCGAAAAGTCGTAGTTAATAGTGAATAAGTGTTCCCTATTCTAAAGTGTTACCACGGTTTGTTATTTATATGGTGAGATTTTGGCCAAATGTATTAAACAACAAGAGAAACTGTGTGTCCATATAGCTACAATAAACTTTATAACCTGCAAACAGATGAAAACTTGATGCTATTAATTTACTGCCTCAGATGTGGCTGTTCTAATGATGGACAAAACACAGATCTCTGTTATTCGGTCTTCAAAAACCTTGTTAACTCCATTTGAGTATGATTTTCAGAAATTAAGTTTCTGATCATATATAAAGCCAAAATACCAACTCAAAACAAACAAACAAACAAACAAACCTTTTCTAATATATAATGCTTAGTGGGATTTGTTAAATATCAAAACTGTGCCACGGCAGAAATAAGGTTGGGAAACACTGCGCTAGACTACTTAAATGGAAGCGAAAATACGACCATATAACTCCTGTCTTAAAGTCCATACACTGGCTCCCTATCAAGTATAGGATTGATTTTAAAATTTTACTATTTGTCTATAAAGGCCTCAACAACCTGGCACCTCAATACTTAACTGATTCTGCTTCTGTACACCCCTTCTAGAAACTTGAGATCTTGTGACTTTGGCCTACTCATTAGTTCCCAGAGTTAAACTTAAAATTGTAGTGATCGCGCCTTCTCTACTGCTGGTCTGAAGCTTTTGAATAGCCTTCCTCCCTTTGTCAGGCATGCCCCATATATTAGTACTTTTAAATCTTATCTTAAGACATATTTTTTTCACCCTGGCTTGTAACAATCCTTAGTATGCTATCCTGGGTTTCCTGCTCTATTCTGTTGATCTTGTTTGTATGTTTACTTTTCTTTTATTCATTGTGTTTTTATTCTTTGTAAAGCACTCTGGTCAACCTCGGTTGTGTTTAAATGTGCTCTATAAATAAACATTGTTGTTGTTGTGTCATTGTAAATATATTATCTGCAAGTGTATTTTAAAAAAGAATTTCAAGATTGGAAATAGACTACAAGTGCACATTCAATAATCAATACAATTGAGCACACTTATTTTTCGTTGAATTTAGTTGAAGTCATAAATGAATCATTTCGACTAGTTTTGAACTGATTCATCGAGGAAAAAAAATCATTCACAAGAATGATTCAATAACAGACACTGCTATGAGGCATGCTAATATGTTGCTAAGCTAACGATGTAGCTCTAAGAAACACAAAAGTAAACATCGCACAAATATTGAGTAAAATGTAAATTTTGATTGTACAGACTAACTTTCATCGTTACAGTATTGAATAAAAAGTAAATTGACTGACATTTCTCTCACTTTGTCCACCATCTTGGATTTCTTTTTCACTGAATTTGGTGCAATGTATTCTTAGATTTTCTGTCGGTAAAGGATGTGCTGCTGCCTATAATTTGACTAAAACAAGACATCAGGAGGATGCTTACCTTCTAGAACAGTCTGGAACCTTCTCGTGATGCCTTCATATGCCTCCTCCAATTATGGCTCTGATTTATGAAAGCAGCTGGTGGTTCATGTTTTGCAACATTCATTTGAATGAACCAAAAGTTCACCTCACACTAGATATGTTTGCTGTATTGGGCTGCTGAGACCAAACATCGGTCATATTAAGGGATGTAAGCAACGAGGCCTTGCAGTCTGGCAGCACATTTAGGCACATAAAAAGCCTTTCTGCTGCCTGACACAGCTCCAGATGTTCCTCCTCTGTGAAGCTCTGAGTAATGAATCTGACTCAAACAGAAAGACAGCTCCTTCCGCTTCAGATCGAAACAATAAGCAGAAAGCAGAAAGTGAACATAAGGCCATCATGTACATATGATGTGCTTGAGCGCATGCATGTAGACTCATGTTTCTCTCTCTGTAAACAGAGCGCGCTCACGCAGTCACGTAGATCAGTCGCCCTCTTCATGAGATGTGAGGCATTGCTACAGATATTCTGCTCATGACTTCACAATCACTGCTGCTCAGAAAAATATTTCATATCTCAGCATGCTCAAATATAATATCTTATTTGAAAGATTCATCCCAAAATCAAATAGATTCACATAAAAAAAAATTAACTGATCTATCCTTCTAGTGTTTTTTTGTTGTTGGTTTTTTTTTTTTTTTTTTCCCCTGCTTTCAAATTATCTAGTCTAGTGCCTTTTGGTACAGAGTGAGAATATAACAATCTGGGAAAAATATTATTTATCTGACCTTGTCCTTTAAATATATTAAATATGGAAACTATAAAGAAGAAGGCCTTTTTAATTTGTATTTATTTATTTGATTGATTTGGGTAAGCCTTTTATCCAACATTTATTTCCCACCCTATTTGTAGTTTTTTTTAAGATTTATTTTGCTATCTAAAAGTCCTGTCAATATTTATTTATTCCCTTATTTATTTTGGGGTAAGCAATTTATTTAACATTTATTTCCCACCCTATTTGTAGTTTTTAAGAATTATTTGATTTTCTAAAAGCCCTGTCAAAAGAATAAAAAGAATTTTGTTGAATTTACAGTAGTTGATAAATATAATTTATAAGATTTTGTTACTTTAGCTCTTTGATATGTCTAATTTTGCATTTAGAAGAATATTTATTCTTGAGATTGTACATGTTTCTGTTGTTGTATTTATTTTTTTATATATTTTATATTTATCTATTTTTTTTTTACTTTTTTATTTCTCACTTTCTAATTTTATTTTGTGTCT
Source organism: Spinibarbus caldwelli (assembly GCA_039654775.1). Classification (NCBI taxonomy): domain Eukaryota; kingdom Metazoa; phylum Chordata; class Actinopteri; order Cypriniformes; family Cyprinidae; genus Spinibarbus; species Spinibarbus caldwelli. The sequence goes on from CM077238.1 coordinate 32,721,160, forward strand.
AAGCACCTACCATAAGGAATACATTGATTGTAATCTGAATACCATTTTTTTTGTAAAAAAAAAAAAATAATAATAAATAAATAAATAAATAAATAAATATATATATATATATATATATATATATATATATATATTAGATTAGGATAAAAGGAGTTCACGGTTTTAATTTTTGTTTCAATTTGGTCTCAGATGTTTTTCATAAAATGCCTTATTTTTAATGAAAAATACATGCAATTACAGTACTCTCATACTACAGTATGGATACAGAGCTGTATTAATGTGGATTTTGATGAGACATGTTGAGATCTCTTCTCTGAAACATTTGTATCTTGACAAATCTGAGCACAACTTGAGACATCTGTTCTGAAACTCCAGATGAGAAACGTCCGAGAAGCAGGAGACAGTCCCCATTTGTTCAACTGAGATCTTATGAGTATTGCTTATGGTAATTGAATCGTCATCTAAAAACAAGAAGCATATTTTCATTTTATTAAATACTGTAAGTAGTTCACAAAATATCCAGTGGTGATATTTCTTTTTTTAAAAGATCCCGAAAGGAAACAAAACAATAAGCAGAAAAGATTCATTAATTCTAAACACTCGAGGTCAGATAAAAATGACTGAATCACACAGAAATGCAGAAACCTTACAGAAACAATTAACAGCTCTACAGTGTGAGAGCTGGATATTTCAGTTCAGTCCAAATTAGGCCAAAGATGAAGATATTGTCTGTAGTGCCGTATTTGCATGCGTTTATGTATTTTTATTTATATATGTTTATGTTGAGTGTCAGGAATGAGGATGAAGATATAAAATAGCTCCCTGGTCTTCCAGTCTCTTCAGCACGAGAGCCTCTTCATTGAGATCATGGTAGGAATTCTGAAACAACAACGACATTCGGTAAAGCAGCGCAACGTGACATACAGTATACGGCAACATAAGAATCAAAGCACCAACCACAGCTCAGTTTTTCCACTGCAAATGGACGCTTTATACTAACCTTCATGGATTTCATTGTCTCCTTTCCGTAATAGTGGATGGGCTGTTTCTGGTTCCTGAACTCTGGATATCCGAATCCAGCCACGTGCACAACGTCACAGTAGTTCAGTGCCAAAAATATTGCCAGAATGCCAGAGGTGGGGTGGACTGGTTTCTGACGGAGAAACAGAGAACATGCTGATCAGGTAAAGTTTGTTTAATAGTGTTTGTCCTCCTGCAGGGGGCAGCTGAAGACAGCTTTAACTCTCCTCTGAAAGAATTAAACCCCCATGAAATCTTAGCTTTTAGTTCAAGTCATCTATAGCAGATTTTATTGCTTATTTGCTATAAAAATGTGTCTGATAAAATGATCTCCCTTCATTTAGTCCCACTTGTACACGTCTCGAAATAAGCCTGTAAAGTGTAACATAACCTATTGGCTGTTTAAAAAAAAAAAAAAAAAAGGAGAAGAAGCTCTTTCACATCCTGCACAAGCTTTAATAGGAAATATGTCAATATAGGACATAAAGCTGTGATTTTAAACAATTTTATGAGGTTTTCAAACACACACATACGCTGCAATCAAAACAATTCAACAAACCATTTCAAATGTATTCCCTGTAAATTATTGCCAGACATCAACTTTTAAGTTGGAAACTTTCCACTTATAGTAGTAAAAGAAGGTAATGCATCTTGGTTTTTCCAGCCCTGACTGCTTAAGTTGCGTCAATCTCTCTCTCGTTCCAAGTCATTAGGTTTTTCACGTTGCTCCACGATTTCCGCAGTTACGGATCTGTGCGCTCCCACACAAAACACACTCATACATCTCCTCAGAGACATCACACATCTCAGCCTCCCTTTCCACAACACTGTCACCATTTCATCATGTTCAGCTTTAGAACAAGAGTTCAGCACCTTTCCTTTTCAAATGTGGCTGTAAACATTATGCAACAGCACTGTTAAACACCAACAACACTTACAAATACCAAGTTTCTTAAGTTTTACTATGTATGTGCTATTGAACACTGAAGAAAACAGTACTTTGACACTTTCTGGTTGTCAAACATTAGTACAACCTGAATTCCGGAAACGTTGGGAAGTTTTTTTTGTTTTTTTTTTTAAATTTGAATAAAATGAAAACTAAAAGACTTTCAAATCACATGAGCCAATATTTTATTCATAATTTAAACAAATGTTTAAACTGAGACATTTTACACTTTTATCCACTAAATGAGCTCATTTCAAATTTGATGCCTGCTACAGGTCTCAAAAAAGTTGGCACGGAGCAACAAATGGCTTATATATATATATATATATATATATATATATATATATATATATATATATATATATATATATATATATATATAGTAGAGTAGCGCTTAAGTGTCTATAATAATAATTATAATAATAATTGTAATGCCCACATCTTTAGAGGATAGATAGACAGACAGACAGATGAATATTAAATAAATACATATTTGTATTATTATTATTATTATTATTATTATTATTATTATTATTACTACTACTACTAAACTCATAGTAGCTAGCTGTATTATTTTAGTATCATTGATATACTATTATAATTCATATTAATATTTTTAATTTGTTTTCATTTATATATTTTCCGTTTTCATTTTAAATTTTGTTAAAGTTTTGTTAATTTTGTTGTTTGGTTTTGTCATTCATTCATTCATTCATTCATTCATTCATTCATTTTTTAGTACTTAAAGACCTAAAACAACTCAAATAAAATGAGAAGTGATGCCTTGGCAACTAGTTGAAAGAAAAGTTTTATTTTAGTTAACGTTTATTTTATCTCAAACAACAAAATGTTTTTTTATGTTTTTAGTTTTAGTTAATTATAATAACCCTGGCTAACTAGTAACTAACTAGTTTTAAATGGTAGATAAAAAAATAACTGTTTAAAATGAATTTAGTACTCCTGGAAATCATTATTTTTAAAAACTCTCTTTGATTCTCTCTATGACCCTTTAAACCCTGAATAAACAATGCATGTTACTAAGTCACAAACTAGCCTAATGATTTCCTCTAAATATTTTCCATTTTCTTGCTCTACTTCTAATTTTAGACAGTGGTTCTGGTAGCTTCCTACTGACGGCAGACGGGAAGAAGGTTGTGCTGGTTTCTGCTAATCAGTGTCCAGCTTAAGAACTAGTCAGGCCTTCAGCGTGTTGAAGTTTGACTGAAAATATCACTTGTTATTTCAGTCCGTTTCTCTGACTAACAACTCCAGAAGCGGCTGTGTATGTACACGTGTGTGTCCCACAATGCTCCTCATGTTTATTTGACAGAGCACGGCTCGGTTTGCCTGCTTCCCGAGCGCGCCGTCTCTGTGTTTCTGGCCGGCGGCCCGGGGTTAGCAGGGGTCCCTGTCCGCGCGGTACACACGAGGTCAACCTTCTTAAGCAGCCAGAGGAATATAAGAAGCGAGATGGTACATCTGATGCACTTGTGTCTGTAATCTGTCCAATTATGGCCCGACACACATGCATAATAAATGGCTGCCTGACAGAAATATGTGGAGGGGTGTGCCTCCAAATATAGAAAAGTACACAGAAGGGAAAGACGATATATGTGTGTGTGTGAGACTCACTGTGATTAGTTTAAAAATATGGATGACAAAATGATAAAGACAGACAGATTGACAGAGAGAGAAGAGAGAGAGAGAGAGAGAGAGAGAGAGAGAGAGAGAAAAGAGTTGGGTGGGGAGGAAGTGTTCTTATGTTTCCAGGCTGTTACTGGCATGGCCCAGAAATAAACACACATTTCTGATCGTAATTCTTTGGCTCTGTAATTCTCTGTGGGTTTATCAGGACACATGTGGACTCTGATTCGAAAAACACAACAGATAATTGACCGTACAGACAAACCTCTTGGCTCTCTTTGACAAACAAGCAGAATCCGACATTAACACATGAAAATTGGCTTTGCTGAGCCAAACGCTTGCCAGCTGGATTGTGATTTTATTAAAAACAGCATCATTTATGCTTTAAGTCGATCTGTAAGAATGATAGCCTGACCTTCACTACTGTAAGTGACGCAAATGAAAAGCAAAGACACACGATACCGTTCAAACGTTTGTGGCCAGTATGACTAATTTTGTTTATTTTTTTAAAGAGAATTTAACTGACACACTCAACTGATCAAAAGTGACAGCAAAGACATTCATAATGTTACAAAAAATTTCAATTTCAAATAAGTGCCGTTCTTTTGAACTTTCTATTCATCAAAGAGTCCTGAAAAATAAAATGCATCACAGTTTCCACAAAAATATTTAACCTTGATAATAATCAGAAATGTTTCTTGAGCAGCAAACCAGCATATTAGAATGATTTCTGAAGGATCATGTGACACTGAAGACTGGAGTAATGATGCTGAAAATTCAGCTTTGATCACAGAAATAAATTATATTTTAACTAGTGCTGTCAAATGATTAATCGCAACCAAAATAAAAGTTTTTGTTTACATAATATATGAGCGTGTACTGTGTATATTTATTATGTATATATAAATACAAACAAATGCATGCATATATTTAAGAAATATATATATATATATATATATATATATATATATATATAATAAAATATAATAAAAATATATATACACGTAAATATTTTCAAACTATATAGTATATGCATTTATATATACATAATAAATAAACAGTACACATATACACATATATACACACACACACACACACACACACACACACACACACACATATATATATATATATATATATATATATATATATATATATATATATATATATATATATATATATATATATATATATATTTTATGTAAACAAAAACTTTAATTTTGGATGCGATTAATCGTTTGACAGCTTCGTTTTAACATTCACATAGAAAACAGCTATGTAAAATTATAATAATATTTCACAATATTACTGTTTTTCATGTATTTTTGATCAAATAAATGAGACGACTTTCAAAAATATTAAAAAGTTTATCAGTCCCAAAACATTTGCATGGAATCCGTCTGCTAAAAATGTATTGACGTCCACACTGTCACCTGCAAGATTTGCAAATAGAAACTTATTTGTCTGCGCATTTTGCATAATGCAAATATAGTGTTCCTCACACATAGCACAGGAGACTCAGTTCTGATTTTAAGTTTAAAATATATTGGATAAAAGAATCAATCTTTAATTCAATGAAACTGTGTTTTACATATTTATACATATTAAATAAAATAAATAATATGATTTAAAAATGTTATTTTTTTTACATTTTTATTCTACATTTATACTTAAATAAATAAATGTTTTTATGCATGTATGTATGTATGTATGTATGTATGTATGTATGTATGTATGCATGTATGTATGTATGCATGCATGCATGTATGTATGTATGCATGCATGCATGTATGTATGTATGTATGCATGCATGTATGTATGTATGTATGCATGCATGCATGTATGTATGTATGCATGCATGCATGTATGTATGTATTAAAATGTAGGTAACTTTAAATGTCAAGAATCCATACGATGCATTAAAATGCAGCATAGTTTATCAGGTTTTGGAACAAAGCCTCATTACAAACGTTTCATTATTATCAAATATGTAAATGGCACTATATATATGCATGCCTGAAATGACACCAAAAGTAATCATATTATTTGGAACATCTGTTCTGCCAAAGTAAGAGTGTTTCCATGGCAATAAGAGTGTTATCATTCCCCGAATCCTGGCCGTGTGTACAGATCTCACCTGTTGTCTGCGTGGCTGCAGGGGAATTTGAAGCAGCTTGCTGGCTGTCAGGCGAAGGAAATATGGGTCCAGAACACGGATCTGACTGGTCCGGCCGAGCCAGATCTGGGGCGGTGGCTTCCAGAAACCCTTTCGGACCTAAATCGAGCACAGCACCTCATGATTACTGGGAAACCAGGTGCATGCTGGCACATGAGGAGAAAAGGTGAGACAGACTGACCCTCTTCTCATCATACAGGATCTCTTTGAGCCAGCGGAGGTCCTGCTGCTTGAAAGGAACCAGGACTAGCAGGGTGTCTGGGTCATTGTGGATACCAGGATTATAAGAGGCGGATTCAGGATAAAACAGACGTAACGTGGTCTTGTTACCCACGTCCTCCTCATAGCCTCTCACCGGGGCATCATTCAGTCTGACACAGAAAGATATGGGAGCAGTGTATAATAAGGTCAAAGGTCAAATCAGATTTGGAGAGTTGGAATCAGCATTGCTTCCTTCCTGCATCGTTCATTTTTTTTTTAATGAAATCCAGTACTTGTATTTTACAAATTTTTGGTGCCAATTCCAAAAATGTGCCTGTTTCATGCTTTCTCACAAAACATGATGTGCATTTCATAACAGATTTTGTGTTTGGCAACCATTTGTAAGATGAAGAAGTCTTGTATTGTTGCGTAATCAGAAAAACACAACAAAGACATGATTCCCATCTTCCTCTGAGCTACATTACAACTATTTGTTCAATTCTCATCTCATTTCCACATGGATCATGCCCAATCCTAGCCAGAATTATGGTCAGTGACAGAAGAAATGCAAACATGAGCCAGATGTTTTGTGCTACATCTGTATGTGTTTTACTACATCCAAACTGAGACTATATATTTATAAACGTATGTTCTTTGCCATTAAATGAAGTATCTAAATATATTTTTCCTTTTTTTTTTTTTTTTTAATTTTTACTTTGATAAGTGCACTGAAGCTGTTACATATATTTAATTAAAAAAAAAAAAACTGATGGAAAGTTTTGTAGATTTTGTTTTGACTCAGCATCATAAAATCAGATCTGTGTAATGTGTGTGCGTACAAATACTGCAATTCTAATGGGACTGTTGAAAACGAGTCAATTGAGGAATAATAGTGGAAACAAATTGGTATTGGTCATAATTTATGAATATTGACCATGCAATGTAGTTTGTCCACAATTTGTGCACTGTTGATGAGGAACAGCGGCAAAGCTTGGCAGAAAACACTCCTCATTTAGGCGATTTATGAGGTGACAGGCTTGTGCAGCCAAACTGCATTTCCCATTATTCCCTGTGGAATCAAGCGGTAGCTAAAATACATAAAAGACAATTACAGACCTAATTTACAACCTTTCCCTTTGATTTTGCTATATTTGTGCTAAAATGCTTCCAGAATTGGCAGAAAGTTAAAAAAAAGAAAAAGAAATGTGTTTCCAAACAAAATCTTTTTGTGCATAACTCATAACTGAGTAGGGGGACCTGAAGGCCGCAGTACATCTCACCATAAACTGTGTGTGTGTGTGTGTGTGTGTGTGTGTGTGTGTGTGTGTGTGTGCGCGTGTGTGTGTATGTATATATAATTTGTTTAGATTGCACTAGCACACATTCCTGAGGCAGAGCCAAGCATGTGATGAAACACTATCAAGGATACTTAAAAACAAACAATGGCAACACAATGTGAGATTTACTGCCAAAACATCCGGCATTGGGAGTGGAGGGTCCTATCTGATAAAAAGATAAAGGATGTTCAAAACTGTGAACAGCCACCCTTTAAAACTTTAGCATACTTTTAATGAGTTACTATTACGGAAATATTATACTTAAAAAGAATATACTGAAGTGTGCACTGAATGTAATGTTTAAAGACACTTAACTGCATGTTATTTAAAATTAAATGAAAATGTATTAAGTGTTTAAATTTAAATTTAATGTTTTTAGTGGAACTTAAGTGCATTTTATGACCCACTTAAGTAGGACTTAATTAGTCTATGTAATTTCATAATTACTTATATTGTCTTTGAAATATGGTTAAAGTTACTGCTGAATGTACCGACAAGCAGGGATGGGCAGTATTTATGATACATATATTTCAAATATAAAATAGGATTTTGTAATTTGTATTTGATATGGTTGATGAAAATGGCTTCATATTTTGTATCAAAATAATTTTAGTATTTTTTTTATTTTAATTTTATAATATTTTAGTGTTTTGTATTTTTGTACAGTAGGTTTAAAATACTTTGTAAGAAGTCTACATGATGACATCATAAAAATGTGACCTCTGATTGGTGCCTAATCAGTAGTTTGCCCAGACTTGTTGCTGCACTATTAATGTGTTTGTGTCCTCTATACTTTTATGGCTCTCAATAGATTCAGTGGTTAGAGCTGGGTTAATACTCCTTGACAAGGTCTGAGTACATTTAAAATCAAAACATACTGATCATTTAATAATTGTTGAAATGCTACAATGTTTGCTTTCAACTTCCAAATAGGTGTTCAATGATTGATAAATAAATATTTGATTGCTGAATATTCTACCCTAATTGAAGCAGCTGTTTAGTAGGATCATGATTTTGAATGAATGAATGAATGAATGAATGAATGAAGGCATTTATATTTTGCATACCATTGCATGAATGACTGCCTGACGCATAATATATTAATTAGTTAGAAACTAGTTGCTATGAATACAGGTGCCATCAGTTGTCTTCTAATGAATGACTTGTTTGTCATTGAGTCAGTGTAGCTTATGCAAAGTAGGCCCTTCGTTATCAAACACCAAGCAGCTAAATTTTGATACAATTACGAGTCATTCACAAACTGTTAAACATTAAACTGTTGTTACTTTAAAACTAACCTTCATTACAGGGATATGTGATTATCTGATCTGTTAACTGGTTGCATATATCAGATTTATTGCAGGACTTGGGCAGAGAGAAGCTGCTGCTATCAAACACTGTTTACTTCATCATCTGAGTGAAGGGAAAGATCAAACAGGCCAACTGATGGAAGGTTTGCGAAGAAATTTCATGCTCCCTTGTAAAAGTATGTTTTAGTATTTTTAAAATACAAAAATACAGTAGTTTATTTTGATACACTTAAAATTTAGGTACTTGGTATTTTATTTTAAAATACATTTTGATGTATCTTTGCACAACCCTGCTGACAAGTATTTATGATAAACTAAAATATACATCAATATCATTTCTATTGAAACTTGTACATCATGTTTTTAAATATGTCTGTAATGATGCAATTCACGGATGCTTAGATCAACTTGTAAAATTACAATTTAGTACCATTAAAATATAATAAACTTCTTATGTTATAGCTGAAAATACAGTAAAAATAGCGATATTACAACTTTAAAAAAAACCAGTTTATTTTGTAATATATTGTACAGTGTAATTTATTCATGAAAAATAACATGCTGATTTGCTGCTCAAGAAACCTTTCTGATTATTATCAGTGCTGGAAACATTTGTGCTGCCCAATATTTTTGTGGAAACTGATATTTTTTTCGTATTTTGAACACCCTGACGAAGGCCTCTTTGGGCTGATACGCGTTGGTGTTTTTTAATATGTAGCCCTGTCTTATAATAAAGGTTTTTGTACTTTGCTTGCTATGTGAGTGCCTAGATGTGGATTTTTTGTTTTGCAATGGAATCCACTCTTTGTTTTTGACATTTTGTTCCCGCTCTGAAGCACCCATAGTCTCCCTTGTGATCACCTGATGCGCCCCTGGTCTAGATTTTTTTCTTTGATATTTTTTCTTCGATGAATAGAAGGTTCAAAAGCACAGCATTGTTATGAAATAGAAATCGTTTGTTACATTATAAATGTCTTTACTGTCACTGCTGATCAAATTATTATTTTAAATTATTATACATTTCTTTCTTGGAATTTGATGTGAGAGACAACAGGAGATGGACTTTTTTTTTTTTTTTTTTTTTTTTACTGGAGGAAGCATTATTATGGACTCATATTTTGATTGATTGATGATTAAATTTATAACGCCTTAATTGTGGATTTGTTTCTTACAATCACACAGCTTTTGTCTTCTCAAGAAATTAACTGATGGACTGGAGTGGTGTGGATTACTTGTGGATTATTGTAATCTTTTTTATCAGCTGTTCGGACTCTCATTCTGACGGCACCCATTCACTGTAGAGCATCCATTGCAGAGAAAGTGATGGAATGCTACATTTCTCCAAATCTGATGAAGAACACATTGACATCTTGGATGGCCTGATGAGTAACAGGACTGTGAGTAACACACCTGCATATTTAGTCACTATTAGCTGTCAAGTTTTACTTCTTCTAAAAGACTGTCAGACAGTCAGTATATTAATATATTATTAATATATTAAGCAAAATCATTTTTAACATAAGCAAAAGTATTGCAGTAATTCATTTGCCATGCATGCTGTAATTCACGCCACATGCATTAAATTGATCAAAAGTGAGTAAAGAAATTTGTAAAGTTGTAATATTTTTAATTATATTGTTAAATAGTTATTTATAAAAATAGCTATTTAAAGTGTAATATTCCATAACATTACTGTATTTAATATATTTTTGATCAAATGAATGCAGCCTTTGGAGCAGAAGAGACTTCATAAACTTCAAATATGTCATATGTTTAATGGGCAAAATTTGAACTTTTTAGGCTAAAGTGTTTTTTTTTTTTTTTGTTTGTTTTTTAAATGAGCATAACCAAAAGTTTTACAAGTATCCCTGCTCTCCACAGTTTTATAGACGTCGTGGACTTGGCGTGAGAAACTAAAAGCACATCCTTATCAACTAACCCCCAGGTTATAACTTATTTTTCATGGGAGTGAATCCATGCAGGAAAAACCGCCCTTTTTCTCACAAATGAGATTAGAGAGGAGCTGGTGTTCTGCTCAATTCTCTGCCTAATGGCGACTTCGAAGCATCAGGGTTTGTAACTCAACACCAAATGTCAAGTGGCTCGGCTCTCCTCCCCCGCCGCGATTAGCTTCTGAGAACACGGCGAGGACGGGAGACCATGGAAAAACACACTCAGCCAAATTCTGCCGTTTGTTAGAGGCTTAGAAAAATAAAATGGCATTAGTTCATTCCAAGACTATAAAGAGGCTTGAGAAACAAAGGTCGAGAAACAGTAGCCAAGCAGAGCTCTAACTGCAGGAGGTATTGTTAAGTGAGGCTATTATATGCCACTCAACAGACTTACAATAAAACAAGAATGCAAAATACAAGCCAGACTAATGGAAAGGCTTTCACACTGTACATAGAAAGAAAAAAAATATTCAGTGGACAATGGAAAACAAGAGATGGAGTGAAGAAATTAACTAAAAGGCTCATAAAGCTCTAACTAAAACTTTCTGAGGACCTACTTTAGAAAAGAGTCTTTTTTTTTTTTTTTTTTAAAAATGAGGAGTCTTTGATACTAAATAAAGACAATGTAACAGAAACACTGAAAGGTCAAACGGAGGTGGAGGTTTTATTTACCTGATCACCACGTCGTATTTGTTAATGATCTCCCCCAGTGAACTGTTTTTTATGGAAAAGCCATTTCCAATGACTGCACACGTCCTGCAATCTAAGCTGCTGACACACAGAACACTTTCCATGAGTGCAATACACAACAAAGACCACAAAAAGTTTATTTTGTAGTAAAAAGAAATGCTTCAGTTCAGAAAATGTTGCTTGTCAACCTAAATATTATATAAGCAATTTTATTTTCTATGCAATTTCTATTAAATATTTATAATGTCTAAACACAACTTTATGAATAATTTGCCCAAAGATAATTTGTTGACAGTTTCACCCTCGGGCCATCCAAGATGTAGATGAGTTTGTTTCTTCATCAGATTTGGAGAAATGTAGCATTCCATCACTTTCTCACCAATGGATGCTCTGCAGTGAATGGGTGCCGTCAGAATGAGAGTCCAAACAGCTGATAAAAACATCACAATAATCCACAAGTAATCCACACCACTCCAGTCCATCAGTTAACATCTTGAGAAGACAAAAGCTGCATGTTTGTAAGAAACAAATCCATTGTTAAGATGGTTTTAACTTCAAACCATTGCTTCCTGCTAAAATATGAGTCCATAATCCATAATAACGTTTCCTCCAGTGAAAAAGTTGCCTTGTAAGAATCAGGAGAGAAATCTGCACAGATTAAGCACCAAAACAGCTCTAAACAAATATGTGGGTGGATTCTGATGCGAGAGATGACAGGAGATGCACTTTTTCACTGGATGAAGCGGTATTATGGATTATGGACTCATATTTTGGCTGGAAGCAACTGATTAAAATTAAAATGTCTTAATGATGGATTTGTTTCTTACAAACACACAGCTATTCTCTTCACAAGATGTTAACTGATGGAGTGGAGTGGTGTGGATTACTTGTGGATTATTGTGATGTTTTTATCAGCTGTTTGGACTCTCATTCTGATGGCACCCATTCACTGCAGAGCATCTATTTGGTGATCAAGTGATGAAATGCTAAATTTCTCCAAATCTGATGAAGAAACAAACTCATCTACAACTTGGATGACTTGAGGGTGAGTGAATTTTTAGCAATATTTCTTTAGCAATAAACATTAAATAAAAATCAAAATTAATAGAGAAAACTGATCAAATGAAAAAGTACAAATTAAAATGAACTGGTAACGGGATTGTGAGTAACACACTTGCATATTTTGTCATTATTAGCCAGCACTAAGTAGGGGCCTGCAGAGATTTACTTCTTTCATTCTGCCACACCACACGGATACGTTTTCTACGTTTATTTACACTTTGATTTGAATGAAAACAGCGTATCCGTGTGGTGCGGCTGACACAGAACAGTGTACGCTGTCTGCGTAAAGCAGATACTCTCCAAAATGGCGCTACGGTGACACAGAGGAGACGAATTGATGAATAAAGTCATTATTTTTGTTTTCTTTGCACAGAAAAAGTGTTCTCGTCGCTTCATAAAATTCAGATTGAACCACTGATGGCAGATTGACTATTTTGACGATGTTTTTCATACTTTTCTGGGCCTTGACGGTGTTATTTACTTGGCAGTCAATGGGACAGTCACAAGCCTCCCGGTTTTCATCCAAAATATCTTAAATTGTGTTCCGAAGACGAACAAAGCTTTTACGGGTTTGGAACGACATGGGGGTAAGTGATTAATGACAAAATTTTCATTTTGGGGTGGAGTAACCCTTTAAATAAGATCATTTTGAACATGAGCAAGAGCATTACTGTAATTAATTTGAAATGCATGCAGTAATTCACGCCACACCGCAACTGAAGCAAAAGACCGAATCTGAGGAATGGGTTTCTTCAAGCTTATGGGAGCCTGACTTCAGAGTTTAGATACTTGCGAAAGCAGCTTGGCCCTACTTCACCTCTCAATGTTTGCTGGCATTGTGTAGCTGGAAGTCACTGCCAAGACCTTCAGAAGCAGGAGCTCTGCAGAGACAAAGAAGAAAGTATGGTGAACAAAGTGCACCATTATGAATGTATCATGAATGGACTGCATGCAGAACGATGAGCAGCATGCAGCAAAAGCATGCTGACTACAGAACAGAACTTCTTTAGATGTGTTGACTGAAATGTTTCGGGGTCATGTGAGGTTTCAGTAACGAGATTTATGCGATCATGTACTCAAGCCAGATTTAACATAAGCATTAGCTTAACGACTTTGCAGTAGATTTAACCATTGTATTAAAGGTAAGACTATAAGAGAGCGACGCAACAGAAGCTGTACATACCGCTGCCTTTAATACCATAAGGCAGAGCTTCAGCTGGCAGATGTTTCCGCCAGAAGAAATCCTCCAGCTTCAGAAAGAGCTCAGTCTTTCGGCTCATGCTGTGTCGGTGAAACAAAAGACAGACTCAAATACAAACTACTCCTCAAACTACTCAAATTCATTTTAGACATTTCCTTTTTTTGTGTATATATTTAATTGACTTAACGGCAGACTTTTAATCTTAAATTTAAATAAATGATAAAAATTGAAAATACTAACTGTATGAAAATTATATTTATTTTCAACACTGTCCTAGTAATTTACACAGCCTCAAAACAGATATTTTGGAACAAATATTTAAAATCTCACACACACACACACACACACACACACGTGTGACCAAACGATATTTTTTATCCCCTAACCCCCCCATGGGGACCGGCCTGTCAAAAATTTCAGGTTTTACTATCCTTGTGGGGACATTTGGTCCCCACAATGTAGCATAAACAAGTACACACACACACACACACGCATATATATACAGTGGTATGAAAAATTGTTTGCCCCCTTCCTGATTTTTAATTTTTTTGCATGTTTGTCACACTTTAATGTTTCAGATCATCAAACAAATTTAAATATTATTCAAATATAACACAAGTAAACACAACATGCAGTTTTTAAATGAAGGGGTTTTTTTTATGAAGGGAAAACAAAATCCAAACCCACATGGCCCTGTGTGAAAAAGTTTTTGGTCACAAAAGACCCCAGAACAACATCCAAAGAACTGCAGGCCTCACTTGCCTCAGTTAAGGTCAGTGTTCATGACTCCACCATAAGAAAGAGACTGGGCAAAAATGGCCTGCATGGCAGAGCTCCAATACGAAAACCGCTGCTGAGCAAAAAGAACATAAAGGCTCGTCTCAGTTTTGCCAGAAAACATCTTGATGATCCCCAAGACTTTTGGGAAAATACTCTGTGGACTGACGAGACAAAAGTTGAACTTTTTGGAAGGTGTGTGTCCCATTACATCTGGCGTAAAAGTAACACAGCATTTCAGAAAAAGAACATCATACCAGCAGTAAAATATGGTGGTGGTAGTGTGATGGTCTGAGGCTGTTTTGCTGCTTCAGGACCTGGAAGACTTGCTGTGATAAATGGAACCATGAATTCTGCTGTCTAGCAAAAAATCCTGAAGGACAATGTCCGGCCATCTGTTCGTGACCTCAAGCTGAAGCGAACTTGGGTTCTGCAGCAGGACAATGATCCAAAACACACCGGCAAGTCCACCTCTGAATGGCTGAAGAAAAACAAAATGAAGACTTTGGAGTGGCCTAGTCAAAGTCCTGACCTGAATCCTATTGAGATGCTGTGGCATGACCTTAAAAAGGCGGTTCATGCTCGAAAACCCTCCAATGTGGCTGAATTACAACAATTCTGCAAAGATGAGTGGGCCAAAATTCCTCCACAGCACTGTAACAGACTCATTGCAAGTTATCACAAACGCTTGATTGCAGTTGTTGCTGCTAAGGGTGGCCCAACCAGTTATTAGGTTTA
This sequence comes from Spinibarbus caldwelli, assembly GCA_039654775.1. NCBI lineage: Eukaryota > Metazoa > Chordata > Actinopteri > Cypriniformes > Cyprinidae > Spinibarbus > Spinibarbus caldwelli. The sequence continues at coordinate 32,736,214 of CM077238.1, forward strand.
GGGATCAAGCACTTTTTCACACAAGGCCTTGTGGGTTTGGATTTCAAAATAAAAACCTTCATTTAAAAACTGCATGTTGTGTTTACTTGGGTTATCTTTGATTAATATTTAAATTTGTTTGATGATCTGAAACATTAAAGTGTGACAAAAATGCAAAAAAATAAAATCAGGAAGGGGGCAAACAATTTTTCAGACCACTGTGTGTGTGTGTGTGTGTGTGTGTGTGTGTGTGTGTGTATGTATATATATATATATATATATATATATATATATGAATGAAGAGTTTGGTTCCTAAACGCCATTTTTACCAAAAAAAAAAAAAAAAAATTGAGTTTCCGCCAAAATCAGTATTGTATCTGGTCAGTATTGAAAAGTCAATTTTTAATTTTACGCAAAATGCAATATCCGCAGAGATATTAGGTCATGTTTTCTCCCTTTTTTTCCAAACCGCGATAAACGCCAGTCTCCTTTCTCTGCGGAACGCGATCAATCTGCTCAACCAATCACAGCGCAGCATTCCACGCACTCTAGACAGTAATGGCGGCGCTTTGAATACATCCGGCACCCTAGTTTTCATCTACTTTGTACTTTGTGATCAACAAACAAGGGCTGCACGATAAATCGCATGTGATTGTCATGCGCATCTCGTCAGTAAAGCCGATTCTGTGATTAGGGATACAGATACAGATTAGGATACAGATAAATCTCCATCACATGCTTTCAGATGGAGCGGCATTTAATACACAGAGCCGTAGATCACTGACAAGCTACGCAATATCGCGTTCATAATCACAGATGAATCGCATTCGATTATGAACGCGATATTGCGTAGCTTATCAGTGTTCGTTTTTTTATTAATGCCATTTATGTTTTTGTTAATACAGCATATAGCACATAGTCAACTAAATGAATGTAACATTAAAGATGAATGCACTTTTGGAAGTTGAATGTAAGGGAAATGTCATTTTGGAATTTCTGTGGTCTAATGTGATATTTTTGTTCATGTTCTTGTTCATGATGAAATTTTATTTTATTGTTGTAATTAATTTATAGCAAACAAGATGACCCGTTGAATTCATTTTGGGAGCAATGACTGATGAATGTATTTTTAGTCCAGAGCCTGTTTATGAGATTATGACCAAGTTCAGAGGCTGTCATATGTGGATCAACTTACTATGTTGTGTATTTTTAACAGTTTCAATATGAAAAATAAATAACTTTCATATTGATTCAATGGATTTATTGCATTTTGGAACAAACAAAAAAAAAAGTATCATGGATTTATTGCATTTTGGGGAAAAAAAAATTATACAATTTTATAATAAATCTTTGAAAATCAAAATCTGGATTTGAATTTTTAATGTTATTATAACCTAAAGACGCTATATGAAAGTTTGAAACAGAAAATAGTGGTTTTCATCTTGCCACTTTCTTAGTAAAGAAAACACATTTTTACTCAAATTAATCAAAATGGATTTATAGCGTTTTGGAACCAAACTCTTCATATTCATATTCATATATATATATATATATATATATATATATATGTATATATATATATATATATATATATATATATATATATATATACACACATACATACGTACACACACACACACAATACATAATTGTTATATTGTGAAGTTTCATTGTGAAAATGTAGTGACAGCATTCTCCAGTGATGACTACATGTCAGTTTACAAACAACACAGATATATATTACACGGGGCACTAGTTTGGCTGTGTTGTCTTTGTGTAATGCTCAAAAGCTTGAGACTGACATGTTAGGGTTAACCAAGCTAGTCTGTCATAACAGCACAGCCAGAATCATCACACGTGGATGTGTTGGTTTCACAGTGCTGCCAGGCTTTAACCCGCTCCCACCGCCCGAGAGCGAGAGGAGTGTCCTTTTTCATTAAGTGCCCTGTTATTCTCTGGCTACACCAGCTGAAAGAGAAATCCTGATGGCTTTTCAGAGCTGCTGTTAGGAAAAAAAAGCGGTCCATTTTCACCCATTTCTGTGCCTGTATTCTATGACAGAGTAAACGATTTTGAATACTTACTTGAATACATTGCCCCAGACTGTTGGCCAACTGTGTTAACAACTAAAACCTTTTGGAAACTGATCTGAGCTCAGTTTTTGAGTGAAAAAAAGCATTATTTGTGGACTGTTTTGCCAATGTTGACTCAAAAACTGAGGTGCATAAGCTATTAATGAAGCCTGTGATCAATCAGCTCCAAAACCAACAAAACTATTTGCTATTTGAAATAAAACAAGTTGATAAAAAGATTTAATCCAAAATTTGGTAATAAAATAGCATAAGAAATTATAAAGCAAGAAATAAGCAGTTTTTTTGTAGGCTGGTCATTTTTAAAAAATGCACAGCTTTTTGCTTGACAAGATGTTACTGAGTGAAATATTCCTTTAATGTAATGTGGGTCCCAATGCTGAATTAATGTGGACAGATTTGTCTTTTGAGCAAGATGAAGTTTTGCCATTGAATGCTCCTTGGTTTCAACACTGAACTGAAACACTATGGCCTGGTTTCACAGACATGGCTTAGGTTAAGCCAGATTTAGGCCATAGTTCAATTAAGACATTAGTAATTTTTATAAACGTGCCTTAGAAAAAACATTACCGGTGACCATCTTGAGACAAAACGAATGCACTGATATATTTTAAGATCAGTCAGTGCAAGTTTATTTCAGTTGAAACAGCTCAGACTTACATTTTAGTCTGGGACTAGGCTTAAGCCTTGTCTGTGAAACCGGGAATATGATTTTTGTTTTGATACTAAAAGGTTAGTCTTCCTAGATCTGATCAAATCAGATAGCAGGCGAAACAACAAACAAATACATGCAAAAGGTGAAACTCCAGATGGAGAATGGAGAGACAGACTCTACATGCTCAGATGGGGAGCGACCAGCTGTGTAAACCAATAACACGGAGAACACTACAATATAGAAAACACAGATGCCAATCCGCAAGAAGATTGATGAGGTAGCATGTCAATTTGTAATAATTCCATTCAAATGCTATTTAACCCTCCAAAGCTTTGCAAAAAAGGTCACATTTTGGCCATTCGTGTCACTTTTGACCAGGACAGAACAGCAGGAATGTAACTTTACTGTAACGTAACAATAAGAATGTAACTAACAAAATTTTTTTGTTCGTTTTTTTTTTGTTTTCAGAACAGAAAAGTGGAAACAATAAAATTATGTACTTCTTTTGTTTGTTTGTTTGTTTGTTTGTTTTAGGTCATTTAGATATCATGCAACTCTTATTTGTGTGTAAATTCCTCTAATTCACCATTTGTAAAAGCAAATACGCAAACCTCTCTACTCTAGAAATGTACACTTGGATAGAAATTTATCATGTATTTGTGGCAGACTGCTGCCTTCAGGTGGAAAAGAAAAATAATATGGTGTGTGTGTATGTGTGTAACTTTTTAATGATTTGCACTCAGGATATTTTATAGCATTGTCCCTTCATTTTTGTGTGAGTTCGTTCAATTTTGCATCTGGTATATAGATTTTCTTAAAAACATTTTAAATAAATGCATTTTCCAGTTCATTTATTATGGTCGATCCATAGGAATTTTGACTGCGAACAGTCAAGGTTTGGCTTTTTTTTTTTTTTTTTAACCATTTAGATTTACTGAATGAAAGTCAACCTTTTTGTTTGTTTGTTTAGATTGCATTTCTAAAAATAAGTCATCAAGTTTTGAACCACTCAGATTGAGGAAATCATTTTTATAAAAAAAAAGACTGACAAGCTTACACGTGTTAATGCTATTAAACTCAATGTTTTTGCATCAGATAAATACTGCTGTGCTTGCGAAAAAAATAAAAACTATTTCATCATTTGCTCATTTTCATGTCGTTTTGAAAAATGTTGGTAACCAAAAAGGTTTGGTAACTGCCGACTTCCACTGTGTGATGAAAAAAAAAAAAAAAGTATCTTATAGAAAGAAAAAAAAAAACAAAGAAAGTCATACAGGTTTGGAACAACATGACAGTGAGTAAATGATGACAAAATCTTAATTTCCAATTTTCAAGCTCAGTAAGCTACAGTTTCCCCAAAACTATTATTATAGTTATACATGTGAATATGAGGTCACATACTTTAATTTGAGACTCTCCCACTTCCTCTGCAAGCGATAGTTGTGACATAGAGAAACAGTGGGCTGAGGAGACTTTCCGCTGCCTCCATAGCTTAAAGAAAAGAACAAATCAGTAGTTAGCATAAGTACACCTTGACAGCTTTTGCATGTCTCAGTCTGAGAAGAACAAAGACAATAATAACCAATGAAAATAATGTATTTGATTCCATGCAGAGCAGGTGACGGCACTAACCTCTCAAAGTAGAACTGGGAGCAATAGTAACAGATGAAGAAGAGCACAACCGGGAGGAGTCTTAAAAACCATGCTAAAAGAGAACAAGATATAATGAGACAGCTTTTATTAATTAAAATACATATATGTGACCCTGGACCTCAAAACCAGTTATAAGGGTCAATTTTCTGAAATCTGAAATTTATACATCATCTGAAAGCTGAATAAATAAGCTTTCCATTGATGTATGGTTTGTTAGGATAGGACAATATTTGGTTGAGATACAACTATTTGAAAATCTGGAATCTGAGGATTATCAGTAACACCGCAGAAGCAGTGTTAACCCTGTCCTAACCAAGGGTGCTTCTGCAATTAGTGAGGATGCTCTAGTAAAATGCAAATGTAATATGTGAGCAGTGCTGTGTTGTAACTGATTACATGTAATCCTAATTATGTAATCAGATTCCAAAAATTAAGTAATTGTAATTAGATTATATTACACTTTATAATACTCATAATCAGATTAGTTATTTTCTATTGCTCACGATTACATAACACAATAGCAATAAATTATTTATAATTTGATTCTTCCTAATTCTTACCGTTTACATACATTCAGAAATTCTTCCAGTTTCTCCCATCCATTGCTATGGTTATCCCTATCTCAATCACTGGAATTTTGAAAATTAACTCCACATTTCCCAATCTCGATTACATGTTCTGTTATAATATAACCAATAAAGCTCTTGACAATGTATGCACACAGTTTGTTGTATTGAGAGGATTCATGAGTCAAGAAAAAAAAAATCTGGAGTTCTGAGCGGTGAATGAATTTGACTTGAAAGCGAAGGAAGATCAGAAAGTTCAAGAAATCAACACGTATGTCTGTGTTTGGCTACATTGCTCAATGCCCCGAAAACACAATTCTAAATAGAAAGTTCTGAGGTTCTCCACAGAGCACTAACACATACACACTGGAGCATTTGCTGGATCTTTCACAAATATCCTATTATTAAAGTTTCATCTGAAGGTGCCCTTGCTGTCATTTGAGGGAGTTTTTTTTTTTTTTTTCTTTTTTTCATTGCATGAGAAAATGGACATGTGGAAGTCTCACTTGTGTGACATTTGACAGTTCTGACACGATACCGTCGCATTTATTTAAAGGTGCTTTTCACCACGTGAGAAAATAGCTGTGGGGCCTGAAAGCAATTCGTGCTACAAAATGTGTGTGTGTGTATTTATATATATACACACACACACAGGATTTGTGTGTGTGTGTGTGTGTGTGTGTGTGTGTGTGTGTGTGTGTGTATGTATGTATGTATGTATGTATGTGTTTATTTTATGGGTGTAACGATACGCGTATTCGTACTGAACCGTTCAGTACGAGGCTTTCGGTTCGGTACACATTACAAACTGAACGATTCGTTAGAGTAATCCTATTACGTTTGGAAAACAAAAGCTTAAAGTGTATGAAATAAGTGCCACCGCGCTCAACAATTCAGCCCAAACGACGTAACAGGCAACGTGCCGTCTGCCCCGCGATAACCTCCCCTTGCTGGGGTGCGTCGAAAGACGATAATCTTGTATCAACGATAGCCAGAGATATTGTCAAAAACATCAATTATTGGCAATCTTAAGAGGATTTGGCATTTCCAATTAATGTAGGGCTGTTACATTCTTATTTTTATTAGGCCTATTATTATTATTATTATTATTATTATTAAGTTACTTTTATTATTAAATTAAAAGTACAATTAATTTGGATCGCAATAATTAACGCATAACTGGCGTGCTGTGAGGATAAGATTAGGCTATTCATTCCTCAATTAATTATAGTCCTATAATTAAAATATTAACACTGCAGTCATCAATAAAAATCAATGAAATAAAAAGCTTTCATTTTCAAGCACTGACTTTCAAAAACAACCTGTTATCACGAAATAGGTTTCTTTTTTTTCTTTTTTTTTTCAGTATGTACGGGCCACAAGAGAAATATAAAAGGAAATAAATGAAAATAAATGGACAAGCTCACAGAGTCTGTAACATCCTATATCAGTTTCTGTGAGGATAAATGCATTCCTACCAGGACTTATTTAACATTCAACAATGACAAGCCATGGTTTACAGCAGAACTCAGATATCTTTGTCAAGCCAAAGAGGATGCCTACAGAAATGGAGATAGAGTCTTGTACAATCAGGCCAGGAACACACTGAACAAGGAGATTAGAGTGGCTAAAAGGACCTACGTAAAAAGGTTAGAAGATCAGTTCACTTCGAATGACCCAGCTTCAGTGTGGAAAGGTCTGAAAGCCATCACCAACTACAAGACACCATCCCCCAGCACTGAGGTGAATCAACAACTTTCTGAAGGCCTGAATGGGTTCTACTGTAGATTCGAAACCCCCCACACCCATTCTGACCATCTCTCTACACAACCGTTAACACCTCCAGCAACCTACAGACTTGTGGCGCTAACGTCTGTCGTCATGAAGTCGTTTGAAAAACTGGTTCTGGCTTATCTGAAGGACATCACAGGACCCCTATTGGACCCCCTGCAGTTTGCTTACCGAGCAAACAGGTCCGTGGATGATGCAGTCAACATGGGACTGCACTTCATCCTGCAGCATCTGGACAAATCAGGGACTTATGTGAGGATCCTGTTTGTGGACATCAGCTCGGCCTTCAACACCATCTTCCCAACTCTCCTCCAGACCAAACTAACCCAGCTCTCTGTCCCTAGCTCTATCTGTCAATGGATCACCAGCTTTCTGACAGATAGGCAACAGCTAGTGGGAATGGCAAAATTCATGTCAAACAGCCGCATCATCAGCACTGGCGCCCCTCAGGGATGTGTTCTCTCCCCACTGCTCTTCTACCTCTACACCAGCGACTGCACCTCTAGAGACCCCTCTGTCAAGCTCCTGAAGTTTGCAGATGACACCACACTCATCAGCCTCATCCAGGACGGTGATGAGTCTGCTTACAGACAGGAGGTTGAGCAGCTGGCTGTCTGGTGCAGTCTAAACAACCTGGAGCTCAACACGCTCAAAATTGTAGAGATGATAGTGGACTTCAGGAGGAACCCCCCTGCTCTCTCCCCACTCACCATCATGGACAGCACTGTGGCTGCAGTGGACACATTCAAGTTCCTAGGGTCCATCATCTTCCAGGACCTGAAGTGGGACACTCACATTGACTCCACTGTAAAAAAGGCCCAACAAAGGTTGTACTTCCTTCACCAGCTGAGGAAGCTTAACCTGACACAGGAGCCGCTGAAACAGTTCTACTCAGCCATCATCGAGTCTGTTCTGTGCACATCAATAACTGTCTGGTTTGGCTCAGCTACAAAATCAGACACCAGAAGATTACAGAGAACGATTCAGACTGCAGAGAGGATTACTGGTGCTCCCCTGCCCACCCTTCAAGAACTGTATACATCCAGAGTGAGGAAAAGAGCTCAGAAAATCACTCTGGATCCCTCACATCCAAGCCATCCCCTCTTTGAACTCTTGCCATCTGGTCGGCGCTATAAAGCCTCAAATACCAGGACAGCCAGGCACAAGAACAGTTTCTTCCCCCGAGCAATCTATTTAATGAACAGTTAAATGTTTGCCCCGTTATGCAATAACAATGTGCAATAACCTAATATTTGTTTGTTGCCACCTCCATCTTAGCACATCCCTGCATCTCATTCTATTCTATTCTATAATCTATAGAACAACTGTACATACCACTTATCTCTCAATTTATTTTTTTCAAATTTTTGTCTACTTCGATTTACATGTGTAATTTTTTTTTTATTCTCATATTTTTATTGTCTGTGTGCTGTTGTTGTCTCTGTGTACTGGAAGTTTATGACACTAAAACAAATTCCTTGTATGCACAAGCATACTTGGCAATAAAGTTCTTTCTGATTCTGAAACAGCTATAGGCTATACCGTTAACAGCATATGTTGAAGCAGATTCGTCTCTCTTTGTCTCTGAGAGAATATGCGGCGTCAGATGCCAAAACCTCCGTCATTAATCCGTCATTCCGTTTTTACTTTCACTTTCTGCTTATAGTGAATGGACTGAGATTAAGACGTTCACCAGCATAAATCTCGTGCAAAGTTTGCACATGTGCAAACCCTGGTGCAAACACGTGCATGTGTGATATCCATTGGCTCGCCTTCATGGTTTAAAACAAATATTTCCAACATTGCGACATAACCAATTGCCCCGCCCCCCGTATCGAAAACATACTGAACCGTGACATCACTATGTCGTATCGAACTGTGAATTTTGTGAACCGTTACACCCCTAATATATGCATGTATGTATGTATGTATGTATGCATGTATGCATGTATGCATGTATGTATGTATGTATGTGTGTGTGTGTACAATCTGAATTCCAGAAATGTTGGGAGGTTTTTTTTACATTTAAATAAAATGAAAACTAAAAGACTTTCAAATCACATGAGCCAATATTTTATTCACAATAGTACATAAAGAACATAAATGTATAAATAGAGAAATTTTACACTTATCCACTAAATGAGCTCATTTCAAATTTGATCCCTGCTACAAGTCTAAAAAAAGTTGGCACGGGGGCAGCAAAGGGCTGAAAAGGCAAGAAATTTTGAAAAGATTCAGCTGGGAGAACATCTAGCAACTAATTATGTTAACTGACATCAGGTCTGTAACATGATTAGCTATAAAAGGGATGTCTTAGAGAGGCAGTCTCTCTCAGAAGTAAAGATGGGCAGAGGCTCTCCAATCTGTGAAAGAGTGCGTAAAAAGACTGTGGAATACTTTAAAAACAATGTTCCTCAACGTCAAATTGCAAAGGCTTTGCAAATCTCATCATCTACAGTGCATAACATCATCAAAAGATTCAGAGAAACTGGAGAAATCTCTGTGCGTAAGGGACAAGGCCGAAGACCTTTATTGGATGCCCGTGGTCTTCAGGCCATCAGGCGACACTGCATCACTCATCGACATGATTCTGTCATTACTATTACTAAAACTAGTAGTTTAATAGACTTTTAGTAGTTTTAGACATTTAGTAACGTCATTACTGACATTACTAAATGGGCCCAGGAATACTTCCAGAAACCACTGTCGGTAAACACAATCTGTCGTGCCATCTGCAGATTCCAACTAAAGCTCTATCATGCAAAAAAGGAAGCTATATGTGAACATGGTCCAGAAGTGCCGCGTGTCCTGAGGGCCAAGGCTCATTTAAAATGGACTGTTTCAAAGTGGAAAAGTGTTCTATGGTCAGACGAGTCCAAATTTGACATTTTTGTTGGAAATCACGGTCGCCATGTCCTCCGAGCTAAAGAGGAGGGAGACCTTCTAGTGTGTCATCAGTGTTCATTTCAAAAGCCAGCATCTCTGATGGTATGGGGGTGCATAAGTGCATACGGTATGGGCAGCTTGCATGTTTTGGAAGGCACTATATATAAAGGTTTTAGAGCAACATATGCTCCCCTCCAGACAATGTGTATTTCAGCAGGACAATGCAAAACCACATACTGCAGCTATTACAACAGCATGGCTTCGTAGTAGAAGAGTCTGGGTGCTGAATTGGCCTGCCTGCAGTCCAGATCTTTCACCTATAGAGAACATTTGGGGCATCATTAAACGAAAAATACATCAAAGAGGACCACAAATTCTTCAGCAGCTGGAAACCTATATCAGGCAAGAATGGGACCAAATTCCAACACCAAAACTCCAGAAACTCATAACCCCGATGCCCAGATGTCTACAAACTGTTTTGAAAAGAGGAGATGCTACACCATGGTAAACATGCCTCCGTCCCAACTATTTTGAGACCTGTAGCAGGAATCAAATTTGAAATGAGCTCATTTTGTGCATAAAATTTTAAAACTTCTTAGTTTAAATATTTATGTTATCTATGTTCTATTGTGAATAAAATATTGGCTCATGTGATTTGAAAGTCTTTTAGTTTTTAAATATACTTTTATATTGCAATAATTTCACATTCAATCTTGAAATTAATGTAGAAACAACATACAGTATATTTTAAATATTTGTTTAATGGCATCTTTTTTTTATTTTTTTTGTCTGAAGGCCAGTATCACTAATACCAATACTACTGATGTCTCTATGAAATTGTTTTCTTTTTCCTAATATTTAGCCATTGACTATAGCCATTCAACTTTACAGTATAATTCCGAGCTATCAATTTTAACATTTATTAGACTTTAAAAATAACAACTTCTAATTTAAGTGAACAATTCAATCTTCACATAAACTCATTATAATAAGTGTCATATTTTACCTGTACCCTTCAGCAAGTAGGAAATATACAGAAATTGAATAAATTTATCAAACACTAAATTCTAAATTAAATATAGATGAATCCTGAAAGCTACAAAAGTTATTGATTTCCTCTTTTTTTTTTTTTTTTCTTTTGTTCTTTGATTAACAGACATCACAGCAGCTGGTTATTAGGTTATTTGGCTGTTATTACTTTAAGAGGTGCCACTGCTGAACGTGACATGAATCTGACATGCATCATATTTTCTCACAACTCTTTACCTTTACTGGGATGCATCAGGTCTTAAAGTCTCTACTAAGGAGCTGACGAGTTGAATCGGGTGTGTTAGATGAGAAGGACTCCAGGACCGTTTTAAAAATCACTGCATTTCAGAGACATGGTCTTTAATATGACTCGTTTATAACAAATGCTTACATGCATGCACAGTTTTAAGGCAGCTTTAATCACCTTTTGGGTAACTTCATGACTTAGATGACATAACTACGACATTGCACGCTTGTAGTTTCATTTGTTTTTTAATATTGTGCGCTCAATTGAAGAGCATGTGCCACGAGCACAGTATAACGGCTGGCAGGACAGGAAAATTTGTTTTTACTGACATATAGCCTGACAACATCTCATCTGAACGCAGTTCACTGATGTTCTACTGAAGCTCCCTCTTCACCAGTACCTTTTCTGCATTTATTTGACCAGTGTCTGGTGCTGAGGTGAAGTAAGAGTGTGCGTCTGAAAAGTCTCCCGTTCGATATGGTCGTAAAGATGTTCCGCATCTAAATAAATGCAATTCTTTTCAAGCAGCAGCAGTGAGTGGGGTGGCCAACCCTTGTGTCACCCCTGTGTTGATTGTATTAAATATCTTTAACATGTTAAACTGAAAAAAAAAAAAAAAAAAAAAAACACACCATTACCTGCGTTAACACGCTTTTAACATAACAACTTAACAACTATATAACAACTTAATATACATAATATACATGATATACATATACATAGAAAGCATATAAAATGCAAGTAAAGCATCTACTTTAATATTTCAATAACCTTTGTGAAAATAAAATGTCAAAATATGGGTTAAATAATGTCCCATCATCATTCAGTGTAACAGACATTCAAATATTTATGCAAAAACGAAACAACATACTTATGACCTGTACTAATTAAAACATCTAAAAGGAAAATGTAATATAAATACATTTTACATACATAATAAATTTTATTATATTTTAAATTATTAAAAAGGTTTTGCTGACAAATAAGTAAAATGTAGTGTGAAGGATAGTGGCAAAGATTAGTAAAGATTTAAAATGACAATTAATTAGTTTTATTTATTTTATATTTTTTGGCGGCTGTGCTGTGTACCTTAAATAGAGTCTTTTAATGTCATCTAATGTTTCTTGTTCTAAATATGCATGACAAGATTTTTTGGTCTATGAACTATTGTTACTCTGAATGACATTTTAGTGAGTGCATGTCTCCTGTAATTCAGGGTAAAAATGTTTTACAGACACGCATACATTTTTTTTTTAAAATATATATGTATATATATATATAAAAAATAATAATAATAATAATAATAATAATAATAATAAATACAAAATAAACAGGACGCATTCTAATGTACAGGGAGAAAACATAATGAAGCTGTATTAAATTTTTATTGTTCTGATGCTTGAAAACTTTTTCATCTTTGACCCATATTAATTTACAGATGTGCAGTTCATGATTCAGTGTATTTGATCGTCTCGGTTCACAGTAAATACTGTTCCACAATCACTCTCTCTCCTGCAATGAGTTTGGGCCATTTATAGAATATAATGAAAATGCAACATGATGCGCTGGCCATGTAGTAATGAAAATTGTTCATAAATCTATTGTCAACAAATGTGGAGCTTAAAGTCTCCCAGCGCTGTGCCCACCAAAATAAAAGGTCTATGGTTTAATAACTGAAAGCAAAGAAATATATAATATATAATATAAATATATAAATATAATATATACACACATAAATATTACTAAATATAAGTGTTGTAAAATATTTTTTATTAAATCCTACATTTTTATTTTACAGTACAGTACTACTAAAGTAATGCATTTCTTTAATTATTTAATTTTTACTATTTAATATAACAATAATAATAACAATTGATGTTATTATTATTTGTTTTGTATAGCAAAGACATTAAGACTAATTTTACTACTGTAAAATAAAATTATTATTAATATTATTGTTGTAGTATAGTCATATAGAATAGGTTCTAACAGGCATTAATTACGCTATGTTCCTAAATTTATTTTTTAAGCTGTTTTCTCATACATATTATATTGCGGCACTCTAAAACTGGACTTCACCTATGTTTCTAAATTTGACTAATGTGCATTTTTATTTATTTAAAGTTGTACATTTCTTCATTGACTTCATTTTTATAAAGTAATATAATAATATTACATTACATAATTGAACCATTAATGTAATAATAATAATAATGTATTTATTATTATTATTATTATTATTATTATTATTATTATTATTAGTGTATAAGTATATACAATTGGTTCCATAAAAACAACAACAGACATGACTTGCGCTATGTTCCTAAATTATGTCATAAATGATCATAATTCATTTTCCTCATGCCTATTTTTTACACAGTATGTTGTGGCACATACTGAACTTCAAAGACTTCAAACTGGACTTCAACTGTGCTCCTAAATGCTGTTTTACTGTAGTACATTTTTTTTTATTTATTTGTCTGTCTCTTTTTGACAAAATAATTTAAACATATCACATATTTTCTGCATGCGAATATGCGATTACACAAAAAAATGCTATTTAAAGTGTTCTAGATGAAGTGAAGAATCTCAACGGTCCTGCCCAAATACCCCTGCACTATTTATGCGTGTGTTTGCATACTCACTTTTGGCTGCTTTTAAGGTCATCTTCACTCATGCCTTTGCCCTCTGATTTCTGAACTGTCCATACTGCTCTCCTGAGGAAACACAACATCACATCACATTCACCATCTCTCTCCTCCCACCCCATGTTTGTACAAGACAATATGTAAGACCACAACAAAAAAGTGAAAAACCAAAGACGACACACAGGAAGGTAAAGTGAAAACAGTCCTCAAGCGTTTTTCTTTTCCGTTGTGTATATTTCACTTCCTCATTTTTAGTATGATACTTCCACCCTAAAGAGTGTGTTTGTGTGTCAGTGTCGGAGAGGGAGTGAAGAGAGCTTAAAGAAAGGATGAATGTAACACAGTTAATCTGGCCTGATTCTGAATTAAATCGATGTCTCTCACAGACCGAGCGATACAGCACATGCACACGTGGGCATGCAAAATCACCCACACACCCTAGAAAGGTTTCCGGTTTCTTTTCTTAGACTAAAAGTCCAACAGGCAAAAATTAAAATGTTACTGAATTAGCACACAACAATGTGCAATGTTCTCCAATAACCTAAAAAAATGCAACTGATTGACTTTTTTTGTGAGAAATCATGCATCAAATTAAATTCACAAGGATGTATTAAACAGGTTAAATGCATAATGACTCAATGTACTGCTGATGTTCTCACGTTTGCAGTGACTTCAGCATTTCAGTGGAAAACTGACTCACTGAGGTTTGTAAACTCCCCTGAAAGCATAAAGAAAAGAAAGAACCATTATCACAGTCCATAAAATCAAACACGTCATCTCAAATAAATAATTTATACTATCTACATAGTTAAAGATCATTATAATTTAAGAACTGCCTAGCCTTTAATTTATCGTTTGGTTGTTGGCTGAATGTTATGTTTTGTAAGACATGCATGTTTATGTTTTTGCACTGCAGTGTTTAAGGGATATGGAATGTAATTCATTTATTTTTTTTATTTTTTTTTTTACTGCTGTTAACAGTTCCCAAGAATTTCACTAGCACAATGCCGTCATCACAGAGCATAAGATAAGATATCATGAATAATCATTTAATAATTGCCTAACTTTACAGTTAGAGTTGAAATTTAACTGAATGAAGAATTAGCGTCAGAAAAATTGAGAATTTCTGATCAACTGTGTACTGTCCAGACACTTAACACAGTCATCCAAACATTATATTATATTATATTATTTTATACAGCCTAATATTATATTTTATATAATATAATAAAATATAATATTAGGCTGTATAATATAATATTATATTATATTATACTACAGGGCCGTTGAATGCTTGAATCTGATTGACTGACGAATGTTCTAAGGTGTGCAATTATTATCAGAGAAATGCAAGTCAAACGTAGTTACAGGCAGCTCTTGACTGCATTACTAGGGCTGTCACGGTGAATGAATTTCCCTTGCGGTAATTTTGAGTGGCTCAGTAGTGCAGTATGCGGTATTACCGCATATATATAGTCTGTGTGTGTGTGTGTATGTGTTACGATGTAACGAGGTCATATTCAGAAACCGAAACTAAATCGTGTTGAAACAGGAAGTGAAGTAAACAGAAGAGGATGACAAAATAACGGTCCACATAACAAAACATGAACCTGACAATAAGATCGTATATATAACAGTTAGTTCTGATCCTCGAATCTGACTGACAAGATACTTTTTCTTTTGATATTTCACCTGTGTGTTCTAGAGGGCTGTCAGTCTGCAGTTTCATTGTTGCGCCACAAGGTGGCGGCAAGAGACTTTCTTTGAGTCTTTAAACCGTTCATTCAACTACACGTTCAAAAACGCTGATTCATTCAAAGAATTGAAATCCTTTTAACTTTGAGCGCCACTTTTAAAGGCTCAGCTGACCAATGCGTTGATGCTAAGACAGATTTCGCTTTCCTTGGACATGACAAGCTGTTTTCACAAATATACATGACTCGGCCTGAAGGACAGATGCAGGTAATCGCACGCTCTCAGTCGATCTCTCTCATTCGCTTTCTGTTCAGGCTTGTTAAGTGCAAATTTACTGAGCCTCTGTACAAATCAGCATGGTACACATTATGTTATCATTACTAATATTCAGTACACATCGCGGTTGCTGCGGTTGTTGCATTCCTCTGCAGTTATGCTCGTCAATAGCGCAGTATTGCGATATTGCGGTTATCGCGACAGCCCTACGCATTACATGTCTGTATCACTTCGCCAAATGATTTGAGTTATTTCAAAAGGTCATTACATCCTAAAACAGCAAAATTGACACTGGCCAAACAAATAAATATAGTAAACAACAGGACAAAAACGTCAGATCATTTCCATGTTTTGCCACAAAATTACGCTTCATTATGTACGGAAAGCACATACTCTATTTCTCCCACTCTCTCCCTCACAGACGCACACACGAAAACATACACATGCTAATGTTGTTAGCGTTACTTTAACGATTTTGTCAGTAAAATAGTTTAGCAACTTAAAAGCTACATGACATTTCTCGCAAGCGAGGTGACAACAGCACTGTTCTTGAAGAAAATGAACTTAAAAGGCCCCGATATACTTCAAACGAAATCAAAGAATGAACTGATATGACGTAATTTCAAACAAAATCAGGCCGAAACTAAGTTTGTTTTGAGTTCGTTTCGGCAGTTCGAAACAGCTCACCAAAGCAAACTTTCTGGGGGAGTTCATTTTGGCTCCTAAACACCTTTGAGCCACCATTGGTCCGTGGCGATTACGCAATCGGTGGGTGTGTTCTGGAGCTCCACCTTCTTTGACGTGCAATTTTTTTTTTCCCGGTTTGTTTCTCATTCAACGGAGGTCAGGCAGGAAAACAACATCTCCAAGTCACTAGCAACATAAATACACTGTGTCAAATAGCTGAGCTGCCACAGATAAATCCACATCTGTACGATCGCTCGTGGAGAGACTTTAAAGATTCAGAGAAAGCATTTAATTCCTAGAAAAAAACTGCAACGAAGCATGTGTGTCGACGACCCGGAGTTGTGCAAAAAGCGAAGTAGAGAAACATCAGAAGCAAATTTTCAAAAGCCATAAAAAAAAAAAAATGAAAGGAAAGAGTAAAGATATAAGGTAGCAAGTACCAAATACGTGTTTCAAATAAATGTTACACCATACTGCTGCTGCTGTTGTTCTTTCAATAAGTGAATTTAAAAGGTATACAATAAATGAAATGCCAAAAGAACATACAATAGCTAATAAGCCTTTGTTTTGTTTTTTTTTGTTTGTTTTTTTTTTCAAATTATGACACCACATAAAATATAAAAAGGTGTAATAATTTATCCAGTTTAATAAAATAAATGAACACTAATAAAATAAAGTAACAAACAGATTTGTGAATTATTTAGATGACTCCAAAATTTTTTTCCACATCATGCTAAAGTTATCAGACTATGAGCCATTCGCACTTAAAAGACTGATTATGGAAATGTAATGGTTCTTTTGTATTGCAAACATGATACTTGACTCTGAACTGCTGCTAATCATTCTTTTGTCTATAATATTCTGACCATTGGTAACCATCTCACACCTAGATACACCATCATTGCATCTTTGTTGTGTTTAGTGCGTAAGCGCGAGCGTCATGACACGTTTACATTAATCTACACCCCGCCTCCAGCGGCGCAGGGGTGTTGGAATGTTCGAAAACAGTATACCGTCGCTCAGCCTTTTCAAACTTCTTTTTGCCCCCAAACGAAGAAAGAAAACGAACTTCGTTTGAAGTATATCGGGGCCTTAAAGTTTCACTGTTAGTAGAGACGCTGTTGCGAGATGCACAGACTCAGAGGTAATACTCTCTCTCATAACTTAGTCTGTATCAATGGTTTAAACATCCGTTACTAGGTCTAAAATGACGTGTTGGAGGAGATGTGTAAGAAATTAATCCTACTACCAATAGCATTTTAAGTACAAAAAATAGATGAATGCCTTGAAGTATCTAATCTGATCGATGTCTTGAGGTGTGATAACCGTAGTATAAGCAGAATAATTGACTCAGGTCTGTTGAATATTAGAAAATAATGCATACACCTTGGGTGTGCATTATTTTCTTATAATTCAATGGACCGGAGTCAATTATTCCTTACATATTACATTATATTATTTCAGAAACACTGATTAATAATATTCTTTAATTTTTTTCTGGAATAACCCCACACACTGTTAAAAAGGGAATCGTTGGTCTTGCAATTTCCGTTTAAAAAAAAAAATAAATTAAAAAAAAATTTAAATTAAGGTGATAATTAAATATAGTGTGTATATTTTATTAAATAAATTGTGGTTCAGTGTTGTTTAGAAGATATTGGGAACATTCATTTGAGGCTTGAATTGAGGAACTGATTAAGCTGATATAATTAAGGAGGAACATTTATTACCTATTTATTATATACTATATATTTTAAGAGAATTAGTTCAATTATGCAGTTTTATTTTGGAGGTGATTGTTAGTTCCCAGCACGCTTTGCACATAGCTGGATATGTAACAGCAGTGCAGTTACAAGGTTTTTTTTTTTTTTTCTTCTTTTTTAGCTGTCTACAGTTTTTTAATTGTACAAGATAACTCAAAGTCAAATACAAACAGACCTTACTCAAAATCACAGACATTTGCAAATCAACTTAAAATAAATGAGCACATTGCACTAATAATATTAATGTCATTGTGTCACTTAGGAAATTTCACATGATTTATTCAGGTAGATTCCATTAAAGAAATCAAGCTTTAAAAACTACTCAAAAAATATTGTGTGTAATATTGTTACCATATTTCTTTGTTTGTTTGTTTTTGTTTTTGTTTTTTTTGTTTGTTTTTTTAAGTAGATAGAACAAACAATTAAATGCATTAATAAAATACTGACATTACATTAACCAAACAAACAAGCAAACATGCTTTAAAAATAGTTATGACCTTCACTGATAAAAAAAATATTTTGTGATTAACTAAACAGTACAGAAAAACAAATGTAATTTCTACATTAAATAATTTAGCTCAGGCAAGAATTTAAAAGAAAGAGTAAATTCTATATTAGCACTCAATTTAAGCTTGTAGAAATTAAAGTTTGAACTTGAGTATATTTTACCTGGAATTGATTGTTTGACTAAATATCAAAGTTACTGGTGCAAGAATAATTAATAATTAATTACATTTCTTTGTTTTTGAGTTGTTTTTACACTGTTGTATGGTTGCTTTTGTTGTCAGGTTTAGTAACTTGCTGTTTTGTGACATCTGGAGTTCATTTTCTACTCAAAATGACCCATTCATACTCAAACACTGTCCACTGATTGTTGCCATCATTGTGTATTGTATTGAGCTCGCTTTATTCATTTGGGTAATAACTATATTGAGTAGACATATCTTAAAAAGGACAACAAGCTGTCTACTTGTTTACGTACATGTCTGTAAGTGAACCATATGCTTTAATAGCATGGGTTTTTTTTTTTTTCAATGCTATATTGTTTGAGTAAGTGACTGATGAGTGAAATTTACTTGAGTGTTGCAGAGTAAACTTAAAATAGTTAAGTAGAAATTACTCAAACTCATTTAACTGGCCACGTTAAATTTACTTATTTCTTTTGCTAATTTCACATAACTTAGTTAAGTAGATTTTACTTAATTCCATACTTATTTTTACTTTAAAAATGTGTGTGCAAAAACTTGCAAAAGAAAAAATTAAAATTTTACTTTTTTTTTTTCTTTTTTTTTGTGCCAGTGTTCTCTGATTCAAGTCTGCTACCTTAATTCAAGTTTCTCATGTAATGCAGGACAACAATACATCGAATGGACATCAACTATTTCACAGGCCTGATGATGCACAAGCTCTGCAGCTCAAACATTTTATAATTCCGATTAAATGATTATAATACTATTTACAAGGATGCGGTCAGGATCCATCAGCAACCACCTGTAAAACTGTCTTCAATGCCATTAGCAGAGCGGAAAAGAACTCATCTAAGTCAACTCTTACATGATCAATAAAACTCAAAGCATCACTTAATAAACCACACAGAAACTATCACAGAAACCTGATCTTATATTTGCATTTTACAATCAAACACAGCATTCAATCAAAATATGAGCAGCAAATGACAAATGAAATCGGGTTCACCACTGACTAGCACTGGAGTTTGTTTCCACTACATTCATGCAATGTGACTGTATAATGTCAGCATAAACCGTGTGGGCCAAAATCAAGTTGTCATAGCATCTAGACCTTTGTTATCTGAATAATTAAAAAAAAAAAAAAAAAGTGGTCAATTTATTTTTACTTGAAGCAACGCTGCAATCTAATAACGATGTAAAGATTAAAGAACTATCTAGTTCTGAATGAAAGAAAAGACAGCACAATGATTAAGTAGACCAATCACATGAAAGCCACTCAATGCATTTAGACATGCAGACATGGTCAAAATCTGCTGAAGTCAAACCGATCAGAAGAATGGGTAAGAAAAGTTATTTAAGTGTCATTGATTGTGGCATAGATGTTGTTGCCAGATGGGCCGGTCTGAGTTCTTCAGAAACTGCTGATCTGCAGGGATTTTTAATGCACAAACATCTCAGAGAGTGGTCCAAAAAAGAGAAAACATCCAGTGAACGGCAGTTCTGTGGGCAAAAATGCCTTATTGATGCCAGAGGTCAGAGAAGAATGGTCAGACTGGTTTGAGCTGATAGAAAGGCAACAGTAACTCAGAGAACCACTCATTACAACCGAGGTCTGCAGAAACACATTGAAACTTGAAGCAAATGGGCTACAGCCGCAGATCACAACGGATGCCACTCCTGTCAGGAAACTCAGGCTACAATTCACACGGCTCACCAAAACTGGAAAATAGGCGTCGCAGACTCATTGGAAATACATTCCTTCTAACTACATATCTGCATATCTCTTAAAACGTGCCTATACATATGAATCGCTGCAGTTCCCAGTTAAAATGAACACTAGAGGCAGTAAAACACAGACAACTTTTATTCCTTTTCACACAAAGCATGATTTACAGGGAGAGAGTTTCGATTTAAAATTCCTTGCTCAATATAATGTTGTAACTCCAAAACAAATTTAACATGCTGTGGGATTTGAAAACTGATACTTTAGAACATTAGCATCACATGTACAGCTTCATATGTCTGGGTTTTCTACCATTTGCTCACACGATACGGCGTTGCACTTGTGAGGTGAAGTGTTCCAGTATGAATCTCATGAAACTACATTTCAACAAAACAGCTCAAATCCACGTAAAAGAAAGATAAATTTGCAAGGTTGCATCAGCAGATGCATTTTTATATCACTTTTGCAATCATTAACACTATCGGGTAGATTTAGGGTTGGCTTTGGTGTAGGGGGTTTGTTATTTTAGAATTAAAAATGTATTAAAATGTTGAAATTAAAACAATTACAATGGACAATACTTCTACAGCTGTTATTAACCTTAATGTTACAAATAGACTCTTCGCTTTCATTTATCAGTGCTGATTATTCGGCAAACCGATCAATCTTTCAACTTCTAATTCATAACACATTAGTGTGATACCAGTGCAAAAAACTGCTTTACATTATGTACAATAAATCTGAAAAACAAAACTGAACTTTCTGATGAGTCACTTCTGAAGATGTAAAAATGCAAAATAAAACCAGTAACTGCACAATAAATGAACTACATTGTGACGTTGCTCTAATATTTTAACAACATCCCTTAAGAACAAATTCTTCTCATTTAGGATTTGAAATTTCACTCAGACCATGCTTCTTCTTCATTCTTCTTGTGTATACAAAGAAGTCCAGTCTACTAATGAAGTGTTAACGTCAGATACCAATGCTGCGGACAGATGTTCCCTGAATGTTTGAACATTAATAACCACTTTTACTCACCAAGCTAAACTAAAGTAAAACTTTGACAATCCCAAATCATGTATTTACATATAACCCCTATCAACTCTCTCTGGATGGCACATGTTGAACATGCATTTTAATCACCACTCACTGGACATTTCATTTTAAAACTGCTACAAAACATGCAGTAAGGTGTTGCAGAAACACTACCACATGCACATATTTCCAGTGAGCCTGGGTCAACAATAGAAGATTGGAAAAAAACTCTGATGAGTCTCAATTTTTGCTGCAATATTCAGATGGAAGGTTCAGAATTTGGTGCAAATGACATGAAAGTATGGATCCATCCTGCCTTGTGGTGGTGGTGTAATGGTGTGAGGATATTTTCTTGGCACACTTTGGGACTCTTAGTACCAATTAAGCATCGTTTAAAGGCCACAGCCTACCTTGTGTTGCTGTATTGTTGACCCTTCATTACCACAGTGTGCCCATCTTGAGAAGACTACCTCCAGCAGGATAACGTGCCATGTTACAAAGCTCAAATCATCTTAAACCGGTTTCTCAAACATGAGTTCTCTAAACTCAAACGGCATCCAGAGTCACCAGATCTCAATCCAACAGAGCAGCTTTAGGATGCGGAGGAACGGGAGATTCACATCATGGATGTGCAGCTGACAAATCTGCAGCAACTGCGTGATGCTATCATGTCAATATGGAACAAAATCCAGCACTTTGTGGAATCTATGCCATGAAGAATTAAGGCAATTCTTAAGGCATATGTATGGTTTCTCCCACTTTCTCTGACATATGTGGTCCCAATTGGATGGTATGATCTTGGCAACTATCCTGTGAGTAAATCCTTTTTGATAAAATCTGAAGGCTGGATTACTAAATTTGATTATTAACTCTGCTTTCCATAATTCCCTGACGTTTCCCATATAGCCTTTCTCACTGTTTCATCAGTTCTAGCATGAATCTCTCTCTTGGTCACACTCATGTCCAGAGGCGGGCAGGTGCTGCATTGAAAGTCTTTGGCCAAGGTCATTTTTTGGGATCAAGCAAGGTTCATTTTCCATCTTCCCAGTTTATAAGCAGATTTAACAATGTTAACTGCTATTTAATCACATCCTGTGCTGGCCAAAGTTCTGGGACCATATTGGAAATCTGGGAATCAAAACTAGTTCAAATCGAGAAACAAAGAAAAGTATGTATTTATTTTTTATATATATATATATATATATATATATATATATATATATATATATATATATATATATATATATATATAAAAAATATAAAAATGCATGCCCCTGTTACACTTAATGTGTTTACACTAAGTGCAAATAGCTATAGATTCTGTTTACAGCTTGATTTTCTGCTATTTATACTACTTATTGCAAACAGTGGCAATTATCTGCACCTCAGTATTGTAGTACATTATAAAACAGTATGCAGTAATAACATATTGAGTGTAAATTATAATTTTAATTCAAAAACGGATGTCACCTTATTGGGACAATAAATCCCTCCCTAAACCTACACGATACTTTAAGTTTAACTTTTAGATTATTGCCTTCATTATTACTGGAAATACATGCCTTTCCGACGTGATATGATTTGAAAAAGGTAAGGGAAAAAAAAAAAAAAAAAAAAAAAAAAAGTTCGGCAAAACGCGGCTATGAACCAAGGTCGATCGCGTCAAAAAGGACTTGAACACGTACTGCGCCTCTGGAGCGGTTACTTGACGATTGCTTTCTAATCACACGTTGGTGGGCGGAATTAGTGTAAATAAAATAGTCAACTTATTTTCGGGTCATCGTCATAAAAGCCCCGTCACAACCATTGTCACAGCCACGAAGATACATCTTTCATTTCATCAAGCTGAATGCTCACTAAAAACTGACAGTCATCATGTTTTCAAGCCATTTCATGTTTTATTTTGACGTGACACAAAGCAGTGATATCTCAGGGGGAGAGTTGTTTACTTTATAATTAGTCAATAACACCATCATTTTCTTCATTCAGACCGAGAGCTCGCACTAAAACAAGAGGCGGGATTTATCGCACAAACCGATCATATCCAATTACAGCGCGATGGAGGCATTAGGTGCGTTAATTCGACTTGAAGCACGGCGGCGATCAACGAGAGTAGCCGCTTGCGTTCAGCGGTCAAACCGGACACTTTCTGCTCCCGTCAGCGACCTCACGCGGTGTTTGTGTACTCCATCACAGATGAAGTGAATAAAATGCAATATCGGTCAAATACACAGACGTTTCATAAACGTTTTCATTAACAGCCATCTGTTCATGAATAAAGTTCAACATAATCATACTATTTAAATACTAATAAAATGGAGGTATATATGATTTGATCAGTGTTTTATGATAAACGTGACTCAATATAACATTGCGACAACAATTAAAAAGCTTTTACTATTCTAAAAACACATTTGTGGCCATTATTGGAATTGAAAAGGTTAGCATAAACACGAAACACACGTGATCGTTGTCATGCGGTGAATCTGGCCAATCGTGAAACAGCTGTGTGGTCATCAGCGCTCCTGCAGTCGCTCTGGAGAAACTGCGGCGGCTGATCTCGAAACACTCTCGCGGTACTTTGATGCCACATGTGACAGTCACGTGGCGTCGGTGCCGGTTCAAGTCGGACAAAATTTCTAACCAGCATGCATTGCTTCAAGTCAGCCGCCGAATGGTCTGCGCCGATCGGTCGAACGCACCTATAGCCTCCTCTCACGTGACTTTCCCCCCCATTCATCTCAATGAGCCTCTAGAAAAGTCACGGCACGCTTTGGGGTCTCTGTAGAAAGTCTATGGACTGAAGGGAGGCAAGCCTCGGCTGTAACTTTACCTGCGGGTGTCGCTGTTGGACAGTGTTACTTTATAAAAACGAGTGACTTTTAGACTTTTAATGTCATATTTAGTCATATTTGCACTGTTTTATTTTTGTAAAATCAATTATTTTCTCATCCAATTTTGATAAGATTTGTATCGTGAAAAGCACTATACAAATAAACTTGAATTGAGGAGAGGAGACACTGCCTCCCTTGCTTCCTCGGAGGAAACGCCCCTGAGAGAGAGAGAGACTAACTTGAAGGTCAAACTATGCCAATACAAGGTTCATGTTGTGCAACTGAATTATTCTAAATGTCTGTGGAAACTTAATTTTCAACAGTAGTTGTAATGAGCTATGACAAAAGGATTATTTTCACTGAGTTAATTAAAAGAACTATCATTTACAAACTCACCATCAGTACAGTATCAATAAACAACTTCAAAAATCAAGTTGATGCTGCTGCTCTGAGACAGAACGGCAAATTTTCTGACTGTGTGCAATGATCATGTGAACAACCCTAAAAAAAACAATAGTCTAAGACACAACTTTTCTAAAGTGCACATAACCTAGTAAGCAATAAGCTGCAAGAACAGAATAGAGAAAGAGTAATTAAACGACTATATTCTCAATACCACAATTTTAACATGCATTTAAATTCATTTATCTGCAGTTAAACAGTATAGTTTGTTTCAGTCCATATGAGAGATGGCATAAAAATAGCTATGGGCTGCTGGAAAAATAATCCAATAATCTTAATAGGCTTGAGTTCACAGCTCCTCCGCTTACCCAATTTAACCCTGGCTAGAAACAGCCATCATTCAGCAGTCAGAGCAAAGCTGTTGCATGTCCCAGCATGCTCGGCATAAGAGACCCTTCTCTGAAACACTTGATTCTAAGTGAGATTAAATTAACACATTTTACATTAACAAACAAACACGTACACTATCTTTTTCACGCTGAGTAATAAGCCACATGGTGGTAACGGTCTAAAACTCCCAAAACCAAAGGGAGAAAAACATCAAACATTTTCATTTCACAACAGCTGACTGAAAGAACTTATAAATCATTAATAGGAGGCACATGGGGTTTGTAATGGTGTCAGTAGTAACATGAAATGTCTTCTTTTTTTTTTTTTTTAATTAAATTCATTAAGGTACTTCATGTCAATTGTTTATTTTATTTGGAACTGACACAAACTGAAAGATGAGACTACTTATAATAGACGTCCACCAATAGTGGATTTTACCAATAATAAATCAAACTGGCCGATAACTGAATAATTAACAATGTTTTTCAAATGGATACTAAATGAAAACAAATAACACTGCAAGTAAAAAGTGCTGAACTTATAAAAACATGAAACAGTGAAAATGTACTATACTTTTAAACATTAACATTTTAATTAGACCTGTACATTGATCATTCATGGTAATTATAGTGCATTAGCTAATGATAAATACAACTTTAAAAAAAAATGTAAAAATGTATTAAATGTTGAAATTAACCATCTACAATAGGGTTGGGCCGATAGACGATGCCATCGTCCATCCCCGACGGCTGATAGACATCACGATGTTGAGCCGGCATTAGCAATTGTTACCTGTTTTCTGTGCCTTTCTGAATACGGATTCACGCTTCGGTAGCCCCTTTTTCGCCATCACTTGACCAATTAATACTAGCACTTGCCAATTCTATTCATTTTGGTCTAATTTATTTATTTAAAAAAATAAAAATAAATCCTTGCTATATGCACTGGGCTAGGCTAACTGAGACTTGTCACAGCACTTGTATATTGTTGCTCTCTCGTTGATCTGATTGTCTCTATTTTGTAAGTGGCTTTAGATAAAAGCGTCTGCTAAATGACTAAATGTAAACTACATGGTGACGTTGCTCTAACATTTTAACAACATCCCTTAATAACATTCTCGGTTAGGATTTAAAATTTCACTTCAGACCATGCTTCTTCAACATTCTTGTGTATACAAAGAAGTCCAGTCCACTAATGAAGTGTTGACGTCAGATATGTTCAAATGCTTTGAACATTAATGACCATTCCTACGCACCTAACTAAATTAAACTAAAGCTTTAACATCAATCCCAAATCGTGTAATTACATCTAACCCCCATCACCTTTCTGGATGGCTCAAGTCTTCCACTTCTGTTCTGCACGCTTTTCATGTAAAAAACACAGAACTGAAATTCAAGGTGCGTCTAATGAGCACCACATGCTGCAAGGCCGTGAGGCCGCGGTCCAACCCGACCTCTGAAACAATGCTAGTCTGTATGGCAAACAGAGAGCAGACAGAAAAATGGGTGGTGGTGGTGGTGGTTTAGTGGTTATGGTTGGTAATGTAACCATTTCAGGTTTAACCTCAGGTAGGAACACATGGAGAGAACCATGCCACCACTGTGCACTTAAACCAGCTATATTGAGTATTATGTTGATATTATAGTTTTGTGTGGGTGGTTTTTGTGGCATTGACAAGTTTTTGTACGTTTGAAAAGCACAAGGCTTCTCAAATTCTTACTTGGGAATATGAAAATCTTAATGGAAAAAGGTACTGCAGTGTACCTGCACTTCAATTTGACTTCATAACATTTCAAAGAATAATAAGCTTAAAGAAAACATTTACCAAAAAATAAAAATTCACTTTACCTCATGACATCTGAGATGTAACGGAGGCTACAGCCACATGAAGCCAGAGCTTTCCCTATATGATCTTTTTTTTTTTCCCTCGTCTCAAGAAATTTCTGCGTACACACGAAACCGACACAAAACGATGTAGTATTCGTGCTAGACCAGTATGTGGCACTGTAATTCTGCCACAGAGATACACTAAAAACGGAGAAGAAGACTTGGACTATGCACATAAACCTTGCGCGCGGTATACAAACGAACATGGAACACTACATTTATTAATCTGTGTTAATGTCAGTTAATAAAAAGACAAATCGCAGTGTTTGTTCATGTTGTTGTTGCTGTTACGTGACGTAGCAGTGTCTGACTAGGGCCGAGACGTGGGATGATGACGACGATGACGACATTTCACAAAACATACGGATTGGCTGTACACACAAAAATGCAAGGGTGTCGTTTTCAGATTTATGCACTCTGGGTCCCAGTTTTAAAAATTAAAAAAATAAATAAATAAATAGCGGTTTCAGGCTCCCAAAATGCCAGATCCGTCTGGACGAAACACCATGCGACAATTTTTGCATATACAGCTAAACGCTTCTCCTGCTTCGTCTTGCTATCATCGAAGGCATCACAGGCGATATCTCTGCACTCTAAAAAAAATGCTGGGTTAAAAAACAACCCATCTTGGGTTATTTGGCAACCCAGCACTGGGTAAATATTGGACAGAACACATGCTGGGTTATTTTGACCCAGATGGTTGAGTTAAATGTTTTTACACACCATGCTGGGTTGGGCTGGAAATTAAAAAAAAAAAAAAAAAAAAAATCTCCGTCTTAAAGTTAAAAAAAATAAAATAACTAGCAATGCGTCATATAGTCACAACAGACATGTTAACATGTCTTAGCATAAGGCTGCTTATGAAGTGGAAAGGTGACAAAGTCATTTGCAAACAAGCAGAGGTGTAAAGAATACCTGAAAACCATACCTGAGTAAAAGTACAGATACCTAGAGAAAATTACTCCACTACAAGTTACAAGTCAACAATTCCAAAACAACTTGAGTAAAAGTATTAGAGTATCTGATTTTAACAGTACTTGAGTATCTTACTTATACTAAATATAGGCTCAAAAGATACACTAGTCAAAGAGACATGCCAGTCAAAAACTGTAACATTGTGGAGAAGCTGGGGAAACAGGCAGAAGTAAGGATCTATGTGCAGGTATTTCATGGAAAAGCAAGAACAAACAATAAACCAAAAACTAAAGGGAACAAAGAACAGAATGATGGACAAACAGACAACCATTACATTCAACAACTCACAAGGCACTAAAGAAACACTAAGGCTGTATATACAGGAGGCTAACAAGCTGAACAAGATAAAATACAAACTGACTACAAACACCACGGGAGACAGGAAGTGACAAATGTTCAAGACAAGGCACAGAAAACACAACAAAAACAAGAAAGAGCTGATTTGTGAGGAGAGCAATCATGCTTATTTTCCAAAACCAAAATAAAACTGAACTGACCTCAAAACAAAAAACAATATCCTTCAAAAAGGTCTCTTCAGTATAACAGATAAATAAAATAAGTAAAATAAAAAAAGTCAAAGTCTTCTTGCACTGGATGTGCTGGTTTCTGCCTCATTGCCAGCTGCAGTCATGTCCTCATCTCTTTTATAAAACACCTGTGATTCACTGGCTAAGGAACTCACGTAAAGTAACCTTGTTGACAAGTTTGGGTAAGGGCAAAATGCACAAGATATAGTACTTTCAGTGCCCTGTAGTTGGCGAGATCACATCTTTTGTTGCATAAATAAACTGCTGCAGAAAAGCTAGGTGCCATGCAAAATGTAATGTGTAACTGCTACTACACTCATTTCAAATGTAGTGGAGTAAAGAGTACAGATACTCATTCAAAAATGTAGTGAAGTAGAGAGTAAAAGTTGCTAATGTCTTTGATACTCAGTAAAACTACAAAGTACCCGAAAAGATACTTAAGTACAGTAATTAGTTACATTTACTCAAGTACTTTACACCGCTGCAAACAAGAAAGGGAAGTTGACAGCTAGCGTTCACATCTTCTGGCCTGACCTGTGGTCTGAGAACAAACTCTCTCTGAACTGCCACTCTGCTATCTCTCAAAAGCATGCACAGCATGACCCTTTATCTACAGGACCAAAGGCAACTGTTGCAATGAATCATTGAGTTAGGAAAAGGCCTAGACTTTTGACATTTGAAGAACTTGTGAATCGTCATGAGCAAAACAAAACCTGAAATGCCTCTGTGCATCAATGTAAGCATAACATTAAGTGAATGATTAATTGAACCAGCCCGCAGTGCAACAATGTTCAAATCTCGCAATGCACGCATAAGCACACACCACAAAGCTGAAGATTATTACACCTGGATACAAGGTGTAGATCTGAAACGCGGTGCAGGTCTGTTCTGTCTTGTAAATAATACTAACACAGTCATCCTTTAGCAACAGAATGAGCTGCACTTTACCGGTTTCAAACAAAACTACACACAGATAAAGCTGAATCCAATTTGCAAACTCAACATTTAAAGAATAAAAGCGCTTAAAGGAAGAGTCACCTCAAACATCCTGTCTCATATCCTCACCACAAATGCATTACCATACAATTTCCTTTCAATACATTGATGAAAACTGTGTAATGCACTTTGAAGCACCCTTTAAAAGCTTGAGTGAATTGCTAATCATTTCTTAATGTTTATATGATCTAACGGTTTTAGCCAGTCATTCATAGACTGATGCAATCAGACCCTGCCTTTCATAAGGGTACGAGAGAGAAGCCTCGTGTAAGACTGCCAGTCACACGAGTATATAATATATTATATAACCTAAAAAGTTGCTTAATGTGGTACCATCGGAATCAACTTCACTAGATACAGTAAACAATACAGTAGCTTTATTTTTTACTTTGTTTTTCAGGTAACATTTGTCTGCCATACAGTAAGAATTATTCTAGCATATTGTCGACGACGGCACATAAAAATAACTATTATAATATTATTATTATTATTATTATTATTATTAATGATAATAATAAATCAACTTTACGTTTAAAGAGTTACAAACCTTATACTTACATTTTACCGGACATATTTGCGGCAACTGATGGTGACTATTTGGAATTCATCTTTTTACATTTGCCTTGAAAGTTGCCACTATCATATATTATATTATAAAGAGTTTTCCAGACTTTAACCAGCTGGTTTGCAGGTCTTGGTTCTGTTTGCTGGTTTTAGGGAGGTTCTAGCTAAACCAGCAGTTAGATGAAAAGTTGCTTGGCCAGGCTGGGAGTCCAGATAAACCAGCGTAACCCAGTAAACCATTTTTTTTTTTCCTGCATGATACTCTAGTTGTTAAAGTTATGGGTAACTGAAAGTGGTAAATGAAAGTGCCAGGTTCAAACCACTTTCACAACCACTGTTTGAACTAAAAACCATTCAAACCTAAACTGGTTTGCTGATTAGTCAGGCTGGTTCTAAAGGAATTTAGACACTTTTTTCGTCAATCAGATATACCAGTTAAAAACCAGCTTGAGACCAGACCAGCTTAAACCTGTAGATAAAAGCGTCAGGACAACAACAGAACTAAAACCAAACCAACTAACCAAAATTTCATCACCGCCTAACGGATTAGCTATTGCACAACTGGCAACAAGAAGCTTAAATCAGTTTCCTCACCCGACAGTTTAACAGCCCTTTAAGAAAAAATAAAGTGACAAGAGGTGTGTGAAACAGTGTTTCGCACAGAAATAGCAAAGTTAAGGGAACAAAATACTAAGAAATCATGTATGCGTAATTTTCCGAATTTAATGTAAACAGCCTCAAAACGCAGTGAGCAGCCTTCATAGACAACATGTTCAGGCATCATCAACATGGAGTAGGCAGCGCACTAGGTTTTAAAACTTACTTGATTTAGACTTAAATAAACTTACCAGGATGCACGTATCTAGATATAGTTAAAAGCACAAAGATAGTCCGTAAAGTGAATGTGATTGTCCAGATAGTCCCCCCCTCGCCCCCAGATCAAGCGCGCTGCACAATCACATCTTACGAGCAAAGTAGCGCTATTAAGTGTGCGCTCGCGGGCGTCTTTGCTCTTCAGATGGGAGGCGCCGCTAGATGACTTCACTGATTTTAGCGTCTCCTTTAAACGCTCAGAACGGAAACAGTCGCTTCTTTTGGCTCTCAATAACATCAGTATCTTTCTCTCGCTGTTTTCATGGGGCTCTTTCTGTGGGTCACATCATTGTACTGCACAGAGTGTACCCACTAAACACATGCGCATACGCATGCGCACACGGGACCGACTGTAGAGGGCTGTGTAGGAAAGTTTCAGTCGTTCATGTTATGATGATGCTGAAAACTAGCGTATTTATTCGTTGCATCTTCTGATGGACACTTTTTTATTTTGTTTTATGAATCGTTTTACGCTTAGTGGTTGTAATGGTAGGTTGCATTGTAACAGCTTACCCTTGTTATGTTGTCACTAAAGGTCAGTGCTTTAATCCTGGGCAAAATTTTAAAATGGTGTTTTGTAGCCAAGATGCATTGAGAAATAAATTACTCTGAGCATGGGCGTAACCACCATATACTTAAAACAAGGGAAACAAAACTGTATGACCACCCCCGCTCGATTGTACACTTGGTTGAGCCCGTAAACGCCGGCTTGCGGCATCGTTTGAAAAAACCGCTCAGTCCGGCTGTCACTGGTGCTTAAATGAAATGAAGGTAGGAGCTAAAAGAAAGCAGCAGGACGAACGGGCGGACATTCGCCTTTTTTTCAGACGGTAAGCAAGTAGACACCTAAAAAGTAGTGCCATGGTCAAAAATACCGCGGCGATTTTTGAATAAATGTGAAAAAATATCAGGTTTAAATGGCTCAGTATTATAGCTAGGTAGCTAGCATGATACCCTGAAAATAGTCTGAATAATGAACTGCTGGAGTCACAGACCAAGGAGCTCCCGCACTTCCCACTCCATTGATAAGCCTTTATTCATTCGTTGATGGCCTAGCCTGTTTGTTTTTACGATCTGATCCGCGACTGAACGGATTTAAGTTGACACATTGATTTGAATGGAAACCTATCTGATCCGGTGCCGTGGATTCGAAAGCTTAATTCTGGTGGGGGAAAAACTTTTAAAAGGGGTCCATTTACTCTGTCATCAGTGTAACGTTATGTAGTTCTTTTTTCCGTCTCCCCCCGTGTGTCGTGTGTGAGAGAGAGAGAGATTGACTGATGTTTTTAAAATTCACTTGGCACTTAACTGGCTTGGTAAAGTCAAAGCTAATAACACCCGCACCAATAAAAACAGAATATTCAATGCATCAAATTAAAATGATCATTAGGGTCAGTCATTGTTCTTCTAGTACAATAATAGTATCTGGTCATAATGCAGGCAGCACAGAGAGAGGGAGAGTGACAGACATGATGGAGGGAGACAAACAGAGACCTGCTCAGAAGATGAACAGGTAAAGCATTGCAATATGAGCCTCTAAACAACATAACATTATTTTTAACCACGTCATCAGTAAACTAGTAATAAGAGCACAATATTCAAATTAAAATGACCATTTAGGTCAGTCATTGTTCTTCAAGAACAATAATGGTATATGGTCATAATGCAGGCAGCACAGAGAGACAGAGAGAGGGACAGTAACAGGCATGATGGAGGGAGAGGACGAACAGAGGCCTGCTCTGAAGATACACGTAAGATATTGGAATAGGAACTACAATGTAATTTAGTACAACACATAAATAGTAAGTGTAAGCATCCAAGAAGCTTAGTTTAGCACTATAGGTCAATAGTTCATATTATTTATTTTTCAGGAGAGATAGAACCAGGCAGGGAGAGCAGTGATCAGCACGCAGAGGAGCTTGGTAGCTGCCCACACCAGCCAAATACCTGTTTCATTTCAACTCAGTCCTTGACAAAAAAGACACTGAAATTTCAGGACAGTTGGTTTAGAAAGTACACATGGCTTCACTACAGCCCCTCATTGAAGGGAGTGCTGTGTTTTTACTGTGCCAAATATTTTGGAGACCAGAAATCCTCTTTAGCCAGTAAGGCTGATGTAGCTTTTATTAAAACAGGATTTAGCAACTGGAAAAAAGCACTCCAGAGGTTCTCTCAGCATGAAGACAGTGATTGTCATTCAGCAGCGATGACAACACATTTGCACTGCAAACAGCCGATCAGTACACAACTCTCCTCTCAGTTAAAAAAACAGCAGCACGTGGCCAGAAATAGTCTCTTGAAGATTGTGGGAGGGATTATGTGCTTGGCAAGACAAGGCAATGCTTTAAGGGGGCATGACAACAAAGAGGGCAACTTCCACCAGCTGATCAAGTACAAAGCAGAGGATGACGATGAACTTACCAGCTGGCTTCAGAGGCCCAATAATTTCACCAGCCCCAAAATCCAAAACGAGGTCCTTAAAATCGTCAGTAACACAATTGTACATGACATTACGAAGGAGATCTTGTCATTGCCAGTAGTTCAGTATTCTCTTATCATTGATGGGACACAGGATGCAGCAGGATTTGAGCAAGAGTCCTTCTGTCTGCGCTTTGTTGACAAAGACTTGCAACCCAGAGAGAAATTCATCGGTCTATATCAGGTTACATCCACTACTGGAGAAAATATAGCAAGTGTAGCTAAAGATGTTTTGATTCGCCTGAATCTCCCACTATCACAACTACGAGGTCAAACGTACGATGGGGCTGCCAATATGTCTGGTAGGATGCAAGGTGTGCAAGCTCATCTCAAGAAAGACCAACCTCTTGCTGTGTATGTTCATTGTGGGCCACATTGTGTTAATCTGATTACCCAAGCTACCTGTGTATCTTCCCCCATTATAAGAGATGCAATGCATTTAGTGCATGAGTTGGGTGTTTTATTTAATCAGTCTGGGAAGTTCAAGGCCATCTTCACTGCTATAGCGAAGTCAGATCACTCCTCTCCTCCCACATCTCTAAAGCCTCTCTGCCCCACCAGGTGGACAGTGCGAACGCCAGCCATTCGCTCTGTTCTCACCCAATACAAATCTGTGCTCACAGCCACAGAAGAAATGTCTCAATCCACCGTAATGGAAATTTCTGCAAAAGCAAGTGGCCTTCATGACAGGTTTTTGAGGGGCAATACTATTCTCGGCATTGTTCTTGCAGAAGATGTCTTGTCATGTTGGAGGAGCTGAACATTTCTCTGCAGCAGAGAAGCCAAACAACATCAGGGATGCTGGCTGCTGTAGAGCATTTGACGAGAGGGATCCAGGATAAAAGATCTGAAGAGCACTTTGACCAGCTGTACTCCACACACACATTTGGACCCCCCCAATATCTATACCATGGTTACGCCCTTGACTCTGAGAAATAATAGTGTAGTGAGTAATCCCACGAAACCTGTACGATTTGAGTCCCTCTGACCTTTTTAAGTGTATTTTATCTACTGGGTCACCAAAATCTATTTTTAAAATCTTTTTGTATGAATTGAAATGTCTCCTTTAATAAGGTTTAAAAACATGACATTTTATCTATATATTAGAAATTCTCTTGTTTTTCAGTTGACACCAACTATTTTGTCATGTCCCTCATGGATGGGGAGCATCGGTTTTCTAATCTCTCCAGAGTTGTTCAGTCAGGTTCAAGTCTGGGCTCTGGCTGGGCCACTCAAGGACATTCACAGAGTTGTACCGTGGCCACTCCTGTGTTATCTTGGCTGTGTGCTGCTTGTTGTCCTGTTGGAAGGTGAACCTTCTGCCCAGTCTGAGATTCTGAATTAATTTATTAATGCCATCTCAATATTTCGGTGGACTGAGCTTTTTTTTTTTTTTTCCCACTCTGACGAGTCCCTCAGTCCCTGTCGCTGAAAAACAGCCCCACAGCATGAAGCTGCTACCAGCACACTTTACTTTTGGGATGGTACTTTGCAGGTGATGAGCAGTGCCTGGTTTCCTTCAAACATGATGCTTGAAATTGAGGTTTATCAGACCAGAGAATCTCGCTTCTCATAGTCTGAGGGCTCTTTAGGTGCTTTTTTGCAAATGCCAAGTGTGTTTTCATGCGTTTTCACTGAGGAGAGGATTGAGTCTTGCCATATTGTCATAAAGCCCAGATCGGTGGAGTGTTGCAGTGATGTTTGTCCTTCTGTAGGTTTCTCCTATCTCCACGTATGATCATGGAGGTGGAGGATGATCAGCTTCTGGTCACCAGTCTAACCAAGGCCCTTCTCCATCAGTTGCTCAGTTTGGCCAGGAGGCCAGCTCTAGGAAGAGTCCTGGTTGTTTTAAACTTCTTCCATTAAGGGTAACACAGACTACATGCTTCTGTGAACCTTCAATGCTGCAGAAATTTTTTTTTCTGTACCCTTCCCCAGATCTGTGCCTCGATACAATCCTGTCTCAGAGGTCTACAGACAATTCCATGGACTTCATGGCTTGGTTTGTGCTCTGACATGCAGTGTTACTTGTGGGACCTTATATAGACAGGTGTTTGCCTTTCCAAATCATGTCCAATCAACTCAATTTACCACAGGTGGACACCAATCAAGTTGTAGAAACATCTCAAGGATGATCAGTGGAAACATGATGAACCTGAGCTCAATTTTGAGTGTCATGGCAAAGGCTGTGAATACTTATGTACATGTGATTTTTTTTTTTCATTTTTTATTTTTAATAAATTAGCAAAGATTTCAAACAAACTTCTTTCACACTGTTATTATGGGATATTGTTTTTAGAATTTTGTGGAAAATAATTTAATCCATTTTGGAATGAGGTTGTAACATAACAAAATGTGGAAAAAGTGAAGCGCTGTGAAAACTTTCCGGATGCACTGTACAGGGGTGTTGTATGTTGGTGAAAAACCAGAGCCTGTGTGCTTCAGCACCATCTCCATGTGGAGATCTTGAAAGAGGTGTGGGCCAGATATTGAATGCCACACAAGTTATATGTTTTATTTTGACGACCTATTCAGTCAGTTTATAATGTTCTAATGTGTACTATGTTGTTGTTTTTCCTGCAGTCGGGTTAATAAAACTTCAATTGCAATTTATATTGGTTGTCTTTCTTGGTCACAGAATGAAATACAGTGTTCATAGAAAATCTTAGAAAACAGCGAATTTGAGTAAAAAACAATTATTTATATGTTAAGCTGTATTTGTCTCTTCAACCCCGTTACCTTAGTCTCAGCCCCATCACAACTACATTTTTATTAATTATTTTTTTAAATTTATGAAAAAGTAATTTAATGTTTGTTGAGCTCAGTCTGAAATGTTCAGAGTAATCATAAGAATAAAGCAATAAGCCCCAAGAAGCCGTGGTTTACAGTGAATTTATAACAGCTAAGGGGCGTTGTTAGGCATGACGCGAAGCGGAGTACTTAAAACCCCCTTAGCTGTTATAAATTCACTGTAAACCACGGCTTCACGGGGCTTATTGCTTTTATAAAACGGTTATTCCATATACGTAGTAAGGTTCCACAAAATAAAACAGAGCAAATAAAGTGTAATGATATGAATAAAAACAGTATTCTTCCACCAAACAATGTAGTTCCTCAGAAACAGTTGTGGTTGGAACCTATGGTTGGAACAAAGTGGTTGCCAAGCAACACACAAAGTAAACAAAGGTGTAGGTTTGTAGTGTAATTTACAAAAGCTTTGAACTTGGCTCAACCAATCAGAATCAAGGACCGGAACTATCCTTTTTATAATACTGATTTTAGTTCAATTCTGAAGTTAACCCACTTCTTTGATCAAAAATGATGAGGCTGCTGTCACAAAAAGTTCAATTTCAGGCTTTAGTATAGCAAAAGTGTGAGATTTTATGTAACTTTTATATTTGCAAATACTGAATTAGTGTGAGGGACATCTGATTAATGTTGATTTCATTACAAATACATTTTATGATCATATTCAGAGAGCTCCCATAGCGTCCATAACAGGGTTGAAGATTAATAGTGCCCATATCTTAAAATAATGACCAATAATAATGGAGATTTGATGGCTGAGGTGGGAAAATATGTTTTTTAGGAAGTTAAATATGTCATTAATGCTGTGGGGTGTTCAGAAAAGTAATATTTTTTTGGTAAAAAAATCTAAAAATGTGAAAGTCCAAATCGTGCCGGTTTCGTGGAATGACTCAACTGAGATGCTGATAAAGCAAGAAAAGAAAGAAACAGAAAGTGACAGAGTGCATACTGTAACAACAAAGGATCACAAACATCGGCAGTTTCTGCTGGAAGAAAGCACAGCTAACACAATACTGCAAAAAAATTTACACACTGAGAACATGGTTTTAGGGAAATTATTCTTCACAGACTGGTATAGAAATTTGAATTGTTTCCATATTCCTGTAAAAGTGGCACACTGTGGTGTTTTGAAACAAGGAGGCAATGTCCTCTGTGGTTTTTATGTTTTTTAATCCAATATTACTTTATGTTCCAGTTACACTGATACTGTGTTGACTCATTTTCCAGGTTAAATAAATAAATATTATTACTTGCTATTTTATAAGCGCGGTTAGACACACACATAAAATTAGTTTTTTTCTTCAGCAACACTGTTTACACATTCAGTTTTTGATGCAGTGACTCATGAGAACAAATTCCAAAGAAGTACGTTTTCATTGTTAAAGGCCTATGAACAGTCACAACAGTAAAATTATTTAAAAGTTGAAAAATAATAAAGTTTGAAGAGTTTCAGAGACGAAGAGCTTTGCAACTCATGAACAGCTTCAAGCTAACAGTGTCAATGAAAATGTGAAAACATCAGTTGAAAGAGTTATTTTAGTCCAAAAACCGCATCTATCATTAAAAAAAAACACACTCACTACATAAGCCATGAACTTCCTCTTTCTCACGGCCAAGTATTGTTTGCGCAGATCACTCTCCTAGCGATAGCTACATTACGGAGCCAGTCTAGTTTTTCCAGTCTCAGTTCATAGTCTAGTCTAGTCTTGTCATGTATTGCCTGTTACCTGATTCTTGCCTCTGTATCTTGGATTAACCCTTTTGTCTCGCCATTCGGACTGTGTTTGCACCTCGCCTGGACTATCGCTCGTGTTATTGGATTACCCCTCTTGTCAAGCCCCCTGGATATTGTTCGCTGTCGATTGACTCACGCCCGTTTTGGTTTCTCTTTTTTCTTGGTCTCAATATACCCATTTGCCATTGTCTGAACCTTGCTTGTTTCATGACCACGTCTCTGAATAAAAGCCTTGCATATGGATCCACATGTCTCTTGTCCCTGTCGCCTTGTAACAGAATACTCGGCCACACAAGGATCCAGCGGCTTTTCAAATGGACACTCGCCAGGTATGGACACAGCAAGACTGCTATTAACTATCGAGCAGGGCGCTCGATTGCTCGAGAGCTATATTCAAGAGTATCATGTGCTCATAGACTTTTTCTGTGAGGGCATTAATCCACCGCTGAAATCTAAGCTCATTCACGAGGGTTCACGTTCGTTACTAAGTCTGTTTGTGGATTATGCTTTATTGACTGTTGGCTCTTTGTTTACTGTGGGTGTCGCGGAGGAAGAATGCAACACCGTGTCTATGCCTGTAATGGTGGCTGCTGAGTTTAATCAACCACAAGCTCTGGGACACTCAAGAATACTGATCGCTACTCTGGTGATTCAACCCCCTCGTGAAATGGCGGGTGCACCGGAGCACGCTCACATAATGGCGGCGACAGCGGAGGCCGTTCACAAAATGGCGGCCACAACAACATTCCGTCACGTCATAGCTGATCTTCATGAGACAAGTCAAGTCACAGTTGATCATTATGAGTCAAGTCAAGTCACAGCTGATCTTCATGAGTCAAGTCAAGTCACAGCTGACCTTCATGAGTCCAGTCAAGTCACAGTTGATCTTCATGAGTCAAGTCAAGTCACAGCTGCTCGTCATGAGTCCAGTCAAGTCGCAGGTGATCATCATGAGTCCAGTCAAGTCACAGTTGATCATCATGAGTCCAGTCAAGTCGCAGGTGATCGTCATGAGTCCAGTCAAGTCACAGTTGATCATCATGAGTCCAGTCAAGTCGCAGCTGCTCGTCATGAGTCCAGTCAAGTCGCAGGTGATCGTCATGAGTCCAGTCAAGTCACAGTTGATCATCAT
>CM077238.1:32780229-32995229 GCA_039654775.1 Spinibarbus caldwelli
CTGTGGCTGCTTTAATTTCCTTCTGTGCACATGTATGCGTGGGTGTATGCAAGTGAGAATAATTTTAAAATAATATTTTGTTGGGTATATTACATAAATTCTTCTAATCTGACTTTTACCTAAGAAAGGGAAACATATGCCCCAGAGTGTCTGAGCTCATGTATTATGACTTTCTGTTGCCTTCTAGGGCTCATTTCACAAGATTCATTTAACACAATATAAATATCTTCATAAATGTCTGGGTTGACACCCTCGCTATGGAAAACAAAAGGAGTGCAATCCGTGCAAAAACCTCAGAAACAACACTGATAAAAATTAGTTTTATACATACCAATTCAAGTAATACAAAAATACATATTTATTTATTTATTAAAGAAATGAATACTTTTAATCAGCAAGGACACACATTAATGAATTTCAATTCATTAAAGCAAACTTGATAAAAATACATCACAGTTTCCAAAAAACTATTAAGCATTGCAACACTGGTAAGAAATGTGACACTGAGAACAGGGGTAATGATGCTGAAAATGCAGTTTTGCATCACAAGAAAAATTACATTTTAAAATATAATACAATAGGAAACCACTTTTTTAATTGTAATAATATTTCACAATAATATAATTTTTACTGTTTTTTTTATTTTTTATTTTTATTTATTTTTTTATTTTTGGCAAATAAATGCAGACTTGGTGAGCAGAAAAGACTTTGATAAACATGAAAATAATCTTACTGGCACCAAACGTTTGAACGGTAGTGTGTGTTATATATGTATAAGGCATGACGGTTAGATGAACCAATTTTGACATTATTCATCTTTTATTTAATTTTGAGAACTCTGAGACGAGATACAGAGTTACGATAGAGCTTGTCTGCTTGGACACCACTTCTTGGAAGTGAAGAATCTTGTCATTGTGGTCAATACAATGAATGTTGAAAGTTTGAGTCTGTTCTCAGCCGTCAGACTGAGATGCACTGCTGGACTTTTCCTTCTCAGACATGTCCTTCAAATCTGTAAAAAAAAAAAAGGAAAAACATTGTTGAGTATCTATATTTTGTTTCCAAATGTGACAAAACATCTATAAGTGTCGACCAAAATCAGTGTGGGAAAGTCTGAAATATAAACATTCCCGTCTGGTTTACAGAAATGAGGCTTTATCTCTGTTTCATGAAAGAAGTTTTTTAGCTGCACAAACCCACTATACTGTATGAGAGAACAGAAACGGGGGGGGAATAGGAAAAGACGTTGTGTTAGGTCATGTTTGAATGTGTAAAAGCATGATATTTGAGACCTCAGAAGGAAAGTGAAACTTTCAGTTAGTGACAAATTATTCAAATTGTACACACAAAGCTATTGTATGACTTCAGAAGAGTTGAAAAGTGCACAGGAGTTGGAATATGGATTATATCATGGTACTTTTTTTGTCCTGTTTGGAACTTGACAGAATCACCCTTCAATTCCATCAAGAGTGGATGTTTTGCAGAATATCTCCTTTTGTGAACAGTTTTGCATCATAGTGATATTTTTATTAATAATTTGATTTTTTTGTTATATTGTCTGTTTTCATTGGTTAATATTGTAGTATTTTTTAGTTTGTTCTAATTTGATGTAACTTTGTTCTTTGGTGAGGTTGTTTTGTGCTACTCCTGGTTCACTCAAGTTATTTATTTATTTATTTCCATTTATTCTCATCCTGTCTAGTTTTGCAAAGCAATTGTAATAAAGTGCATTTGTGAGCAACTACATCCTCAACTCACCTGAGTGTCACAGTTCATTTTCACTGTATGCAAAAGAATGGCCAGGACAAATGATTTATTAAGATTTTTCTTTTGTGTTCTATGTAAAAAAAATGTCACAGAGGTTTGGAACAACATGTGATCGAGTAAATGATGATGGAATGTACTTTTTCTGTGAACAATCACTTCAAATGTCTTGATTGATCACCCACACTTAAACATTTAGGCCTAAATTTTCATGTATCTGAATTGCATTTAACAATGTGCATTACAACATTTTAAAATGAACAAACTAATAAAAACTTAATGCGATGCATATCTGTCAGTCATACAGAAATGAAACGGGTCAGATTTTTGCACTTAAAAATAAATAAATTGTTTAAAAAATTGCATGGCATAGTTTATTATTAACTATTTGCATTTATTTGTAATAAAATAATCAATTTTTTAATGCATTCATTCAAATAGCTTAGAATCAGCATGGATCTGTTCATTATGAAAAATGTATTCAGTTAAAAGTATGAACATGGATAAAATATGGAACAAGCAATATTCAGTGTATGAGATCAAAGCTAATTGGATTTATTGATGATAAATATATATAAACCTGGTTATTGTGTATTTAAAATACTTTCAATTCATTTGTAATTTTACAGAAATCTAGCTTGTTTCATTTATGTATGACTGACAAATGTGTATCACATTAAATGTACTAGTTTATGTTAAATCTTTGTAAAGTTGCCAATAAAACAAAGCTTATTTGAGTATGTTTTCCAAGAAAATACTATTGCAGTTTTCATACTTGAAAATTTCAGATTACTTGGCATTTTTTGTATGTGTTTGTGAAATTTACTAGCAATTTCTGAATGATTTTTTTCCCCCAGTATGGATAGAAATTTTAAATGCAATTCAAAGACATTGAATGTATTGTGGGATTTGAACCTGCAAACACTAAGAGTGTCCAATACTTGTGTAGATGGCCTACAAAATACTCACACTGAAGCACCGCCTTGTAAATTAGACTGTAGCCAAACTCTTTGTTGGTGTTCAGATCCACAGTGAAGAGGAAGCGCAGTTCGAGCGGGAGCTGTGATCTGGGGATGTTTACTACAGCCGGGATGATCCTCTGTGACATGGGCCCTTCAGACAGGACCTGGTGCATCTGATACGAGCACCAGTCATCCTTCACAAAGTTTGGAGTGATGAGTAACAGCCAGCAGTGACTGTCCTGCACGGCCTGCAGCAGCTCAGTGGGCATGGCGCCTCCAGCTGGACAGTCCCTCTCCTGCAGGTAACAGCGCAGGCCGTTAGACGGGGCTTCTAGGAAAGAGGCCAGACTCTGTGCTAGATCACTGTCCTCATCGTTGTGACACACAAAAACGTCATATCCGAGAGAGGAGCGGAAGGGTGAGAAGAGTACTGAGGGCAGAGGCTGATCTGAGGCCGATGGCTTGGCTGATATGGAGGATTTCAGGGAGGAAGAGGAGGAGGAGCACACAGAGCTGCTGGGGTCGGAGTGTCCAGAGGAGCACGTCTGAGAACATTTACACAGTTTGACTTGGTCCGAATCATTCCTTTGTTTTCCAAAACGCTGACGAAACCAGCCTGATGATGCAAACAAATGCAACATTACACAGTTATAGAGATAATGTAATATTCAAGTAAAACAAAGAAGCATTCGTTGCATAAATGGACACATTTTAATGGGACAAAGATTAAAGCACTTCAACAAAACTTTGTTTTTTTAAATAAACTATTAAAATACATATATATATTTTACTTTTACTTTACTTTTAGTCATTTAGCAGACACTTTTATCCAAAGCGACTTACAAATGAGGACAACAGAAACAATCAATTGTAGTATTAAAACAACTAAAACTGATCCAAAACTAAAAGCTAAAACTTTATAAATAGTATATATACACACACATTAAAACATTTAATTAAATAAAAATGAGAAATGCATATGACAAAATGTCTAAACTTAATATTTAAATGAAAACAAAATAAAGCTACAAACAATTCAAAATATTAAGAGAACAAAAGGTATAAGTGTAATAATGATTCTAACATAAAACTAAGCCAAACACCAAAAACAACTACGTGTATGTACACACACACACAGACATATATGCACACACACAGACACACATATCTATAAATTTAATATTATTTCATTTCCATGTAGTTTGTTGAAGTACTAAAATAACTCAAATTAAATAAAACTAAAACTTAATAAATAACTTATACAGACATAATGGAAAAAAAACTAATAAAATGACAAACATTACTACAACTGTAACTAAAATATAAAAAAGATAACAAATACAAATCAAACTACATTAGTTTAACAGTAATCCTAAAAAAATAACTGTGCCAAACATACAAGTAAGAAATGGTTATAAAAACTGAAAGAGAAGTGAAACAAGTAATAGGAAAGATAATAAATGGAAGGTGATACTTATATGTGTGTGTGTGTG
This sequence comes from Spinibarbus caldwelli, assembly GCA_039654775.1. Taxonomy (NCBI): domain Eukaryota; kingdom Metazoa; phylum Chordata; class Actinopteri; order Cypriniformes; family Cyprinidae; genus Spinibarbus; species Spinibarbus caldwelli. The sequence goes on from CM077238.1 coordinate 32,784,449, forward strand.
TGTGTGTGTGTGTGTGTGTGTGTATGTGTGTGTGTGTGTGTGTTTGTGTGTGTATATAAATATACATGAATTTTCATACATAAATAAACATGCATTGTCATACAGTATACACTACAGTGTTTAACTACAGTATTTAATTATTGCATATCAACATAGTTTCTTTATTATATACACAGATAACATTATTATACAGCATCTGATGAGATTATTACATTATTACAGTATTATAGTATATTATAACTGTTAAAGTATTTAAACAACCTGGTGTCTCTGAGTTTTAAATTTCAATTATTACATTAAAATACGTTACATTTTGACTAAACATTTAGACATTTTTGTGGAGCACTTTTTAATGATGGATGGATGCACTTTATTGAACTTCAAAATCTCAACAGCCATTCACTGCCATTGTAAAGCTTGCAAGATGTGGGGCATTTTTAAAACAACTTCGATTGTATTCATCTAAAAGAAGAAAGTCATATACACCTAGGATGACTTGAATAAATCATGGGGTAATTTTCATGTCTGGGTGAACTATCCTTTTAAATATTAATCAACTGTTACATTCAAATTATTTAAATTTATTTGTATTTTTGAATTTATATTTTGATTAAACATTTAAACCACACACATACAGATACACACACACACACAGTATTATATTATAAATAAATACAGCTGGGTGTGTAATTCAGAAATTATTACAGTGTTTTATAGTACTTCAATGATATATTTTTCTTGTCAAATATGTAGTGCAATATCTCAGCAGATATATATATATATATATATATATATATATATATATATATATATATATATATACATATATATACATACATGTGCTGTAATGTTGTGCAATATTCTGTGAGAAATGAGAGAAATGTGATTGTGTTTCACTATGACTGTCATAGCTGAATGATAATAAACGCTCATTTTCTTTGAGCCACTGAGGAAAAAGATGAAAATCTTCTACTTTTAGCTGTCATAATGTCAGTATCTTCTTGAAGTTCTGCTACCACATTAAAACATTTATTCTGCATTACATAAGTGTTCACTGCTTCCTTTGTGTTTGATAGTGACGATGCATCATGAAACTGCAACAGAGACTTACCCATAATGCTGCTGACGCGGTTTTCCTCCATTCTTCTCCATCCTTTCAAGGATATAAACTACAACCGGCACATACGCAGACAATATTTAAAAATAAATATTGTATTGCACACTACATCTCATACTGTATACATACAAGTAACTTTCATACAACAGAAAAAAAACATTGCATGACATGCACACAGTCATCAGCTCAAAGTTAATATCAGTTCCACTTTTCCCTGGATCACTTTCAGTTTTTATGTCTGGATATTAGTACATTTGGGCTTATTATGAAATCAACTGCAAGCTACTATCATAATTCTCTCATATTCAAAGCATAATTACTACAGTGAATGATCTATAGAGTGAGACGATCAATACTTACAGTGGTTTTTAGTTGAAAAGAGAGTGCAGTTCGTCTGAGGGCACTGCTTCAGTGCAAAAGATCAGCATGAGAGGTTTGAGGAAGTTCATGCGATCGGAAGCGATGTGTCATCATGCAAAACAACATAACTTATGGCCATTCTTACTAATTAATGATAATAAAAGAATAGGAAGACAGTAGAATACGAGGAAGTAAAGAAAGAAATGGGTGTAGCTTGGAGTTGCATTTGGATTTGCTATTGACAGTCTGGTCAATGCATGGCTTTAGATGTGATCAATTACAGAATATTGAAACTAAAAGAGTAGCAGTTTTCATTGACATTTTGTCCGTCTAGTTTGTTGGGATTCCCCTCAATTACGAGAAATGGATGCGGTCGATAACACACAATCTAGAAATGATTCAACATTGGGAAGATTTTGCATGTTCCAGTTACTAAATGAATGTGCTCTCAAAATTCATTCTGATCTTTCATGTTATGCCATGGTAGATATTGCTATAATGCTATCATTTTAAGATGTAAGGATGCCTGGTTTGGTGATTTCGCTTAAAAAAGGATTAGAAATTCACTTTTATCATCAATAATTAATTCAAGAAACAAGAGCAAAATTGACACTGAAATACAGAAAAGGTAAAAAAAATAAAAAATAAAAAATTAGAGCATATAGATCTTGATCAAGGCAGATTTCAACTAGACAAAAATAATTTATTATTTTGTGGTTATTCATTAATGTTTATAATTAGTAATTAATTATTATTAATTGTTAACTAAATATTAATGACACAAGAAAAATATGAAACTGAAATATGGAAACAGAGAAACAAAAAGAGAACAGAGATCTTGATGAGGGCAGATTTTAACAAGACAAAATTTGATGATTATAATTATGTATGTATGATATATATGAATAAGGAATAATCCACGGCTAGCTGTGCAGTAAATGATTTTAATGCACGACCTGCAAAGAACCACATGAGAGTATATATATTGATAATATCAAGCAACATACTGTATATATATCGGCTCCAACATTAGGGTAGAGTGGGGAAAACCCCCCTTTAAGGACTATGCAATTTTTTTCTGTGAAACAAAAGTTAAATTTGGTCAGAAAGGTTGTCAGTTTTAGTTACAATGACATAAATCATAAACCAAGTATGAAAAATTTCCAGAGTTTTCATGATATTAGATTTTTAACAAACATTACATTTGCACCAAGGAGGCGTTTTGCCCCAAAGGTGGGATAAACTGCCCCCATGGCCGGTGTCTTACGAAGCAATTTGCTTTAATGCATTTACAGCAAAATCAGAGTACAGGCAGTTTTAGCTTAAAATTAAAAAGAACATAATCAAAAATTATGAATTACAAAATTATAATCGCCGATTTTGAAAACTTTTGTTAGCTGATGCTAACTGGCTAACTAACTAGCTACCTGATGCTAACTTGAAGTAATTTTTAAATATAAAGTCAAAATATTTTTATTCAACAAACTAGTTAGAATACAGTTGATGGAAAAACAAATGATTTGATGTTCAGAACAGAATAACTACAGTGGCCTAATTACCCATGCATTGCCCCCGGGGGCATTTTACCCCACATTCATTGTTATTCTGAAAATATAATTATATTTCTCTTAAATAACACAGGCCCTACTGTTTTCATATCATTTATAACTGTGATTTTCTACAAAACAACAAGCCTTAAAACACTTTTCTTTCTTTTCTTTTTTTACTGCTGAAAATGAGATCATTTACTGTGAAATCTGTTTTCTCTCCGGTACATCACCAGTGTAAGCTTCGTGGTGAATTCTACTACACTCATCAGTTTAGAATTATCTTGACTTCATCTTGTGGTTATTTTGTGAAGAACAGTTTTCCTCCACTCTACTGTCATTATTGAAAACAGTAGGGTTTTTGTTACTTCAGGATACTCTAATGAATAGAAAGTTCAAAAGAACAGTTTTTTTTTTTTTTTTTTTTAGAAATATAACTATTTTTAGCGTGAACTGTCCTCACTGTCACTTTTAATCAATATAACGCATCTTTCCTGAATGACTTTTTTTTTTTTTTTGCTTGCATCTTGCTTGATGACTTTTATTTTGAAAATATACGCTCTTCCGGTCGGAAGTTCAGATGCGCTCGTGTTGAGTGAGGTAGGTAAACAACAGCAGCTGCTGCGTCAGATGTGGCTTTATCTCCGTTTTGCGGGGTCAGGTTTACCACGGGACAGTTCGTGATGTGTGTATGATTTAAGCAGGCGTTTACCGGAGCAGTATGAAGACTCCAGTGAGCGTCCTGCGGCTGCTCAGGGGACCGGAGCCCAGCAGCCGTGTCTCCTGATCTGGAGACTCCTGTGGGGCCCAGAGAGAGGCGCTCCTGAGGAGCCCAGATGTGATCGCATGCTCTTTTGAACTGTGAGAGCCATGCTGCTGATCTTCACCGCAAGAGCGCGCCACAAGAGTTAAGATTAGAGTTTAACGTTAGTGGGTTCAAAGAGCTTTCTCGTTGCGTTCATTCTGCTGTTTGTAATAAACCTTTGCAATGTTGAGATCTGTGCTCTGAAATGGTGTTTTTTCCCGATCAAAGTGTCCTTCATAATTTTCAAACACTCTTAAAAATAAAGGTTCTAAAGGTTTTTTGTTTTTTGGTTTTTTTGCAATGTCACAAATTTTGTTTTATTTATTTATTTATTATTTTTTGGTTTCTTTCAGTAAACAGTTAACAGTTTTTTTTTTTCTTAATGTGAAGAACATTTTTAATAATCTAAATAACCTTCTTTTACTATAAGAACCTTTTGTGCAGTGGAAAGTTTCCATGGATGTTAAAGGTTCTTCATCAATGCCAATCCAAAGAGGATTGTAATCGAATATGTTTTATAACTGAAATCTACAGAATCAAATAGATAAAATGTGATAAAATAAACACTTAAAGTGATAGTTCATTCATTCAAAAAAAAAATTGTCAATTCTGTCATAATTTACCTGTATGAGTTTCTTTCTTCTGCTGAACAAAAGAAGATAATATGATATTATGTAAATTTTCTTTTGAACATACTTTTTTTTGTTTTGTTTTTTGCTGTTTATTAGCAGTTTCTCAGCATGAGAATGTCCAAATTAAATTTTTAAAAAAGTTTTCATTTTAAATTTAAAAAGTTTCCTTTCAAACAATACCAGCTATTTGACTCTCTTTGCTATAGTTTTTGGAGTTACAAGTCTTTACTTTTTTGTATGTCACAGAAAAAAAAAAAAAAAAACCTCTGAAAATGCCTTCAGCGCTTAAAGGGTTAAAGAATGTTGGTAACCAACCGTTTTTGGTCCCAGTTGACTTCTATAGTAAGGCAATATTATGGAAGTCAATGGCTACTGTCATATTCTTCAAAATATATCTGTGTTCAACAGAAGAAAGAAATCCATACAGGTTTTGAACGACACGATGATGGGTGAATGATGACAGAATGTTCATTTTTGGGTGAACTGTCCCTTTAAATGTGTATTTTGGATGCTTTCATTCCACTAGTCTGATAGAAGACAATTTATGGAAGCAAAATAACCCAAAATCTCAACATTTGTTACCATTATGTATATTAGCACAGCTGGAACAGTGCTTTGTCTGTTTTGTGCTTTGATCAGAAGTGATTCATAATATTAACAGTAATGACAATTAAACGTCTTTAAAAGCTTCTGACAGTGTTAGAAATTAAAAATAAAGTTTAAAGTGTCCACCTGCACAAAAACACACCGTTTTCAAATGATTGTGTTACAGTTTTCATTGAAAACTCTGCTGCACAAAAAAGCAGCCGTCTGACATATTAGTCATCTATTTGTGACCAAAAAGTTTTTTTAAGGGCACAGGAGTTTGTTATCCTTCTAATGGAGCGAGGAGAATCAATGACATTCAATCTTCTTAAAAGGTACGAGGTTGTTTACCAAAGCCGGTTTTATTAGAATATCATTAGACATTGTTCAATGACTGTGCCTTTGTTTGTGAAGTTGGCCTGGCAGAGCGGCTGGGTCTGATGACTCATCCTACAGATAGACCCGTCCTGTTGTGTGCTCAGAGCTCCTCATAATTTAATCAGGAAGCTTACAAGGACATGCAATGTTAATTTCATATTTCAAGTCATGAACCGTACCTGCGCTAGTCATTTTGCTCACCTATAGCCAGAAGTAATCATGTTTTGAGATGCAGGTCTGCGACCGCTTACGTAAGACGTTCATCGCTCACATTTAATCATCTTCCTCCTCCTCATTTACTTTAAATGTTTCATCGAATCTATCAAGGAACGAGTGAAGGACTACTGCAGTGAAATAAAGTGCATCGAATTGATCTGCATTTCTTTGGATTGTTTTTTGCTCACAGAAGTGCTTTATTTAATGTTTACTGAATGGACTCTATTAGCATCTACATGTGAGGCACTAATTCATTTTTTTTTTCCTCATATGCGAAGTGGTTTTTTTTTGTTTTTTTTATGTGAACCGAAGAGCATTTTAATTTAATTAAAATTTGAGTAATTTTATTGTGTTTGTCATTTTTGTTTGTTTGTCTATATTTATTTTAGTACACAAAGTTAAACTAAAATTAAAAATGATAAATGTTTTCTCAAAACAGCTGATTTAATAAACATACATTTGTTGAATGTTTTTATGTTAACCTGCAGTTTTACTTTTAGATTGGCCATTTTAACATATATGTGTATATATATATGTGTATATATATATATATATATATATATATATATATATATATATATATATATACACATATATATATATATATATATATATATATGTATGTTTACATAGTATTTATTCATTTAATTTTATTTCAGTTTTAGTTTATTTTAGTACAGTAAGTTAACTAAAATGAAAATGATAAATGTTTTGTCAAAATAAGTTTTTTTTATTTTATTTTATTTCAAGTAACGGAAATGATTATGGTTTTAGTTTTCATATCCAGTATAAAAGAGGAGCATTGACATACTATATATTTTTTTTAAAATTTTGAATGTATTTTATTATACATCATAAAATCATAAATTATATATAAATCAATACATTTAATACATTCTTTAATTTGAGTAATTTTGTAATTTTTTTAGATTTATTTTTTATTTTATTTTATTATTCAGTTTTAGTTATTTTATTACACAAATTAAACTAAAATAAATTTTGCTTTGGGAACTAGCTGAAATAAAATAAATATAAAAATATTTATTTTATTATTTTATTTTAAGTATTTTTTTATGATTTTAGTTTTAGTTAACTATTATAACCCTGTTTCATACCCACTATTAAACTTAATAATTTTTTTGTGCTTTTTTTCTTTTGTCTAAAAAATGTAATTCCAAACATTCAAGCCTTCAGATCAAAAATCTTTAAGATCAAGGGATGCATGTTTTGTGCCTGCAGCCTCCTGATTTACAGTGAAAATGTGTGTGTGTGTGTGAGTCAGCGATGGTACAAGAAATCTGCCCTGTCCAGCTCCATTGGCCAGCAGGAAGCACATTCCAGTCCGTCCTGTTTGCGGCCCTCTCTCTCTTCCTGCCAGGCGCAGGAACATGTCTGTGATAACTTACAAAAATACATCACAGACCCTGCGGCCCCTCTCTGAACCATCTCTACAAAACCAGCCAGCTGAATGAATGGCCAAAAGCTCTCTGCTCATATATTTTCATACATATAACTCAATGTTTTCTACAGCGATGACTGCATGTATCTTTCAGTGGAGTCACATGATTGATGTGAAATCTGTAATGGTTGCGTCCGTCCATCATCCTGTGACCTTCTGTTATCACCTGCATTGTTATAGATCTATTTTTGAGTTAAAACAGAATCCAGTGTTTCCTCCGTGTGATTAGTTCACCTGAACATCACTGTGATTCACAGATAATGGGACCTGAAGAAGACAGCAGTCCTGAGTTCCTATGAAAGATGAATAAACATAAATGGAACAGATCTATACAAAGGCATCGTACAGTATTTGACTTTGGATCTCGGTCAGCACACTGTCTGTAATGTTTGGTTTGGGGCAGAGATGTTGGCTCCATCTCTTTGGGATGTTTACCGCTCTGTGCCCATTGTGAAGGCCAGAGGCGCTCTGAGTCACCCTCGACCCGGCCGGCCTGAGCTTTGTTTAAATTGCTTTCAAGGAATTTTGGAGCTGCTCCAGTGATTGTGACTCTGCAGGAGTTAATGCGGCCCGTGAACCAATCACACTCCTGAAGAACGACAAAGAGGAAGGTCAAGGACATGCTGGATGACACTAGCAGAAACCCATGACCCCGTATAACACTTCAAAACACTACTGGATGTTACGTTTGACTCTGTGGACATTCTTACTATTTAATTTGTCAATTAACAGAGAGAATTCTGGCATTTTTTTTTTTAAATTCCCACAAATTTCCACCACATCTCAAAATATGTATTATGTTTAAATTGACATTTTTGAAATGCTTTCAAAGTGAAAGGTGATGTCCAGTGAGTGGCACTAAAAGCGTATTTAGTTTTATAGATGAACGTAAATCAAGGAACATTTAATTACGCTGGTTGATGTACATATCGCAACAGTCTAGGAATGAAACATTCTGTGATGCTAAAAGGTTAATGCTCTATCGCGTTTGAAAATAACGTATCGCCCACACTAAACCTGTTCAATAGTTTTAACAAAAGCAAACATGAGAAATCAAATTTGCTGGAGCAACCATGTTCTTTTATCGTGACTTGTGTTTCACGGGACTCATATCAAGCTCTACACATCATAAGTGCAATGCTGTACCGGGTACGCTAACGAGCAGGTTTACTATAACAGAAAAGCCATATATATGGAGCTGGTTATGTGATGCAAGTGTCAAAATGTATTAGTTTACTAATCATGCATTATAGTAAAAGTGTTTTGAGCTCATAATATAGTATTGTGCAAGGAACTATAGCAAAAATCTGTCTGTATTAATTGATAATCTGCCCCTATAATCATAGTTTGTGTGAAAAGGAATAAAAATTGTTGGAGTTTTATTGCCACTAGTGTTCATTCCAGCTGATAACTGCAGTGAATTGTATAAATAGGTAAGTTTTGGGGAGTTTTGTAAAAATGTAGGTATATAGAGGCACTTTTTTCCAATGAGCCTAGTTTGTACACAATAAAATGATAAATAATTTCACTTTCCAATTTTTCTTCATCATTATATATAATATTCAGTATATATATATATATATATATATATATATATATATATATATATATATATATATAGTAATTTTGTAAAGTATATAATAGTTTTATTTGATTTTTATTTATTTCATACTTTTCATGTCTCATAGTGCTTATCCTAATAGCCCAGTACACTAATGCTTGCTTTATTAGTGGCAAAATTGTTGTTTATATTGGAAATTATGCCACAATTTTGATTTGTTGTGTATAAAATATTTTCACATCATAAATAAATAAATAAATATCATGCTTATATGATAATTCCAATATAAGTTTTTAAATATAATACTATTTTCAGGATGTCTTTTGATATTATATATTGAAAATCAATAAAATATCCACATAAATGGCATGTGAAAAATTGCAAAAATTAAATGAAGGCATCAGAAGGCACTGTAACACAAATAATGTGAGACAGCTGAAGTTTAATACATCATAAAGGTCTGTTGTAAACTCTATAATAGTGATTCTTGTCTTAGCGAACTCTACTAAAAGCCTTGAGGAGTTTTCTTGCTGGGCAAACAGGTGGAGATTGGGTGGGACACACGGCCTCTGTCTCGCCAGGAAGGACTGGACACAAGGGGAGATCCTAATTATAAAGAGATGAGAGATAGCTGCTTTTATCTGAATCAAAGTGGAGGGTCTCTCCCCACACCCCTCCGGGATTAAACACAGGAAGATTGCGCTAATGAGAGACCGCGCTGCTTTAGATGACATTAAACTCTCTCTTATGGGGAAGTTCACTTGACCATTCTCCCACGCATTATCCGATGGGAACATGATAACCGGCTATGGAGACGCTTTCTGAAGGCCAGTATCACTCTGCAAAAACCAAAATGTTTTGAGTTCTGGGAAGTGGTGCAGCTGGAGGAGGAGGATGAGTCTGGATCACCTTATGTACAGTCTGGATCTTATGTAAACCTAACGCTAATTCTAATGCTAACTGTGTGTCTGATGCTCAACCTGCCCTTAAAATCAAAGCGGGGTTATTAGAGTTAAAACTAAACATAAACCATAAAAAAGTTACTTGAAATAAAATAAATGTTAACTGAAATAAAATATAATAAAATGTTTTATTTAAGCTTGTTGCTACATTTTTCATTTAGTTTAACTTGATATACTAAAATAACTCAAGCTAAAATTGAAATAAAAATACATATTTTTAAATAAATAATTTAATATAGTTTTATATAATTTAAAAAGACAAAAAATAAAATTACTAAAACTAAAAGGAAAAATATAAAAATAAAACTAATTAAAAATACAAAAAAAAAAACTATTTTAGTGTATCTCAATGATATTAAATTAACTCTGAATCAAAATGAAATAATACTTCATTAGTGGTCCTTTTCAATATCAATTTTCAATACTCAATATACCTGTGCTCTGTATGTGTGCAATCCTGATATTCCTTAATGAATATGATCACCACTGATATAAACTGCATGGAGAAAGCTGGATCAATAGCATCAGTATTTTTGTCTGTAGTGAACAGGTTTTAGGGAGTTTGATGTTGGAAGCATTAGACCTGACAGGCAGACAATGAAAGCTGTTAAGAATTTGTTATAATAATTCTCTAATTAGACAAAAACAGGAAGTAGACAAGTAATATCTATTGAGTGGTTTCCTGTTGGAAGCCAGTACATTTGCTGTCGGTCCAAGTCCTAAAACTGGGACCCTGCCATGCCAGAGTTATTTTCATTTTGACGCTGAACGGCATTCTTCTCTGGTGAGAGGCAGTTTTAGGGCTTTCTGTCAAAACACATTATGAATCGCCCTCAATTTATTCAAGTAGTTACATTGAATCACTCAAGGAATGTTGTGGACAGGATACACAAAGAACACTGTAAGTGTGTGTGTGTGTGTGTGTGTGTGTGTGTGTGTGTGTGTGTATGTTTTATGAAAACCAGTCTAGTTGCTTCTAAGGTCAAACATATATTTCAGAAGAAATGTAGATTTTAAATGAGCACTCCATAAAAAAAAATCATTCACTCTCTCATGTTGTTTGGAGAAAGAAATACTGTATGTTTTGACAAATGTTTGAGTATTGTGGAATCTATATCAACAGTATTATAATTTTTGGGTGAACTTTTCCTTTAAGTGTTCCTGTGCCAAATATGAAATAAAAATATGGCAGAACTCTTTCTGACAAAAGGTACGTCAGACTGATTCCCATAATCCCATCCCTATGTCCTCTGAGCGGTTACATTGCTCTCATCCTCCCCTCCCTCCCTCCCTCCCTCTCTCTCTCCCTCCCTCCCTCTCTCTCTCCCTTTCTCTCTCTCTCTCTCTCCCTCTCTCTCTCTCTCTCTCTCTCTCTCTCTCTCTCTCCTGCATTCATCCTCTCATCTGTCTCAGCTGTGTTGATTGGTGGAGTGGCAGGCAGATGGAATTAGGAGAGGCTCTTTATCACTTATTTTACTCCAGCAAGTATTTCTGTGGATGGGTTTGTGTTTTAATTAAAATTAAAGACACATTTCTTTCTTCTGGGAGGATGTTCAGAGAAATGTCTTATGCTGTTTTAAAAGAAAAAAAAAAGTAAACAATTTTACAGACCAACATAAATTTTACAGTTTAAAACAACAACAAAAAATCTAAGTTGATCACATGCTGCCTTTCATCTAAATACTAATTTATACAGTAGAAGGTTCACAGTGTCATTTACATCAATACAACACACAACAATGATAACACACGACACTAAAATAATACAATAAACATTCATTTAACAACATGAGATGTAATATATGACCATAATATATGTAATGTATCTCAAAAACAAGAAATACTATTATTTAAATGAAATACCATTAATTGTGAGCTGACACACAGAGAAGAATTTAAAAAACTGCAAGTTTACTGTAACAGTAAAATTACATGAAATACACTGAATGATGCAAAGTTTTTCCACTGTATATAAGAGAACATACCCTCAAACAATTATTATTATTATTATTATTATTTTTATTTATTTATTTTTTTTTACTGTAGCATTTTTAGTAAAAATTGCAGTATTTGTGGTCCATGCAATTGATATTAAGTTTTTGGTTAGCTAACGTTTATCAATATATCTTTTTTTTTCTTTCTTTCTTTCTTTTTTTTTTTGTGCACTGCAGAAGTCTGTTCGAAATTATATGAGAGTGAGTGAAAAATGATTTTGAAAAAATGAATTTTCTTTTTTTTTGCACAAAAATAAAAAACAAAACAAACAAACAAACAAAAATAGAAAAATTTGATTTATTGTGTCATTTGGTTTCTTCCAGCTCAAACTCATTGCTTAAACTTTTCTTTCAAGTAAAGACTTATAAAAAGCCTTGTCTGGATGACTGTAACTCTCTATATGAATGTGTGCTAGTGTGGTTTTACTATGTTACTCAACAGTTAAATAGAAAAACTGTGATGATACAGGAATATTACTCTGGATAAAATTCACAAAAAAAAAAAAAAAAAAAAAATCAAATTTAACCCTCATGTTGTGCTATTATAAACCAGAGAGGATTTTCTTTTTCCCAAAAATTCTAGTTAATGCTATTGCATACGACGGGTCTTGTTGTTGGTGTTCCTGGTTCAAAAATGACCGGCCTACAAAAAAAAAAAAAAAATAGTTTCTAAATCTTTCATTATGCTATATTATCACCAAATCTAGAATTAAATCTTGTCAACTTGTTTTCTTTCAACTAGCACAGGTTGTATTTCTATTTGGAACTGGTTGATCATAGGCCTCATTGATTGATTGAGTTCATGCATCTCAGTTTTTGAGTGAACATTGCCAACATTATCTACAAATATTGCTTTTTTACACTTGAAAATTGAGGTGCATAAGCTCAGATCAATGCAGTCCATGAACAATCAGTTTCAAAAAGAAATAAAAAAACCTGTGCCGATTGAAAGACAAGTTTGAGTACAATATTTTGTGATAATATAGCAAAGTGATGGATTTGCAAGAACGTTTTAAAAGGACAGCCATTTTTGACAAACACAAGGGTATAGAAAGTTTGTAAGAGATGTTTGAAACCATTACAGTATACGAGCATTTGTGTAACTGGTCTTTTGATTCGATAGCTGAAATCTAGCTCTCGTATCTTTTCTTTTGTTATAATTTGTCTCAAACATGTACATTCATTCCCAACACACTATTCCTTCTTTCTCCTTTCCTCTTCCCCTGACATCTTTTTCTCCAGCGCTTGATTTACGTCAGTCAGGACAAGGACATCCAGCCGTTGGTCGAGCCGCTGACGTCGACGTGACCGCCCATCTCTCCTCCCTCTCACAAATTGGGGTCGCCAACCTTCATCAGCCAAAGCGGGTGAGTCACCATCGGGCCAGAGTCACCGCGGGACGCCACCGCCGCTTCCGTCTCTCGCCCAAATTAAGCAGGGCCGACCTGACATTGTCTGTTCTGTACTGTCAGCCGGAGAAGAGGAAGAGCGGCAGGATTCATGATTAGGGGCTGGAGGCGGGATGGATGATGAGATGGGAAGAAGACAAAATAAAAGGGCAGAGAGGAAAGGGAATAGATGGAGGGATGGACTGGCAGGGTCCCAGGGCACAGCGTATTTACTGATCCTATCAGTGAGTCTGGATCTGAATAAACACCGGCTCTAGATAAGGAACAGAAGACACAAATACACATACACATACACACGTAACTACACTCGGTCTCCTTCCAGTCAAACAAGGCCATCCCAAACCCTAGACTTTGGTGGAAGAGTGATTTACACGTGTTGTCTGTGTTTATTTTATCACATAGTTTTACAAATGAGCTAACAGCAGAAGCAGACTCACATTTAAATTCTGTGCTCTCTGGAATACATGATTCTGATTGGTCAGTTGCCGTATTGAGCCATCATATATAATAAACAGTATGTTATATATTTGAACTTTGTTCATGGAAACATAATTTCTCTCATATCAATCTGCAGTCTCTCTCTATTTGTACCTACCAAGTTAGAAGTGCTAATTGTTGGCAAAAAAATAAATAAAAATAAAACACATGGTCAGGAATCTCCAGTCTATTATAGTTACATATATAGTTTTTATTTTTATCATTTATATGTTTTTATTTATTTATTTATTTTATTTTATTTTTGTATTTTGTTTTCATTTCAGTATAAGTAATTTTGTTTTTGTCATTTTTATTAGTTATTTTGGTAACACTTTACAATAAGATGTAATTTGTTAACATTAGTTAACATGAACTAACAATGAATAAAACATTTGTTACCCTATTATTAATCTTTGTTAATGTTAGTTAATGAAAATAGTTATTCATTGTTTGTTCATGTTGGTTCACAGTGCATTAACTAATGTTAACAAATACAACTTTTGATTTTAATAATGTATTAGTAAATGTTGAAATTAACATTAACTAAGATCAATAAATGCTGTAGATGCATTGTTCATGCTTAGTTCATGTTAACTAATACAGATAATTAATGTTAAGTAATGAACCTTATTGTTAAGTGTTACCATTATTTTTAATTATTATTCATTATTTATCTGACAGTTTTTATTTCATTTTTAGTTTTAGTTATCCTAGCACAAGGAAGCTATAAGTGATACAAAGAGATGTAAGATTGCAACAAATTTTTTTAGAAAACTAATTCATAAAAACCCTCCATTGCAGAATAAAAATTATATTTAAATAAGTTTTTCTCACTCATTTTGGCTCAATACACGAATGATTATTTTTTTCTCTAAACAGTAAGTTCAGATCTCTGAACAGTTACTTTCTTGTGTGCAAAAGAATGAGCAGAATTATCAATAATTTGCACAATAACTGAATGCACATGGCTGAAATGCACTTGCTGATCAAAACCGATGAGCTGAGTGTCAAAATTGTCACAGAGTGTCAAAATTGTCACAACTTGTAATTTTTTTTTTTTTTTTTTTTTCATGTGAGCCACCACATGCAAAATGATCCATTCAGTTATGAAAATCTATCAGACATACATGTATATTCCATAATTATCTATGACATGGAATGTTTTCTGTTACTTCAAAAACAAATGTACTGCATACATACAAATGTGCATATTGTTTTTCTGTGAACTATTAGTAAACTTTTACCTGTTGAAATATGTATCTAAAAAACTTATTGTGATACACAATATCATTCAGCTAGACAAAACGGACAACATTATATTACATTATATAAACATTTACAATTATATAATATTATAAACACATTTAAATGGGTTACTACATTTTGAGAACATACAACAGAATTATGATTTCTCATTAAATATAAAAAGTTGCAGGAATTGCGCTTGAAAAAAAGAGCCAAAGCAAATGAGAAAAACTGTAATACTGCCATATAGTAGTGTTTGTCTTGTTGCTGGAGTTTTTTATGTTGCAATGAACAAATTTTCTTAGTGGAAGCTTTAAACTAATTTACAAGTGAGATAAAAGTTTAAGTGGGATAATATTATACAGTCAGCCATGCATTATCATAAAATAAACCCCTAAATGATGCAAGAGCCCTTCCAAGATGAATGAAAGACAAAATAATAAAGTTACGCAACACCCTTTCTCTTCGTTTGACACATAATGAGTTTGTCCTGTTGTTTACCACGGCCAGATGTGATGCAACACTAAACTCTGCTGAAAGAAAACTGCAGCTATTCTGAATATAAGCTTTAAAGAACAACTAAAACTATACCATCCACACATGCAGGCACCTGTTTTTGGTCTGTGGACTCTGTGTACCGCATGGTACGGGGTCTCAACTCGACCTTTGGAGGCCTTGTGAGTGACCTGCGGAGGAACGGAGGGAGGCAGCGACAGGAGCGGAGCACAGGTGTGTTAATGTGCCTCTGGAAGCCGTCCACATCTGGCTGGGATCACGGCCTTGCCTCCGCACCAGACATAAATAACACTTCCAGCAATGTGGGACTGTCCGTCCTGCGCTGTCTTACCCGCTCTGAATTACGACCTGCTGTTTTTCTCTCTGTCATTTCTCTCGATCTGCCTTTTGTCATTTTGATCTCGCTTGTTCATGTTTTAACCCCCTCCCATCTGTGGGTGAGTGAAACATTATCTTCCTGACTTGAGATATTCTGAAGGACGTTTTCACGAGCCACCTGATCCCAGTGATATTGGATTAGGCCATCCTCCTTTCATTGGGATTTCTGATCAGAGATCTGAGACTGGAGCGGTGTTTCATATTCCATCAGCTCTCTGGCACGTCTGTGTGAACGCAGTTTCCAAGAAAAGTTCAATCGCTTGATGATTTTTAGTATTTTTTTATTTTTTACGACGGGTCAAACACAGCCTTCATTTGGAAAGTCTGTCTGAATCCCAAACTGTGCTGAGTTTCCATGTGTTTAGAGAGCGATGTATATATCTCTCTGATATCAAATGGCGGATTCTGGACATGTGCATTAAATCCAGAGCCCACCCATGAGGACAAATGAGAGACTGATGATTTGGTCTTTTCAGCAAGAGTCTAAAGTCTCTATAGAGTTATCCATAACATACCGCATAGCTTACTGCTCACTAACTGCAAGGGATCTATCTTATCCAGCATAAAATGTCTACAAATGTGAATAAGCTATTTAACTCTTACTTGGCAGAAGAACTGCGTAGTCTGATTATTAATAACATCGGACAGACAGACAGACAGACAGACAGACAGATAGACAGATAGATAGATAGATAGATAGATAGATAGATAGATAGATAGATAGATAGTTTTATCTTGAAATCTCTAAACTTTGTTCTGAGGATAGAGATTTTGGGGAAAAAAACAAACAAAAACAAACATAAATCTACCTCAGGTTTGTACAACAACATTATGCTGGCTTTACCAGGTTTATTGTGGTTGATTGTATTTATTACTCTGTTGTTCATCCCAAAGCAGTTTTTTGTTCTTTGCTCCTTCACTCATGTTGTCTACTGTAAACTGTTTACACACAGTATGGATGGTCGGCATGGAGACGGATCATGGATGTGGTGGAGGGAATCGCAGGTGTTTCTGTTTGGATTCTCCGGGGTTTGTGTGCATATGCATGTGTCGCTGCTTTCTGTGTTTCGGAGGAAAAATTCCACCGCTGCTACGGACGTCTCCCACAAGGCCGATTTATTTATTTCAGACGTCCAGTCACCCAGACACGTTTACATGAGCAGAGGAGAGCGCACTTCCTGTTAGTTCTAATCTTCCTCTTCTTCTGAAAGCCCCTCCGTCTCGTTTTCTGACCCCCCTCACCCCTGTGATGTTTTACGCTCCTCCTGCCTCCACCGATGATAAACAGAGGGCTAGATTAGAGCTAATTGCGGGACAAGAGTGTCGCTTGCTATCGTTTAGGAGCACAAACTGACAGCTGAGACTCCTGCAGCCATATGCCTCGCGTACAAACATTGAACAACACGAGGTACAATCAACCAGATTAGTGGGAGTTCTTATCAGGATGATAAGCAGTCAAACAGTTTAACAGTAGTTGAAGCATTTTCTTAGCAATGTTGCATGATGAAATGAGCAGGTTTATTTGCAGTAAACATAACCTGAGTGGTGAGAATGCTGATCACATTAGCTGAGGCTGTTGAGATAAGAATATGGGATTACAGTGTGTGTTTCAGCTCTGCCACATCATGTGAGGAACAGAGGAACAGTGAGGTATAGCCAACATAATTTACATATGAATAAACATGACATAAGTATTAGCAAGTGTTACATTTTTATGAATGTCCAAAATTAACTTTAATACTTAAAGTACTTAATACTTTTAAGTGCTTTGGCACAATATGCATTGTTAAAAGCGCTATATAAATAAAGGTGACTTGACTTAAAAACAATTAATAATTAGTAAACAAAATAATCTATTACCAGCCAGAGAACTCTACTTTTGAATTTAAAAAAATGTATTTACAATATATATTTAAAAAAATATATAATATATACTTGCAGACGTCTCGATAAATAAAAATAAAATAGACATGAAGAGCTGTCATGATTTTGTAATTTTTGTTTTGGAAATATCTCAAAATGGCAACCAATAAGTACTTCTGGAACTGTGGGCATCCTAAAAAACATCTGATCTGTAATATTTTTTTTTACCGAGGTTAAACTTGTAAAATCAAACTTTGATTTAATTGCTTATTTGTTTCAGATTCATTTGTAGCAATTCAATCCATGCAGAATACTAAAGTTAGTGAGCATGTTACTGATTGAATGTCTAGTTATTTTGGTTAGTTTATTGATTGATTGATTGATTGATTGATTGATTTTATATTTTATTTTATTATTATTTAAGTTTTATTTACTTGCCAAAGCTATTTTAATTGCATTTGTTCTTAATTCACTGAAATTTTTTCCAGACTTTGTAACTTGACATGGCATCAAATATGGGCTTCATTAAATGAAAACTGTACAGATCAACAGCAGTTCTTGCATTATTAATCCAGTACTTGTTTTTGTTCGTAAGTATGGAAGCAATTAGAAACAAAGTCACAATTCCAAGATATAAGGTTGCAGTTACTACCACCATCAAGTCAAAGTGAATACACACAAACTCTATTTACTGAACATTAGTTTATCAGGAACTGAATTTGAAATCTTTGTTTTGTTGACACCTTCCCTTGGGTGAACTGATGCTTGATTGTGTCTCTAAAAGAAGGTGTCAGGGCCCCTAAGGGCCAAGGTGAAGGTTCAGGGGCCGCCAACACAGACTCTCATCCACCTACACCAAGCTCCTGTGCATTAGATCACTGACAACATCACTGCATCGATAACAAAATGGGACAAATAGCCTGACATGTTTACACAGAGACACACACCCTGGTGCACGTTTACCCATGTGACGACCTTGTCTCAAACATTTACACCGAAGATATCATTGGAATGTGTTGTGGAGGAGGGAGAGGTAGAGTATCAGGACATTACAACAAGAGAGTGTGCGTGTGTCTTTATATATCTGTGATGGCCAGCCGTGTTTTATCATGTAATGCAGAGAAGCAAGGCTTGCCAAGCGTATGCTGGCAGCACCGCGATTAACACTCAGGAAGCTTCTGGTCTCTCACCGTCTTATTCAAAGAGCGGCTACGGGAACGAGGCATGGGACGCCCCCATCCTAATCTCATCACTCTCTCTCCCTCTCTCTGTCTTTCAGCAAACAATGACCTAAAGAGAAAGGAATCTTATCTCAGAACGCACTTTGGAATTTCTATCGAATGCAAAGCAACCCGTGTTTGTCCATTTGTGTGGAAGAAAAACACAGAGAGAGAATTACTGGAGCAAGTTATTCACCGGTGTTAAATAAACTAATAATTTAGATAAAATACCATCAATCTAAAAGTCCCTACATGCACCAGCTCATTTAATTGCTTTCTTTTCTGTTTTGAAATGGTTTGTTATTTATACTAAGCTCTTCAAATGGAAGTAAAACTTATACAGAATGAATCTGACGTCTTAGGTCATCAAAAACATGTCTTGAACATTAAGGTGTGACGTTGTAATGCATTCCTTTTTACATAAAGAATAGAACAGATTTAAATGAATTCAATGGAATGAATAAAAATAAAGAAAAATGGTAAAAGTAAAATAAATGTAATTTATTGTAAAGTAATGCATTTGAGCTATTTGCAAGTAACACGCAAGCATTCACTCTTAAAAAGTTACCAAAATGCAAATTCTGTCATCATTTACTCACCCTTATCTTGTTCTAAACCCATAAGACTTTCATTCATCTTCGGATCACAAAAGATATTTTTATGAATCCTGAGAGGTTTCTGGCTCTCCACTGAAACTCTGTTCACATAAAAGTTTCAAGCTTCAAAATGTTCTGAAAAACAATGTAAAAGTAATCCATGTGACTTCAGTAGTTTAATCTCAATTTTATGAATCAAAAAAATAAGTCCTTATTGCCTAAATATCTTTACTTCCGAATAGGCATCCAAAGTAAATTTTCATTTTTTGGGAGAACTAACCCTTTAATTGTATGCCTAATGTGTCAAAAAGGGCTTTGTTTATGTTTCTTTTCTTTACATGAATCACAAATAATAAAGGCTATTTTCAAAAAAATAAAATAAATTAATTAATTAATTTTAAAAAAAAAATCACTGGATATCACTGTCGGTCATTTGACATATTTGTAAAATATTAAATGTTTTTCTACTTCTTACCTCGCACTAAAACTAAACGTTGTGCTGGAATTCATGTTCAGCTTCTGTGAACAATAAACCCCGCCTACTCTGATTTAATTGGCCATTTTAAACATTTTGACATTGATGAGTGTTGTTGACTGCTGAGGTGGACCAGCCTAAAAATGTAACTTTTAATCATGCCAACGTATTCTACTAACCCTAACCTAGCAGTCTACTACTCTAATGAGATTTAGTTGACAAGCTACAAAGCTATTTACAGTCAACAGAATTTCTAAAGGGGACCATCAAAATAAAGTGGAACCCCTAACAACAAACAGAGCAGCATCAATATCAAATATCGCATCAATTTGTCCATATCTGTTTTTACAATGTCCATGGTGGTAGTATCCATTTTTTTAGTTAAAAAAAAAAATAAAATAAAAATCGGGTATAAAAGTGTACTTAATACAGTTTTACTGTGGAACAAGGCACCATGGAGAAGCATTTCACTGCACTACATCACATGTATGTACAGTCATATGTATGTGACAAATAAATGAACTATGAATATCAAGTTTAGTCCCTGAAAAAAAAATCAACTTTAATTTAAAATGATGCCAGTTTACATGAATGTAAAGCTATAACGCCTCTTATGTCATTACCAGTGGGGCCACATTTCCTTTGCTCAGACATCAGAGGTTAAAGTGGACGGGAACTCCTGCCTCTGGTGGGTGAGTACAGACAGAGCTAAACTGCAAAACAAAACAAGATAGAGGGGAAAAAGAGGAAGGTAAGAGGAGAAGAGAAGGAAATATGAAATTATATCATGGCCATCACTGGGGTGGGTGTCACGTTTTCGATTAGTTTAACAGTAAATCTCATCTGGTTTCCCTATATGGCTATGATGAGTAATTCATGGAATGGGGAACTCGTGCCAGTATATGCTAGGACTGAAAATACATGTAAAAAAAAAAAAAAAAAAAAAATGTATAAAGTTTATTGAGTGAGCAGATGGTGACAGTCAAACAACAGAGCATCTCAAGGGATTAAGAAGAAATATTTCCAGTGACATTTGAGGGTTGCATTCGGTTATATGTAATTTTCCTGCCGGCCACAAGCCAGAAACAGCACGCCACAACAGAGAGGAATAATTTGTGAATAAATTCTCACAGATCTGCACAAGGACATTGCGGCCAATAAATAAATTAATTAATACAGGATGCCCCACCCGTGTCGGAATGCAGAAGACTCTCCCAACTCTGAGGAGGAAATGTGAGGGCGATGACATTTCTCTCTCTCTGAACCGATTCAAACAGTGACTGTGAACATCAACGGAGAGCAAGTCTACAGGAAGATCCTCATTTTTATCATCCAACAGTAGTCTTGCTCTTTTTCCTTCCTTTTTATTTCTAGACAAACTCCCTCATTCAGCCAACAGTTCTTTTCAGCAACAGACTCATTGACCCAAAATGGGTTGCAATTTAGGAACAACTCTTCCCATATCTAGACTGTGCATCAAATCAAACTTTATGGGATTTTGCAACAAATTCATCTGTCAGGTAGATGGAACTAGTCAGATTAGGTTAGGACAGGTTAGACAGGTTGCATGATATGCCATTATCCAGAAAACCACGAGGGAAACAAAATAAAGACAATATAAACTCTAATAAATGTGGTTTCACTTGCAGTGAATATAATTTGTGCTGCCCACAATGTTTTGTGCAGTGAATAACTGGAAGCAGAGAGCATGAAATGATTTCCACTTTAGACTGCATATTGTTGTGCCTGTGCAATTTATATAGCTCTAAAATTTTACAAAAAATATTTTTGTGTGTTTATTATAATATTAGACATAAAAGACATTAACATTAAATTTAGACACTAACAAAAGTTTTTTTTTTTTTTTTTTTTTTTTTTTGGAGGTGAAATTACCTATAAATATTAAGATTCAAGTTTTCAAACTTCAAATTCAAAATTCTAAAACATAAAACTGAACGAAAAAAATGTAAAAATGTTTAAAAGTCACATCTCAAGTTCAAATCTGTCATTTTCTTGTTCTATATTCATGTTAATGAATTTCAATGTCTGATTTTTTTTTAATTTTTTTTATTGAGTTACCACTTGATGTCCAATGTAAAATCTGCATCATACAGTCCTGTGCCATAGAAAATTCTGGAAAGTAGTGTCCTTGCAGGTGTGAACCGGTTTCTCTGTATTTGAGTGTGTGTGTGTGTGTGTGTGTGTGTGTGTGTTGAGAAGGGGGTGTTTCAACTGATTCAACAGATGCAATCCAATCTGTCAGACGATGCTTGTGAGGTTACAGACATTTTCTCATTGCCCTGCCAGATGCATACCAATGCAGTCCACTCCACCGGAAGGACGAGCACACCTTGCTCCCTCTCTCGTCTCTCTTTCTTTTTGCATTCCTTTTGCACTCATTATATTCGTTCCCCATTCTCTCTATCTTGTTGGTGATAGATGTGTTTTCCTGGCACCCTCTGGCTGTTCATTTGCACCAATGACAGTGAATTAATCTTGTATCATCATTAGTTCTCTTTCACCTTCATGACTCCCTCCAGAATAAACACTCGCTCAGATAATGTCAGATCAACCGGCCGTGCCGCCCATTGTGTGCTCAACTTTATCTTTCACGTTTTTTCCCGTTTCCTGCAAAAGAAACATTTAGACCCAAATGTAAAATTACAAATGGCAATTTGACCTGTACTGTGTATTTAAAGCAGCCCTGACCTTATCTTTGTTTGTGTGTGTGTTTGGAGAAGGTGGGTGGAGGGAGGGGGCATCGGTGACATCACTATCAGGGAGGATCCAAATGGACAGGAAAGTCAATTAGAGTTTAACTGAGTTTACCAGCTGGTAAGAGAGAGAGAGAGAGAGAGAGCGAGCGAGAGCGAGGGAGGAAAAAGGGGAGGAGAGCACAAAAGAGAAGTACAGACAGATTGAGAGAGGAAGGGAGAAAGTCAGCTACAAAGCCAGAGGGACAGAAGGGAATTTAGCTGGCACAAACTTCCAATTCTTCCTCTCTCATCCATTTCATTATCCTGGTCTCCTTCTCAGCTGCTATTTTGCGTCCTGGTCCTGGCATAACAGCAGTGTCCGGTCAGCCACAGGGAAGCCGGTGGATGTTTTTTAAGAGCGCACTTCTCTGACACTCAGAAGAGGATGAGTGCTTGAGGACAAGCTGGAGAGGCTGGCGAGGTACATTCACTAACCCAAGAGAGGCAGACGGCGTCCACTCCGTCCTCAGGAGCGAATGAGAGGAGAGGGTCTGTAACGCTGGAGCTCAAGGACAAACCATGGACTCTGCACACCTCCCACTTCACCTGGACGTGAGTACCAACCTCCGCAGCAGAACACCTTGACACTTGCAACATCAGTTGTATCCTATGGCATGGGCAAAACTAGTGACAAGTGCTTGTGTAGAATATCTAAACTTGTTTTAATTGAGATAAATTGACTTTGAGAAGCAAAGTTGTGTAAGAAAATTTGAAAATAATTCCTGAATTAAGTTTATTTTATTACCCCTTCATATAACACAAAGGCACAAATCCTATAAACTTTACTAAGGTTTTTGCTTATTTGCTGTAAACAAGTTTGATCTCACAGAATTTCGCTTCTCAGGTCAATTTATCTTGTTTAAAGGATGTTTAGACGATGGAAAACAAGACATGTACAATAGTGATTAAGAAAATTATATTCTGCAGTGTGTGACTCAAATCTGAAACGTCAAACAACCACCCATTCCTTACCAAGCTGTCTGCTCCATGCTAAAAACTCACACGTGTTACTCACCAAACCCAATGACAGATTCATAGTGGAGATGCATCCTCAGAACATGTGAAACAGGCAGGTCAATATTTCCACCAAAGGCAAAAAGCAGTCAATGTTCTGTAAAAGACTTGCGGACTGCTAAGACTGCCTTGCTGGAGGATGCAGAATAAATGACTGTGGAGAGTAGATCCTTGTTGTCCAGGGCTGGCAGAGAGCTGAATATATGCTTTTGGCTTGAGGGATAAAATGTACAGCAAACAAACAGGCAAGCCCTTTGCTGACTGGATAAATCATAAAGACACAATCTGGCAGAAAAAGGAAGTTGTGATATGTGATGTGTCTTTTCAGAGCTTACAAAATGGGATGTTACAATGTTGTGTTAACTAAAATAGATCATACATTTAGATCCTTCTGCATTTGCCAGATGATAAAACAACACTGTCTGAGGGTTTCGGGACCGTCAAATCGGTCAAATTGATAACAGAATGTTATGTGGGGGTTAGGGGAGGATTCTGGGAGGAAATTTCTTGTCTGGTCTACTCTACTCATCCTTGGAGACCACTTTAGTCTGTTCTTAGCTGACCCTTTGGCAAGCTGCATAGAAAGTGGGTGTATGTTCCTATAACTGTATCAGTTCTGGAGTGTGTTTTTCAGTCTGTAACAGTGGGGTGCGTGTGTATGTGTGTACGGCCACAGAGGATTGTTCCACTGAATGTTATGGGGCACAATCTGTCATTATCTCTTAATCGGTCCAGCTGGGATAAATTACAGTTTTGTGCTAATATACTCCAATAAAACTACCCCTGCGGGCTACCTGCAATATTATTCTAATGATTTCATGTCTTTAATGCAGCAGAACAGAGGCACAGCTCTACCATTTGTGACTTCTCGCGTGCCTTGGGGGCTCAAGATATAGTGTGGGTACCTTTTCTGAGAACGTAGCGCAATTCATGCTTAAGAGTGTTCCTTCAAGAACAAAATGACAAAATGGGGAGGGGGGGGGAGCGAACTGGGGAGAAGCAGTCTAGGGAATGAACGAAAGGAAGAACAACAGGAAAGGAGAGCGGAGGGATCGGGGTACGGAGTGAAATGTGAAACACGAAGACAGCAGTGGAGGATAAATCAGCAACAAGCAGAGGCACCATGACCCCTACGACCCTACACTGCTGACTTCTGGGTAAATATGAAAGGGGAAAACATGAGAGAGAGAGAACTTGCTTTTCCTAGAACTGTGTAACAATATATCAATTCTGGAAGTCATGCTTTACAGGAAGAGAACTGATAAGAAGAATAAAAATAGGGGGGGAAAATGTGGAAAGAAAGCTGAAAGAGATAAGTGGATGCAAAGAAACCCTGCCCTCCACTCTGAGGTCAACAGGCTATGTCACTCTGGTAATGGCACGAGTCTGGCCGACCTTTCCTCTGCCGGGGTCACCTCTCGCCGTCTGTTCTGGGGTCTAATAAATGCCTTTTTCCGCCCCCTCTGTCTGATTACTGCTCTCCCTGTAGAGGAAGTGATTACATGTCGAATCCAATCACAACAGAAACTATAACACGTATGCGGCCCAAACACACGCCGATGGAGGGGAGGGACTGCGGGGAAGACAGAAGCGAAGGAGTCTAATGAAGGTTTAGTGGGGAGGCGGCATTCAAGAGAACAGCTCCATCTGGAAGCTACACCTCTGTGAGCTCCCACTGGGCAGAACAATCGAGTGGATGGGTAAAAGCCACTTAATCTATTTTACTGCCGGATGCTGTGGGCGTGGGGGACTGTCTTATCCTGTGTGCCCTCTGAGGATTGGGCTGGAGTTTGGTGAATGAGTGTGAGCGAGATAGAGGGGACGTAGAGGACAGCGGGAGGACGGTATACATCCTCTTTTCCAGTGCGTTTAACACCTGCAGTTGAGGGTAATCCAAGACTCCCAAAGGAGTCACTGCTCAGCAAGTCCTGACTTGAGCACATTCTACATCAAAAGAACATTTAGTTTGTCTCAGATGTAAGTGTTCCTGGCCTGTGTGAGACCACCTTGTAGAGGCATATTCTAGGCTAAATACGAGATAAGCTCTATATAGGCCATGGAAGCTGTTGAAACCACAGAAATCATTTAGACTAATCCCTCTGTATGTAAGAATCGACTGTGTGTTGACCATTATTAAAGAAGACAATAAGACCAAGCGTACAATGGATGCCCTTTTGGCTTCCACTGTAATTCAATTTCAGCTGTTGATAGAGTTGCATTTAACACAAAATATTAATTTACCAGTGTTTCTATCAAAGCTCTCAAATGACCCCTTCGACACCTCTCACGAACTCCACCAAAGTACGTATTTGTAAAGGACCCATTGAAGGCTTACGTTGGCTTAGAGATGGGACCGATGGGAAGGATAGTTCAATACTGTAAGCTTCGAGAAGATTTTGTCACTAATGGATGACAGCTTGCAACAATTAGCTGTTACTGAAAAGAAGGAGATCTAAGTGCTGGAGGGTCTAAGTGTTTTTTTCAGGTAGAATTTCTCTTGCATAGCAGTGGCCCAAATTCAGCCTATACATGTTATATTAAACGTTTCAAATCCAAGTCATAACATTTCTGACTGCTTCCTCTTTGATTTCTTTACTCTGCACAAGATATCAATGAACAGATAAAAGTCAATTTGATGCTCCCAAAATTATTCACAAATATGTATAGACTAGGATAAATGTATGAAAAACAGCTATAAACCATGGCATTTTTAAACCTCTCACTCTCAAATTACTTTTGAAAGGTGATTTACTTTAGATTGGGTGCTACCATAAACTTTAGTCTGCTGATACAAACTTTAAACCTTTAACCTAGTAATTATTTTCAAGCAGCTGTTTTAGACACAAATGACAACGAGTCCTTTTCTCTGGGTCACTGGCAGGAGCACAAAGTCAACAAACAGCAAATTTCAAATCTACTTTCATCATATACTGAACGTTATAATCATTCAAGAATGATCATGTGCCTCTTGAGCATCCTACAATAAGTCACGCCACATAATGTACATAATGTAGCGTAACGTAGCCTAGCATAAGGCTATATAAATTTGCAAGTAAGTAAGATTGCATGCTTTTCAAGAACACAGTGCACCAATGCTCTATTTCCTGGGTTATTCTCATTTGTCAGTTAAATCAACTCAAGAGACACAGGCTTAATGAATTGGTCTAACAGGCCCATTGTAGACCTCTAAATCAAACAGCACACACCATAATCTCTGTAAAACTACTTCAGTTCCCTAATGACACTGTTTCTGCGATTACGGTCTCCAAAACAACAAATACCAGTAAATCAACAATAAAAACACAGAGCGATAGTTTCTTACCAAACTATGCAACAAACCAGAATATTAGCGTTAAATCAGCCAACATATAAGGCAAAACAAAGACACATGGCTCGAGGGCTAAAGCTAAAAATGTGGTCAATTGCAACACTAATTGGGACAAGAAATACATTTTGATGATTATTTCTTCTGAGTCAGGTATTCATTCATTGACTGGAATAAACACCATCAATTAATGGAGTAGTTCACCCAAAAATACAATTTCTGTCATTGTGCCATTCCAAACCTGTATGACGGCTTTTATCTATACAGTGAAAGTCAATGGGGTTCAAAATAGCAATGAAAAACAAACTTTTTAAAAAAATATATCTTAAGTAGTCTCACGATGGCTCCTCTTTTTACCTTTCCGCAGGTCCAACATGTTCCCTGCTAGCCTACTGGTTCTGATGATCCTGCTGCTGCCTCATGTCTCATCAGGTCAACAGGAGGGTCCCAGTCAGACTCATGGAAACCTTGGTAGTCCTCTGGAACCTAGTTTGGCCCATACCATTCAAAACCTCCTGCTGACCCGCCTGGGCCTACAGTCACACCCCAACCCCAGTACAGAGGCATGGGTGCCCCAGTATCTTCTAGACCTGTATCGATTTCACAATCAACAGTACCATCTTGTTGAAGACCCAGAGTTTAGCTACCCCTCCCAGCATGTGCAAGGAGCCAACACAATCCGATGTTTTCACCACACAGGTATGAGCAGCTATTGCACTAGGTCATAGGAACACAGATTCCCTTGGAAGTTGTAAAAGGCTAAATTTACCATAAACACAGCACAGAAACGTGTGGAAGTCAATTAACCTGCCTTAGGTGCCAGGATGCCCATTGAAAAAGCTACCCATGGATTCAATGTTCTGATATTTATCACTCGAGTCTTGGCATCAGCATAGACACCTTGGAACAAGTTAAGAAGGACGAGGCTTATTTTCATAAGTGCTCCTAGCAAATGATGTGCAATTATTATTTAGTTGGACAATTATGCCATTACCCAGAAAGCAAGTGTTTGAACATGATGGAAAGAAAGTATTTCACAGTTTAAGAACTTTGTCTCTCTTTTTTCTCGTCTAGATTCTACAGTCCTAAGTGTTCCAGAAGAGCAGAAAACGACAGGGGACAGCATTCACATTGGCTTCAATCTGTCCTCCATACCATCAGAAGAGAGCGTGGTCTCAGCAGAGCTCCGTTTTCTGCACGAAGGATCAAGTGAAGACTCTCACGTGGTCAGCCTTTATCTTTCCAACAGTGACCCTGCATCAAAGCCCACACTGATCCATTCACGCCGACTGACTAGAGATCGAAAGACCACAGAACTCTGGGAAACCTTTCCCCTGGATGGAGAAGTGTTTCAGAATCTATCTGAGAGCTCAGGGAGCCTGTCTTTCATTCTGGACGTTATTGCTGATAATAACAGCAGCCTTTCCAAGGGGAGACATCTGCGGGTGCGCAGGTCCACCGGGCAGGATGAGCACAGCTGGGCGAGGCAGAGGCCGTTGCTGGTGACTTACAGTCACGATGGCCGCAGCAAGCCCTTTGTGCCCTTCAAAAAGCAGACCCCTGCTGGCAGACGAGGCAGGGGCAGATGGACCGGGGACAGGTTTAAGGGTGATAGGGGTCAGGGCTCTGACACAGGTTGGCGGGTGGGATGGAATGAAAGGCGAGTGAAACGACATGGTGGGAGGGCTGCCAAGCTCAAACGGCTCTCCCGCGCTCGCTGCCGTCGACACCCGCTGTACGTGGACTTCAAAGATGTAGGTTGGAATAAATGGATCGTAGCCCCGTCCGGTTACGATGCTTTCTTTTGCCTCGGAGAGTGCCGCTTCCCACTGGCTGACCATATGAATTCATCTAGCCATGCTATGGTGCAGACGCTGGTCAACTCCGTAAACGGGGCCGTGCCGAGGGCCTGCTGTGTGCCAACGGCCCTTAGCCCCATTGCCCTCCTCTACCTGGACCAGGAGGAACGTGTGGTGTTGAAAAACTATCAAGACATGGTGGTGGAGGGCTGCGGTTGTCGATAGCAAAATGCTCATGGAATAGATAAGAAGAGTGGACTGGAAAAATAGGACTAAAAGCAGTAAGTGAGAAAAGAAAGCAAGGTAAAATTGTCATACTAAAAACATGAGCACCTTCCCGTAGTCCTCTGGAACCCAGCTTTGACTTCTTGTGTCCAATGAAGCATTGTATCTGTGTGAACAACGACCCTTAGAAGCACTCAGTCCCAACGTGACGTGTCTGTCTTATGTAGTACACTCCAGCATTCTATCTTGTAGGTGTCCTGTAGCTACAGTATGTTCTTGTTGTTGTGTCCTTCTTGCTCCTGTTTTGTGCGTCTTTCCCTTGTAATCATTACATCATTGACAACTCAAAGGGACCAAGAAGTGACCGTGGACTCTTATTGAGCATTTGGCGCTGGACAGACTTAAACCTGAGGGGAGACAATAAGAAAACAGAACTCCTCATCTCTGGTTGCAAAAGAAACTTCAAAGTATGCACTGTGACAGAGACTTTAACTGATTACAGGGCACTTATGAGCTATTTAAAAATCACGACACCAAGAAATTATGATGTTATTGTCTGAATGTGTTAGTGCTATTATTTATGGTGACCTGTTATTTTTTTATGTACAGTGTAGTCCAAAGAAAAGTTTGCTATACAAATACTTCTGTGGTAGTAAAGTAAATCTAATTTAAGAATGCATCAATATATATATATATCTATTTAAATAGCAGAAAATATGGAATATTTAATCTTGACAAATACTGCAGATATATAAGTACCAGAACGCCTTATAGATCCATTTAAAGCCAGTTAAAACTGGCGCTACTCATCTATTATTTGTAAAACCACAGCACTGAATCATGGCAGCTTTATATTGGCATTGACTGAACTATGAGGGCTCTTTCATTACAATTGAAGCTTTGTGAAACGAAGGAAATTGCCTAAACATTCCACGGTGCCAAATGTTATGTTATGTGCCATATGTGTGCAAGCTTGCTAAGTGGTATTATACATAACTTTGTGTCTATTGTCATCATGTAGTTATCACACAAGTGTTGACCAAACTGTTTGTATTTATAGACAACAGGTTAAAAAAAATGTCTGATCTTATTCTGATGTTCTGTCATGACTAGCTGATTATATTTTAGTGTGATGCTTTACGTGCAGTTTAAACAAAAGCCTTGAGAATGTCTGACATTGTCTAGAGCCATTGTGAAATGTGTAATAATAAACAGCAAACTAATCGGGCAGTTCTAATTATCTCAATCTTTGATTTCTTTTTCCAGAATTGCTTTCCTAAAAATTTTCATTTGAAAGAATACAGAGTAGTTAACATGACATAAATAAATACAAGCTTTAATCAGCCTTGTTTTAGAGGGTTTCGTGCACTGGGACACTAGCTAGACCAGCAAGGTACTGTCATTTCAGGATGTAAGTAAAAATGTAGAGAGAATGTTATCTGGTGGAAGGGATCTGAAGTGATAGGAAGAGACTTCTCACACACTGTAAAATGCCTGCATAAGTTTATCAGCTCTCATTGTAGATTCTTTCTCAACATCTGTTTTTCATCCTGCTGAGGATCTTGGACCCAGTCTGCAGCGGTCTTGATGTTCATTCATCTCATAGTAAATGAGAGGAGCTTCAGTATTCTCAGTTCCTTAAGCCTTTGGAGACTGAAAAGATAAAGACTGAAAATTACAATACAGATAGCTCACTAGTGTGACATCTATCTTCTACACAGTGTGTGTGTGTGTGTGTGTGTGTGTGTGTGTGTGTGTGTGTGTGTGAGAGAGAGGGAGAGAGAGGTCCACATCAAACTTATATTTTGAACTTAAACAGATGTCAAAAGTTCCACATCATCAAAAAGAATATGTGAAAGACTACATGAAACATCTTAAAAGTAACACTAAAGCCACATACTTACATGAAAATGACTTTCGACCTGTGATGTCTTCTTTCTCATCCCCATATCTCTGTTTGCCATCACAAACAGAGCTTATCTTGCCAGGTGTGAGGGTCGGGTTGGCCTATGAACTGAACTGCAGTGGCCTTAACATATTTACATGTATACAGCACATTCCCACAGCCATAAATCAACAATGAGGCCCATACAGCTCCCATGGGAAAGCATAGGTTATGTTCATAAAAGAAAATTAATTTCAATGGCATTCATCAATTTGTGTGCACTTAATGATTTCTACCTACAGGCAATTCTACACCCTGTTTGACTTTCATCTCTGCCTCCCTAAAAATCTTTGATAAACTCAATTGTCAACACCCAATTTATAATAGCCTAATTAGTCCCCTTAAAAATTAGCCCTCTATGATTATGCGATCTTTCTTTTCATGTTTACTGTAAACAAAAGCTGCTGATTACTCAGGAACCCACAGGCAGTGACGAGACCTCAGCATAAGCCAAGACAAAGAGAATGAAGCTGTGAGTATTCAAACAGTTGTGCTTGAAGTCTTCACTTGTCTAGACATAATGTTGTTGAGCAACACTCCAGTTTCACACAGTAATATTGTTTGAAAAGAACAGAACAGGATATGAAGTGATAAAACGTTCTGTTATGTTTAAAGCTGCATTCAGTAGTTTGGTGCCAACGTAAAAAATATTACACATCAAGTAATAAATTGTGTTTTTGTGATATGAAGAGTGATCTGAATGGTGTACATAGTTTTCTATAAAACGTATTTTAATAATGTATGGTACAGGTCACCCCTCTTAATGTATTTCACCAAGCTGAAATAAAGTGACCAGTGATGTTTCACTAAACGTCAAAGAGAATACTCAGAAAGTGAAAATTAGACAATTACTTACGGTTAACAAAAATAACAGTGATGCTAATGCTAGCAAAAGAACTATTAAATGCACCTTTAAAAAATATTAAGCTACTCGATGGTAAGTTTATTCACACCAACAGCCACACGACAACACAGAATGAACTACCAACTAAGATTTTGGCCTCAAAAATATTCTAGTCTAAAACAACACACATCTTCATCAAGAAATTCCAGACACCGGTCTACAAAGTTGTATCTCACTGGTCTGTGAGTTGTTGTTTTTTTTTTTCCTCAAGCAAACTAAAAAAGAAAACTGCATGTTGTGGGTGAGTTTTCTCACCCTGTGTGAGGGTGTGCATTTTTCCTATTTTAAAGGAAAAAAGGTCTCTAGACATTCTGTCCGAGATCTATGGTAAATCAACTCTGAAAGGTGTCCATTGGGTCCCCTCATGAACGACAAGTTGAAAAACAACCCAGACATCTTTTCTTCCATTTAGTCCCTCCTTTTCACTCATAATATGCAACGTGTCAAAACCACAATTGGCCTGGGTATGCATTTAAAGGTTATGAACAGAATTAATAGGTGTGAGGTGCTCATTTTCAACCTTTTGCAGAGGCGATGTTCCCATTTATTTCATCAAAGGCCATCCTCTTTACTTTCCAAGTATAGGTCAGACTACATTTATTGCCAACCATTTTAGCTGACAGGATTCATAGCTTTGTCATTTAGCAATTCAATTTATTTAATTACCACATTTCAAATGACACCAAAGGTCTACATAACTCTAAGTACTCTATATAATGTTACTCTCGTACATCTGGTTCATAATAACTTTCTTTTTCATAAGAAGAATTGGAAAGAACATTGTGTTTTTTCTTCTGTGTGTTCACTTACAGCAGGGGTGTCTAATCTTGTTCCTGGAGGGCCACTAACCTGTAAAGTTTAGCCAAAGCCCCTGAAAAGCAAGCATGCAACCTTTATGCAAAAAAATCATAGCGGCTAATGCTAATGCTGCGGCCACATATATGTATTGGTGGTACCCAGGGAAGGAGACCAGAGGCCATTGTATGATTGGTTGAGGTGCCTCACATGATACAAGTTAGCCATTACACTTTTTTCAGTGGTAATTATGCTGCATTCACGTGTTATCGGAATTGTCGTAAAAACAAGTTTTCTAGTCGGAAATTGGACATGAACGGCCTTAGAGAGGCCTTATATGGTCATTTTCCGAATTGGAAACTCGTATTTCCGATAATTCCGATAGCACGTGAATGCAGCATTAATACAGACCCTCTCATCTCCCAATAGTAAGACAATCTATGGTTTAGCTCCATCCCTAAATAAACACATCTGAACCAGCTAATCAAGGTCTTCAGACTCACTAGGCTGCGTCTGAAAACTGGAAAATGCTGCCTTTGAAGGACCCATTTCAAGGTAGGAAGGCAGCAAGGCACGTTCAAATCCAAAGTTAGCTTCACTTTCTGTCTCCTGAGATACCTTCATCTGGTTGATTTTTGGAGGCAGCATAGATGTATCATTTGCTGCCTTTGATATCCCATAAGCCTGTGCATTCCATTCCATGATTGTTGAGCTAAAATAAAACAAAGTTGGCGTCTGAAAGTTGCCTTTGGTGGTCAGTTTGTATGTAAATGTATGTTTCTGAACTTTTTGCACTTCTGATGTTATTTCTAGTGAGAAAGCAGTATTATAGCAATTAAATATTTGCTTAGTTATCACCAAAGCTTTTTCTATTTTGTTGTAGATCATTGAAACTCTACGCAACATTTTGTTTACAAGCTCTTTTATTGATGTCTTTCTGCAATTGAAACACTGATTGAGCGATTACCTGAGATGTTCATTCATGTTTATTTTGCATTAAAACTAGTATTAAAGATGAAGGGATGATCGCGCTTCATGCTGGCATTTGAACTGAGACATTTATACAGCGACCTGTCACATCACATTAAAGAGCATGATAACGGCATGTATTTGCTGAATTTCCTGAAAAAAATAAGACTTTTCGGTATGAAATACGTGCATGGACCAGGGATATTCCCACCTGGAAAGGTGAGAATCTCTTAAATTAGCTGAGAATGTTGGTTAAATAATTCAAAACCCACAAGGAAGACAGATCTTGAGGCTTTGATTGGTAGTATAGTTGACAGAAGTAAGAGAATTGAAACCTAGATTAGAGATGGCGTAGGTAGGCATAGGTGCGGAGATAAGATGTTGTACCTTAAACCAGTGTTTCCCTAACCCTGCTCCAAACCAACAGTTTGGATGTCGTCTTTATCTGACCCATCTATTTTTAGTCTTGGAGTCTCTATGAACAAGCTGAGGAGTTGAATCAGGTGTGTGTTAGGCCCCGTCTACACGGAGACGCGTTTGGCTGTATACGTAAAAATTTTGTATGGCATTGGCGTTTCGTACAGACGGATTCGGCTTTTTGGGAGCGTGAAACCACTATTTTTTGAAACTGGGTCTCAGAGTGGATAAATCTGAAACGACACCTTTGCATTTTCATGTGTACAGCCAATCCGTATATTTTGTGAAACGATGATGTCATCACCCCACGTCTCGACCCTAGTCAGACACCGCTGCGTCACGTAACAGCAACAACAACATGATCAACCACTGAACAATTGTCTTTTTATTAAAGGGGTCATCGGATGCAAAATTCACTTTACATATTGTTTGAACATAAATGTGTGTTGGAAGTGTGTGTACACATCCACCCTAGAGGATTACATTACTTTTGTTTTTGAAAGAAATGTGATGATCCCCGATCTGCCTAAATGCGTTTATGTTAGCGCAAACCATTCGTGATCCAGCTTCATCTACAGAAGAAGTGAGTATAAGGGTTTTTTATGAATCTCTGCAAATCACCTTTCCTAATATATGCTAGTTATCAAGTTTCGCTGCTGAAGTTTACAGTCTGCTCGTCACCCCACAGAAGAGAGGGGCGGGGCGAGCAGAGCTCATTAGCATTTAAATCAACATGGACTAGAATGGCTTGCTGAAAACAGAGCTGATTTTGACAGGTTAAAAGGGGTGTTTTTTTACACTACCATTGAGAAATTTTAACCAATGTATGTTATAGACTTTTCATTAAGACCCTAAAGAATCATATCAACTTGTGGAAAATGGGCATCCGATGACCCCTTTAACTAACATTAACACAGATTAATAAATATACTGTTACATGTTCGTTTGTATACAGCCCGCAAGGTTTATGTGCATGCTCCAAGTCTTCTTCTCTGTTTTTAGTGTATCTCTGTGGCAGGATTACAGTGCCACATACTGGTCTAGCATGTATACTACATCGTTTTGTGTCGGTTTTGTGGTTTCGTGTGTATGCAGATATTTCTTGAGACAAGGAAAAAAAAAAGATTGGATAGGGAAAGCTCTGGCTTCATGTGGATGTGGCCTTAGAAGGAAGAGTCTGAAAATGTGTACTGTTGGTGTGCCTGGAGGAGCAGAGTAGGAAAACACTGCCCTGACTGCAGAGTTTGGCTACAGTCCTAATTAAACACACCTAAACCACCTAATCAAGGTCTTCAGGATAACTAGAAACTTCCAGGCTGGAAATAAACTCTGCAGGAAAATGGCCCTCCAGGAACATAATTGGACACCCCGGGGCAAACGTGATGGTCACTGATCCCCATCATGGAACACTGGTACCTCCACCAGGTGTCTGAACAAGCTTCAACCAACTTGGTAAGCTGGTAAACCTGCTACCCCAGAACCAAACAAGTTGGCTGGGCAGAGTATGGCTTTGTGGGCAATGGAAACCTAAAGCAAGGACCTGGACAAGGACTTAGTGGTAGTGAAGTAATCACACACATGCACACATGGACCAACCAAAAATCCTTCCTCTCTTTCTCTCTTCCATTTTCAGTCTGCTCCTTCCCCCACAGCCCGAGATGAAAAATGATGTTTTTACAGGTGTCTCGCGATGCGGATGCTATCCCCGCTCGGCTGGAATTCACATTCGTTGCTCCTCCTCCCTTTTGCATTCTCTCTCCCTCTCTCCAAGGTCCGTCTGCCAGACTACGTGTAGCTCGGCCAGTGCCCTGCTTTGAGTGGATGCTATGGGAGATATATCACCAAAACATTAGAGCAGAAGGTTGGCTCAGGTAGATGTGAGCTCAACTTTTAGAGGTACCCTGAGCTCAGCCTGTGTACAAGCCCTCGATGGCTCCTGTAGCCTCTCAGGAACTCTCTGCGGAGAAGCAATAAAAAAAGCAACCAAGATGAATTACAATAACTCAATGTGCTCCCTACTGGACTGGGGTTCACAACGTACCTACTCACCTGCTTTTGTGAAAACACAGTGAGGTAAAAGTGTTGAAAACAGGATTTTATGTGGTCTTTTGGAAAATTAGGTTTATGCAGACATACTAGAACAACACATTGAGAAGCTTCCTCTATAGTTCACCCTGACTATTTACGGAAACTACACTGCTTAGTTAGAATTTGACATGGGTATGATGCCACAGCTACGGTGGCCGAGAGAGCTCAACATGCTGCAACTTCAGAAAACACATGCAAATAGAAAAAGCACCAGTAATTTAAGAAAACATCTTCATCAGTTTGAAAGCACATGTGCTGCAAATCCCCACACACAACCAACTGCAAAACACGCTGCAAATCCTCACAACACAAAGAAATGCGCTGCAAATACTCACAACTGAACCAAATACAGAAACGTGCAAGTAGCACAAACCACAACAAAATTAAAATTAACTATGTTATATATTTACATTTAAGGCACATTTCTGTTTTTGTTTGTGTTGTATTTGCAGCACATTTCTGTTCTTGCAGCGCGTTTCTTTATTTGTTTGAGTTGTGAGCATTTGCAGAGAGCATGTGTTGTCAAATTGATGAAGATGTTTTCTTAATTTGCAGGTGTTTTCTTCTTTTTGCCTGTGTTTTATCATTTGCAGCACATTGAGCTCTCTCGGCCACCGTACACAACCTTGAAAGTGAAAAGTGAAAGTGAAAGTCGTGACGTATTGTCAAGTATGGTGACCCATACTCGAAATTCGTGCTCTGCATTTAACCCATCCAAGTGCACACACACACAGTAGTAGTGAACAAACGCACACACACACACACACAGTGAACACACACCCGGAGCAGTGGGCAGCCATTGCTCCAGCGCCCGGGGAGCAGTTGGGGGTTCGGTGCCTTGCTCAAGGGCACCTCAGTCATGGTATCGAAGGCAGAGACAGTGCTGTTTGCTCACAAGCCCCACCTTTATTTCCTGCCGGTGCGAGAATCGAACCGGCAACCTTCAGGTTACAAGCCCGACTCCCTAACCGTCAGGCCACGACTTCCCCTCGCTATTCAAAACTCGCTTTTGAATAGTCAGTGGCAAATTCTTCATAATTACTGATTATAACCTTGCCATCATGTGAATATATCACAAAGGTCATATGAATATATCAGCTATTTAGTATT
This sequence comes from Spinibarbus caldwelli, assembly GCA_039654775.1. Classification (NCBI taxonomy): domain Eukaryota; kingdom Metazoa; phylum Chordata; class Actinopteri; order Cypriniformes; family Cyprinidae; genus Spinibarbus; species Spinibarbus caldwelli. The sequence goes on from CM077238.1 coordinate 32,821,591, forward strand.
CAGGAGCATGGTCCACCCTATAGGGTCAACTACTCTGGAGGTTAGCCAATCAAAGGTAAAAAGGTGTACCTTCTGAAAAGGTACTGCCCCAATGACATCTTTCGCACCTTTATTTCTGAGAGAGCACAACAGACCGTCTTTCCTGTTTGGGACACTTCTGGAGTCAATTGGTTTTCAAAAGTCCACCTACAGCATTAGTAAACATGGTTGTCAATCCCAAACACCGACTGCATTAAACAAACATATAGAAATCTTAAAGGGTTCATATGATGTTGCTAAAAAGAACATTATTTTGTATATTTGGTGTAATGCAATGTGTTTATGTGGTTTAAGGTTCAAAAAACACATTATTTTCCACATACTGTACATTATTGTTGTTCCTCTATGCTCCGCCTTTCTGAAACGCGACGATTTTTAAAAAGCTCATCGTTCTGAGAAGCGAGGTGTGCTCTGATTGGCCAGCTATCCAGTGCGTTGTGATTGGCCGAATACCTCAAGCGTGTGATGGAAATGTTATGCCCCTTATCATGTTGTGATGCCGTGTCCCGGCGCAACGAGGCTAAAACAATAAAACCAATTATAAACGAGGCATTTGTTGCAATCAGTGAGGACATAATTACTGATTATAATGACTCATACAGTCTTTTTACGCGTTTTGCCGCTCCTCGCCGTGCCGCATAAACATTACTATGTCTGCATTTGTGATCGTAGAAACACCAAACAAGCACTACTCCACACTGCTCAAAACTCGCTTTTGAATAGTCAGTGGCAAATTCTTTAAATATGAAAACATACTTACAGGCTGTGAGTCAGAAGCACCAGACTGTCCTTGCAAAGTTGGAATTGGCCCACTTTATAGTGTTCACATTGTAGGCTACTCTCTCCCAGGATCAGCAAACAGTCTTCCCTAAAATGTGCAGCACACACTCGAATATTTGCGTTGTACTGTTCTGGAACAGTGTTGTGAATATAACTTAACCACTGATTTCTAGTTGTGTACTCATTTGGAAGCCCAAACAAAGTACTTTCGCGTCTCCACGACATGGCGGCGGCAACAACAATACTACAGCGAGAATAAAAGTTACACATTCTTTCATTGCATATATGTTTGGGCGGTGTTATGCAAATCTTCCCACACCGTGACGTAGACATGTGGGGGCGTGTTTGAATGAGCCGTTTTAGGAAGGCGTGGCAGAGATAACTTTTATAAAGAATATCTCTTTGGGTTTGAGACTTTAATCTTTGCAACTTTACAGATCTTATATATGCACAAACAGCTTGTAACACTCCAAAGACAAAGGAAAACATGAAATCGCATCATATGACCCCTTTAATGATACAGTAACACCACAGCCTGGGCAGCATATCTTAAAAGCATTGTAAGCCTAAGTAGAATGTACTGTAGAAATCGTGGCACTGATGGTCAGTTCAGGGCCAGACAGAGGGTGCAAACATCATAATTTGGTTCAGGTTTTCTGTCAAAACAAACCAAGGTAAAACCTTGACTATCATTACAAGAGGTCCTTAGGGAAAAAATAAAATACTATAGCCATGAATAATATGGCCTCTTTAATATAGCATGCAGGAATACTGAAACACAGCATGACTGAGAGCCTGTTGGCCAACATGAGAGGACAAGAAAAGCGAGGAATGAGGGAAGGGAAGAGGGGGAAAGAGAGAGAGTTGGAAATGAAAAACGGAAGGAAGGGAAGTTAAGACAGCTGTTCAGCTGTTTACTCCTCAGATGAAGCCCACAGAGGAGCGGCAGGCAGGAAAGGTGGGAGGCTGGTTGCCAGGATGGAATCATCATAGAACGTGTTTTATGACTTTCACATACGAAGTGCTACAAGGACTAGACAGGAGCGAGGGTCAATAGCAACAGTGCCCAGTACATCAGCTCAGTAAACAGAAACAGAGAGTCCTCCGAGCGGCACAGCAGGTCTTCTCATTATAGCACTATCTGTCAACAGCATAAGAGTATACCTATTTTAAGCCAGTTTTCATGACATGCCAAATAAAAAGTGACTAATGAGTTTATGCTGTTGTGAAAATTTTCGCAAAACAAACCAGCTGAAATGTCCATAGATAAGCACCTCAATCTTTTATTATAACTAGGATTGTCAATCAAATTAATTACATGTTAATTTGATTAATTAATTGAATTATGTGCAATTAATCACCTGTAATTATTTTTTTTAAGTCAAAGCCCAAATGAAGATCATTCAAAGACATTACATCATTGTAGCAGACAAATTATTAAACAGACCAGTGGTTCTCAACCTTTTTAACTTCAAGGTTCCAAGTTTTTCAAGACAATATTCAAAGCACCACCTCTCCCTGCTCTTTGATGATAATGACAACTTTGAGCATTCAATTTAAACACGCAGTGCAGCCACCCATATAATTTGAGATTTAATTTCTGGTTCTTAAAGAAAATAAAAGCAACCTACAATAAGGATTACTACATCTTTTTGACATTATATTGAAACAAATAAACAGCTCTTTGTACACTTGACAATTTGTTTGGTTTATGCTCAATGGGAGAAAATGCAGGATTGATTTATGCTCAATGAGACAAAATAAAATCAGGATTGCAGTGTCAGGGCTGAAAAAAAAAAAAAGAAAAAAGCAAGGACAGTATGTACTGCTCTGCGGGAGTGAACAGGTGTGGATTAAAGCTCGCAGTCAGAAAATCAGCGTGTACATACCAAATTCAGTTGACATTTTGTAGATCATAATTTATAGCCATTTTAAGCATTTCAAATGTAATTAGTTTAATTAACCGGAACAATAACTGCATTATTTCCCTAATAACCATTCATCCTAAATTAACAATTGATGTGAGGAATATCCTAGCCCGTTCTGGCTGGGTGGTCTCGGGTTAAGGTTAAACAACAAGCAGTATTTGATTTCACTAAAACGTTCAGTGCAATAAGAATTGTTCCCTGAACAAGCACTTCCTATGTATCTGGGGGGAGCTGTCACAATATTTCAATGTGGCTACTGTATTACAAAGACTCCTCATTCCCCGCCAGTGAAAAAGAGGGAGTGAAAACGGGAAGAGGAAGAGCAGTAGGGCAAGACAAGAGTCAATTTTTCCACTAAAGTAGAGTATAATTTTGGATATATGTGGGGTTTTTACTTTTTACAGCAGGAACACAACGTGATCCTCATTGGTATTTTATCACGTCCATAACTATGGAATTATAGTCGTGAAAGAAGCAAAGCACTGAGTGAGTAAATGAGAGCTGTTCAATGAATAAAATGACTACCTGAGAAAAAAAATGAGAGTTCATCGAATATGACAGATGGTCACCAAGGGTGACATTACCTAAAAAACCTCATCCTTCCCTTTTCCCCCTCTCTGTTCTCCACTTGTTTTTAGTCAGCTCCGGGTTTTCTACAAGCTTTTTCCTATTTTCCATCCTTTCCAAGAGAAAAGGCCCTCATTACATTTGCACATGTCCCCCTCCTCGAAAACATGGCCGCTAACAGGCAGATGAATGACTGCAACCGATCACCTTGCACAGTACATGATGCTCCTGAGAAGCATTAAAGTGTATTCCATCCTTTCCAGAAAAGCCACGAGAAAGAAAGGAGGAGGAGGAAGGAGTTAAGAAGAAGAGGCCTGGCAGAGAGATTAGATTAGCACTTTAAAACATCTGTGAATTCGTCCAGCCCAAACTCCTGCTTCCCGACAGATTACCCCTCCATCTCGCAATTCTTCAGCCCCTTTCCCGGCTCTGATCTCTTTTCCTCTCATTGCGCCTGTTTATTTCCCCAGTCTCTCCATCCGTCGTCGGCCGCTCTGAATCGTAAAACACATTAAGAGGCTTCTAACGTCTGCGGTCGCATCGCTTTCAAAGGAAGAAGATGGTTTGGCAACATCTCCGAAATGACAAAGTATATAAACTTTATTTACACATAAAACCTTTGTATTCACACTGCTCAACTCACGTCTAGGCTGAGTTACCAGAAAGAGGACCGCAGTGGCTTTTGAATCTTGAGTTTTGGATGTCAAATGACTCTAAGGCCCAAAAGGTGTAATATCATGACACATTAAATCAAACGGACAAACACATTTAAGCCTTTGAAGCAGTGCATTTAGCCTCACGTGCTTTAAAACTACAAGTCCAGTGAGCTGTTATTGTCGAAAATTCCCATCCTCATCCCAAGAGTGGCTGCCAAGTCCGAGAGGGATTTTAAAGAAGTGATAATGTGCAGTCCTATGATGCTCATCCAGGAAAATCGGCAAAGGGACATGGAAATGTGTGTTAGTCTTTAAATACCTTTTCCTCCCACAGCTCGAAACTCTTCCTGCAGTGTGAAAGACAACATTATCCCACACCCCACACACATATACACTACAACATACACACACCCAGTCCGGAGAGAGACGTCAGCTGGGACAGGGGTTTATGAGTCCGTTCTCATAATCACTATTAAGCCTACCTTTCCTGCGTCAAACAGACCATTGACTAAGAAGCAAGCAAAAACAGCACCACAGGGATGATATACATCCTCACAACACCCAGTAGGCTTCATTATTCTTCCCAAAGAGAGGTGCTGATCTGTGAAGCCCACGCAAAACCAAATCAGCTCCTCTGTTTATAGAGTCTGACACTAGCAAATTCCTCTTAACATCTCATTTCAGGGCCTCTTTCGCCACCAAATATATATTGCTTGTTGTGCCTCAGGAGACCAACTATTTAAAATTCAGTGATTAGGAACATTAAGACCTGTGAATTGCTTTGTGGGCGTATTGCGTGTGTTTTATCCCCTGCTGGTGGATACCGTAACTACACTATCATGCTGTCAAAAATGTCTTTCTCCACTGAAGACCATCCTAATGGAACAATATAATTCTTTGCATTGCTAATACGTATTGAAGATGAGTTTTTTCAGAAACCTCCTAAAAGTGTGAAATGGACTTAGATTTGGATTAGCGTTCATGTTCTTGGGTTGTTTACCTGTTGCTCCTGAATAATTTGTCAAATGGTGTTTACGCCAAACTCATTGGATTCAAAGTTTCAGCTGTCAAGATGGATTTCTCCAGGTGCTATAAACCTCCTTAGATGTTACTGAACCAAATGTTAACCATGGCAAGTTGCAACCACATAGAAATAATCTAAAAAACACAAAATGAACAAGGTATGTGACTTAAAACTTGACCAAATGCATAGCATTTCTCTTATCTGGGGCAGTGCTTTCATTTAACATTGTTCTTCTTATTAAAACATACTGTATTTGAACATAATGGAAAAAATATTCAGATTGCTTCTGGAAGTACAGTAATATCCTTCACTTCCTTCCGCAGCTATTTCCAATACTGACATCCAACATCAATATATTTTCAAACTTATTACTTTCTCACCCTATTCTAGTTTGCACAGCAGCACTTAGAGATGAGTGCAGCTCAGGTGAATTATTTCCAAAGATGTGGCTACATTCAAAGAATTATAGCATAGAATAATAGTGAAAAATGTTTGGGTAGTAAAACATGACAGTGAACAAATGCAAAGTCAGCAAAAATATCATTGTCAGTGAAAACATATGTGGGATGCATCTTTTCTTCTCCCACTCGATTTCTTTGCAAATATACAGTAGATTGAGTTGTGCTCGACACAACTGCAACCTGCATGCAAACCACTCAAAACAACTCAACTTGTGAGAGGAAAGAAACAAACACAGGCCGCAAAAACACAGACCTCCCAGTGTGGTTTCAGCCTTTATCAAACATCACTATTTAATGATAGTAATGAGAGTCGAGCTCAATAAAACAATCCTTCTCGCACTGAAATCGGCATGGGATAATAACTGTGTTCACTGTCACAGAAATAAAAACATTTTTACATTTTCTTACCAATGCATCTTACAAATGCAAAAGGACGAAGAAACCATAAGCCAAAGAATGAACAAAAATAACAGTAATAGATACAGTTAAATATCAACATTATGTGCAATACACTGGTTTATCAAGGTGTACACTTACAAGTCTACTGCCACAGTAGGTCACTTTTATAACTGCAAGAATGGACTTGAGTCTGGATCTACTGTAAAGGGATATTAGGGAGCGTTCTCTGAATAATTCTCAAGCAGCTGTAAAAAAGGCACTCGGTGGAACACTAGTACTATAATGGGCCAGCCATGCATAAAATGAACTTTATAAAGAGCCTCCCCAGGTTGTGATGTGGCACTGGTTCAAAATAAAAAGCAATAAGTATCACATGGTTTAACTGTGCTGACATTGGAGCAGGTCAGCGGTGTCGGTCATAAAAGGTTATTATGGAGTTTTAATTTTACTAGGTGGATGTGTTTTGTGTCACAGGAGATGGATCTGGTGCCAATGTATCAAGTTTAACAGCTGCATAAAAACAAAATACCTAAAAGAATAAAATAGACCTACCTTGCGCTATCAGAAAGGAAATTACATCACCTTGAATTTCTGCATAACAGTTTAATGGCAAGTGGTAAATAAATATTAATGTCAAATCTAATGCAAATGCTGCCATATTAAAGGGACGATTTACCAAAAAATGTAATTTATTCACCATCATGTTGTTCTAAACCCATATGTTGTTCTTCTATCGAACATAAAACGGCAATTTTGAAGAATCTCTGTTCTTTTCCAAATGACAGTGAATAGAGGCTGGGGCTCCAAAATGATGAAAAATCATCATAAAAGTACCATAACAGTAGTCCACATGACCTGTATGTTCCAGGTGTTTTCAAGACATACATTTGCTTTGAGTGAGAAACGGATAGAAATCTTCAAGTATCACTTACCAATCATCTTCCCCTCCTTTATAGCCTTTGAATCAAACAAGTCGCCTTTAAATGTGTCCCATCAGATTTAAAGTCGAAGACATCAAATCACATTGCAACACATCTAAAGGTGCCATTTTTGATTCAATTTGACCACTCTGTCATCATTTTAAAGCCCACATTCATTTAATCATAGAGAAAAGAGTGCTGCGGATTTTTTTTTCTTTGTGGAAAATTGACAGTTTTTTTTTTTTTTTTTTTTTTAACTGTCCCTTTAACAATATGACAGCTGACTATTAACAAACCAAATTTGTTAAATTTACTTAATTAAAATGAGCTATAGCAACACAATTGCTTAACATTTTAATCACATATTACATTTAATCTACTCAAATATGTACTAAAATTGAAGTTAACTCAATTAATTTTTGTTGCATTACCTGAAACACTGAACTTAATACTTTATGTAGGACTGAACTGGGAGAGTAAATGTTGAAATTGAGTGTTTTTTATGCATTTTTGAGTAAGGGCAAAGGCCTGTTAGTGTGTAGTGTTGGACATTTCTGTTGCTGATGTTTTTGTGGTTAGCATTGTGCTGAAGAGTAGAGCTTGTGGTTGGGCTGAAGGATGGTTATATGATGACAACAGTGTTTTTGCTTCATTCAATGAACATAGCTATGGTAACTTTTACTATAGTGTAAAACTTGCCCTAATTGCCCTAAAACTTGGTAATTGCACTTAACTTAGACAGTGGGTTTGACTAAATTCCTGAATGTAGCCTACTTAGTGCAAAAACTTGCAAAAGGTTTTTTTTTTTTTTTTTTTTCTCTCGAGTGTAGGCTTATCAAACCACAAGGTTTTATTTTAGTCCATAACCTGGATATCTCAAGTCAGCAAACTGCCACAGATTGATAATCTTTTGATTCAGACAGCCTGGCAGATTTTCAGTGGAAGGCCTGAAGTCTCACAAGGTCAAGAGTCAGAAATCAGTAAGTTCCCTTCTGTTTCTGGCCATGGTTATGGTACAATAAGATAAATGACACACCGTTCATTGCCAGAATGAGAAAACCAAACGTGCTAAATCATAATACTTCCTTACTGGCCAAACCCAGCTCACCATCCCACACACAAACACACTCACAACAAAACACATGCTCCGTATCGCTCACACACACGCACTTACGTATATCTGATGTTCTCACGCTATCAGCAGACTCGGGTCAGGCTGAATGTTATTGTGAAACTGACACGCAGGGATGCAAGGCCTGTACTTTGAGACCCACTGCTCAGAAATGGCTTAATTACTACAGTAAACAGCAGAGGTTTAGCAAATATCACCAAGCCACTAAAATCAGCCCTACCTTCATCTCAAATCGAGTCGGACCACCTCTGAGAGGATCCTCAGCAATTATGCTGCCGTACACATTGTGTCCAAAATGCAAATAAACAGAAACACTGCTTTTGTCCCCTGTCACGGCCTGAGTTATATTCCCACTATCACATTGGTAGAGCCAGAGTCAATTATGTGCTTTATTTGGACTGGACTGCCCTCAGATTCATAAACTGCAGCATTATAATTGCAGTCAAGTTGTCCAAGTCTGACTTTTGTTAAGCAGCACATGTGTAAACCTGGAACAAAATGAGAAAAAGCTGCTCTGGGTTCAAGGCCACAGACAACGTCAAAAATCTGTCATCGTCTTGAATCACCGTACTTGCTGCTGCTATGGCTACAGAAACACAGTATAATTAGGCTTACTGTGAAAATGTGACGCTACTTACAAGAAGTTTGACAATGTTTACAAATTTGCGTGGCTTTTCCAGTAACAAACTTCTTTTTCCAAAACAGTAGCGGTATAGCACGATAAAATACTAAATCGCTGTTTTAATGATAGGCTACATAATGAGCATGCAATCTATCTAATAATCTAGTCTATGCAAGACTATTTGATGTTAGGCTATATGATCATATAAAAACAATATGACCAAAAAAATTTATTGCACCGGAATAATGACATTTCACCATAAAATCAAACAAAATAAATCATAAGTTTTATTTTGCATATAGAAAACAAAGCCTGTTTTTAAAACAATGAACAAACATTCATGAATGAGTACTGAGCCGTTAATTTAAAGACAATTAGGCATATTTTAATCATTTTACTTTATGTAAAAAATACAAAAATGCAAAAAAAAAAAAAAAAAAAAAATTAAATATTTATGCAGCATAATTTGCTGTACTGTATTTTTATGCTAATGCATATAAAAATATTGTATTGAAGTATTTTACTGCAACACATTACGGAATTGCTGTATCAACAATGAGAATGAAAAAAAAAAACAGTATGCCTTAAAATAATGAAAATTTGAGAGGGAAATATGCTTAATTATCATGAAAGTAAAGAGCAATGAAAAAAAAAAGGTTTTATGATGATCTATGGAAATGTAAAAATAATTGCTCATTTTCTCCGTTGTTTTTGTGGTGAAATGTGACCTGCACAAGTTTTCATCCAAAGCATAGATACATGAAGAAAAAGGCAAAGTGTGCAGACAGACAAAATTATAGGCCTTAATGTTTCACAAGTAGGCCTGTAGGTCCTTTACTAGAGCAGTATATGCAAGTAGTAATTCAGACTTATTTCAGGTGCTATAAGATGACAAATCTGATATATTACCAGTGAGAGAAAGAGGTTTGAACAGCAAAACTGAGCCTCCCTCCAGGACCCCACTTTCTCCCCCAGATGTCAAAGCAAACAACAGATCCCATGGACGAGGTCCTGAACAAGCACAACTACTTGAGTCAAGAGCAGGAGTAATGGCGGTAATGAGAGTGATCTGATGGAGAGGGGCAAACTAACGGAGTGATGCAGACACCCACCCCTCCGTCGGTTTTTAAATGACTCTCTGGATGCACTACGGAGCCAGGACACACAGCAACTCCATCCACTCCGCTTCCTACAGATCTTTCCCAGGGAAACCAGTGAGACTGGTGCAGGAAGCTCTCTCAAACACATCCAGGACGGAAATGAATATTTAAAAGAAGCGGGGAGAGGACGCAAGGGGCGTGGCGGAGTGAAAAAACAGTTAATGGTGAACATTCTTCACGTGCATGCAAATACTTGACTAATACACTTCTGAAGTCATAATTACAAGTTCAGATCTTTTGTTGTCAGAAATCTTTGAGGACACCAGGTTCATTTCTGCATATTTCTTTGGGAAATCTTATTAACTCTTTCCCCGCCATTGACAGAATTTTCCAGCTTTCCATGTTTTCACTGTTATGCAGTAGGGGGCGCTATTACACATCTTCTGAAAGAGTACTGGATCTCCAGAGCAAAACACAGTGAAGAAGATGCAGAAACCAGCAATCGTATATATAAGCAGATGCACGTGTAAAAATAGCACAATCACAACCTGGTTTCATGACGAAAACGTACCTCTGGGAACTTTTTTGCAAGATGCGAAATACGTACCGCCATGTACGGTTCGTGATATTCAATGTGAAATGTCCACTGGGTAGCGCTAGAAGAGTGTTTGTTTTTTTTCCCCCGGAAAAGATGAACGTACATATGGTACGTTTTATGTGACGTTGGTTTTGTACATGTCACCGCAGATCTGAGTGGCGCTATAAGTCTAATGCTCTGTGACGTTTTAAAATAATGTACCATCTGCACTACACCTAAACCTACCCTATAGTATGAACAAAAGCGAATGTGTTGCAAAAATGCAATTGCAAGCATGCCGTTTTACCTTGTTTTTCGATCTCTCATCTTTCAGCTCTTTCATCATGAGTCATGTTTTTCACGGGATTCACACCCAAGGATTCCGCATCCTAACTACAACTCCGTGCTGGCTGAGCTACCGAGCAAGCTTGTTGCGTTCCGGAAAGCGAAACATATAGAGCTGTAATCATAACTTTATAGGAAAACAATTACAAGTGCTCACTGTTTTACCGCCTCTAGTGTTCATTTCTGTTGGAAACAGCAGTGATATGTTTTTATTGGTACGTATTTCGCATCTTGCAAAAAAGTTGCCCGAGGTACGTTTTCATCATGAGACCTGGTAGCACAATCATCAAACATTAAACAGCATATAAAGTAAATCTTAACTGCTTAACGTTACCAAATGAAATGTTGACCCAAAAAGTGGTTTAGGTCTGTGAAGCTTTGGAAGCGTAGATGGAAGTGATCTACTCCATCCATGTTTTGATCATCGTTTTGAAACCGATTCTGACGTAATGACAAAAATGGCTCTTTTTTTTTCAGCATTTTTGTTCAAAATGTTGCTTGTGCTGATCATCTAAATAGTCAGCTTGCTGGCGATTCTAAAAATTTTGGTAAAAATAAATGCTGTGTAATATACATTCAATATGCATCAAATGGTTATTTACGTAAATATACACTGTAACAGGAAGAGAAAGTAAATAAAACTTATTAGTCGCTACAGAAGTAGTTCTCTCTTTTGGCATGTCCAACTTGGAAACTTGGGTAGCAAAATTATTAGTTTGTAAATATGACTCGAGTGGTTGCTTGTGTCCAATTTTTTAACTAGGAACCCCATATTTACAAAAATTCTAATAATGCATAAAACAATTTAATTAATTTGCTCAGGAAGATTCTCTTTAATTTATTGCTTCACTGTGACTGCAGCTGACCTGAAAGAGAACCAGGTAGAAGAAAATAGTAGAAACCCGTTAACAGTCCAATTATGAATTGCAATCTGACATTTCAGAACACATCAAGTGCATTACATGCATTATTTTATCAATCAGAAAGAATCAAACTCGATTTCAGAGTTCAAGTTCTGTTTATACTGTACGAATCCAAATGTTGCAATTCGATTCACATTTTATTTTACATGTGCATTACATGTATTCATGTAATACTTTACATGTATGTAACCAAACGTCAGTCCACATGTAGTGCAGTCGCTGCTTTCAAAACCAGCACAATATTTTCTAACCTGGTCAACTGCCTTGACAACATATCTAAAAAGAAAGCTGGCTTTCATGTCAGAAAAGCTTTTTTTGGGGGAAAAAAAAAAGAACAAAAGTTTTCAAATATTTAGTAAATCTTCAGTCTCATTCACTAACCATAACATAAGACGTGAGATATAAATTATACACATGCCTGTATGATGCAAAACATATGTAAATGCATGCAGATGTTCACAAGGTAGTTTTGAATCTTTTGAATATTGTATTGAATGTATTTGAATATTATAATTATTTTGTTATTTTTGATTGCTTCTATTGTCCTCATTTGTAAGTCGCTTTGGATAAACGCGTCTGCTAAATGACTAAATGTAATGTAAATGAAACTGATCCGAAAGTTTCATGTCAGGTGTTTACAAGCTTAATTTTGTCCTGCTGGTCAGATTATTTCAGCTCTATTACCAGGCCAATGAAGCCTAAATGAGGTAAATGTGACCCACAAAATCGAGCTTGCATATCGAGAAGTCTTTGCATTCACATTCTTCGTACCTGAGTGTCTTTCAGGTCAGAGATTTGGGGCGTAGGAAGAGATAAAGAGCATTTAATCACATGTTGGAGAGGAAACAAGGTCACGCTGCACAGGTAGAGTTCAAAGAATGGACGTGCAGATGGCCATATGAAAGGAAGAGGAGGGAAATCAGGCCGCCTGTTCTCTAATGACATGGAAAAGGACGAGAAATTGCGCTGACTGGTCAACAGTCCCCACTCGCAGGTGCTAACTCGCAGATCAAATAGGTCCATGGCTTTTATATCTCCTCTGTTGCTTTCGTCTGGATTTAAGGAGAAGAGGTGCTTTTGTGATTCGAAAACCTTACAGACATGTGGAAGTTATCAGCCGACAGACTTGCCTATCCCTTCTTCCTTCACCCCCGTTTTGTCTCGCGGTCCAAGAAATGCTTGAGGGAAACTGGGAGGAAGAGAAAGAGAGACAGAGAGGTAAACACAGAGAGAAAGGTGAGAGCAAATTGTGGTTTAACGCCTGTCTGTCATCCGAGTCCTTTACCTCATTAATAAACGGCAGCGGGCCACGGGCCAGAATGCGCAACTGATGGGATAAGTGACAGGAAGCATGTAGGGCCAGTGTTTGTATTTCCGTGCGTGTGTGTTGAAAGATTGATTTGATTAATGTCTGTGTTGACTGAACTCTGAATTTACACTGACGTATAAACACGTCTCCAAACTGCAGCGTGGGTATCGCTTTACAAATAGCCTCGCGTGTTTATATATGGGTCAATGACAAATAAGGATGTCTTGAGTTGATGAGGAGGAGAAATCTTTTAAAAACCTGGTTTAAATGCAAGCGCCAAGTTCTTGAAATGTAATCTTCAGGATTCGTACGGTATTGAAAAATGTGCTGCATTTTCTCCCACATTTTGTTTCAATGGTTCTGAAAATGTCAGGTGGTGTAGCCAAGTAAAAATAGTCATCAAATATTTTTTTTACACCATGAATACACCTTTTGTGTATGCTTTTTATGTTAAAAAAAAGTTCATTTTCTGGATTTAAAAAAAAAAAAATATATATATATATATATATGTAAACTATACTGTAAAATATACTTCTATATTTAGATTTTTTAATGTTTTTAAGATAAATCTCTTTTGCTCACCAAGGCTGAATTTATTTATATAATACTGCAGTAAAAAACAGTTATATTGTGAAATATTATTATAATTTGTAATATCAATTTTCCATTGAATTACTTTTTAAAATGTAATTTATTCTTGTGATCAAAGCTAAATTTTTAGCATCATTCCTCCTTCAGAAATCATTCTAATGCTGATTTGCTGCTCGAAAAACATTTCTGATTATTATTTACATTTACATTTAGTCATTTAGCAGACGCTTTTATCCAAAGCGACTTACAAATGAGGACAATAGAAGCAATCAAAACCAACAAAAGAGCAATAAAATGCAAGTGCTATGACAAGTCTCAATTAACTCAATGCAGTACATGTAGCAAGGTTTTTTATATACATACATATACACACACACACATACAAAGAAAACAATTATAATGTTGAAAACAGTTGTGATGATGAATATTTGTGATGCAGTTGCAATACAGTTTTTCAGGATTCTTTGATGAATATAAAGTTGAAAAGAACAGCTTTTATTTGAAATAGTAATCTTTTGTAACATTATAAAAGTCTTTACCCCTACTTTTGATAAATTTAATGCATCTTTGCTTTATAAAAGTATTAAGTTCTTTAAAAACAAGTCAGTAACACTTTAAAATAAGGTTTTATTCATGTTAATTCTGACATTTACTAATACATCATTAAAGTGAAAAGTTGCATACATTAATGTTATGTAATGGACCTAACCTAACAGACTAACATTGAAAAATGTTATTTTTATTAACTAATTTTAACAAAGATTAATTAATATTGTAACAAATGTATTGCTCATTGTTAGTTAATGTCAGTTAATGTATTAAAACAGTTAACAAATGGAACCTCATCATAAAGTGTTACCAAAAAACTATATTGATCCTCAAATTTCATATTGTCCCACGACTGACCCCTAATGAAGGTGTTTATGAATATTTCTCCTTATGCTAAAACAAATCAGAGGAATTCAGCCTAGAATTTATTTATAGACTGACACTTTGCATTTAGGCCATGTGCGTGTTCATGTGAGGTTCTCTAAATATGTACCATCTGTGTAAATACACGTGTATATGCATTCATTACACACAAGCCCAAAATGTTTGCCTGTTTATAAAAAGCATCCTTAGGGACTGGAAAACATGAAACTTAACCTTTATATTTCTCTCGCTCTCTTTCTCAGACCAAGTGTGCGGTCCAATACCATACTTAGTTTAATAGTAATAGAAATAAACGTGGACATTTGACCATTCAGACTCATTGCAACTCATTTATATACTATCAGAGGGGTGATTTCATGACAATTGCCAATAAGGATGAGCATTCAGTCAGGTTATGCTGCTATTATACTCAATGTTACCAATGACAAACATTTGTGAAACCAAAGACTTTGGCTTTAAACTCCTGTATGTGGTTTTTATGTTATCTCCCAAATTTACAGTCTGAACTGAGGCCTTATTTGAAACAATCAATAATGTAGTCTAGCAAAATGGATGGATGATACCTTAAATCATGCAACTTCTTGACAAGATTTTCTAAGTGGACTGAAAACAAGAGAAAAAAAAAAAAAATTACATTTAAGAAGGGATCTGTTCGACTTGGGAATAGGTTGTTTTGATACGGTCCAGTAAGAAACCACCAAGCAACCCTCTTGCAATTGCACAGAAACACACCAACAACCATTCAGAATACCTTAGCAACCGCATACATTCAGTCTGATGTAAACAAACACTTTTAGTCCATGTAGTTTGACTGGATGAAGGCAGATTTAGATCAGATGTTCTTTACAAAAGATGCTGCATTAAATCCATGATTCTCTGATGAACAGAAAGTTTTAAAAAAAAAAGTCATTAATCTAAAATATCAAATCATTTTTTAATGTCAATTAAACGCATCCTTGCTTAACAAAGGTATTAAAGGAATAGTTCACCCCAAAATGAAAATCTGAAAATATCCTCACCCTCAGGCCATCCAAGATGCAAATGAGTTTGTTTCTTCATCAGATTTGGAGAAATCTAGCATTCCATCACTTTCTCACCAATGGATGCTCTGCAGTGAATGGGTGCCGTCAGAATGAGAGTCCTAACAGCTGATAAAAACATCACAATAATCCACACCACTCCAGTCCATCAGTTAACATCTTGAGAAGACAAAAGTTGCATGTTTGTAAGAAACAAATCCATTAAGACATTTTAATTTCAAACCATTGCTTCTGGCTAAAATTCAAGATTCAAGATTCAAAGCTTTTATTGTCATGCACAGTGAGGAAAAACAAGTTTCCCTGTACAATGAAATTCTTTCTTAGCTGTCCACATTGAATGCCAAGACAAGTGCAAACTATGTATAAAAAAAACAACAACAACAACAAAAAACACATACATACATACAAACAAACATAATAAAAATACACATATGTTGCAGATGAAAATGTGAGTCCATAATCCATAATAATGCTTCCTCCAGTGAAAAAGTCCATCTCCTGCTGTCTCTCACATCAAAATCCAGCCACACATTTGTTTAGAACAGTTTTAGGCTGTTTTTGCTAGCAAATATTGCATATTTCTCTCTTGATTCAGACTAGACATATTATGTTTTTGTCAGCTGTTGTGGACTGTCATTTTGACGGCACCCATTCACTGCAGAGGATCCAATGGTAATATAAATCCAAAATATATATATTGTATATTCAGGTTGATAAATCGAACTGATTGCTTGCATGAAATAAATTTTATAACATGTTTATAATGTTTTTTATGTATTTTATTTTATGTATTTTAACAGCAGTGAGCATCTCACAAATGAATGGCTTGTTTTGACAGTTACTCAGAATGCCTTAGCAACCACATACATTAAATCTGAAGCAAACACACATGAATCCTTTTAATAAAGTACAGCAGTACAGCTAAAAGAAGACAGTCTCAACTCAGCTGTCCTTTAAGAAAGAAGTTGTTTCTTAGCACTTCATTGACCGAAGCCTCATCCTCACTCCCTAAGTGTGTGAAAAGCATTAGCGATTAACTCTTGGATTTGGTTTATTTAGAAGATGAATTCTTTCCCTGGGACCCAATGCCTTCTCCCCCAGCTTCTGCCTGACATCTCCATAAAGCAAAGCACGGCGGGGGTAAACCGACCGAGATAGAGTAACAGTAAAATCCTCCAACTCGCCACATTTGTGGATTTACAGCCGGCTGGGGGAGATCCGGGCCTCCCTGACAGCCCAACAGTAAAAGCACTCCTATTCCTGTGCACCTGCCTCCCACACACACACACCTGATAGATGGTGCGCAGAAACAGGTGGAGAGAGCCGCTCTGTCGAAAATCACTTCAAGACACACCCCAAAACCCACCGCGCTCCTCGAGGAGAGCCAACACAAACACTAAGATCGAGTCGTCTCCTGTGATGTCCTGTTTTCAGTTCACAAAGAGATGGATGGGATAAACACACTTCAGATTTCTCCCGATACTCCCAGCACCTTTGATACTGGAACACATTTTTGAACTTTGACCCTTTGAGTCTAAAACCTCCATAAGACCTATGGCTTTCTTATGGCCGCAGCAGATAAATTGATGTCGGCTGAATGGATCTCTGGAGAAGAGCGCATGAGTAATGTCCTGACAAAGACGGCAGCCTCCCTTATGACAAGGATCATTGTTGGATCCGTTTTCAATTTACGCAATGTGCAAAATAAATTAAATGCTGAGGGATACTTAAAAAGCGCATCCATGGCAACCTTACAGGAAGTTCAAACAGATCTGTGGTTTCCTGTGGTGTCAAATAAGGCATGTCCACACCTGACAGTGGAAGAGCCTCCTGTCAGAAATGAACCGAAGCGCGGTTATGCCACATCGCGAGGCTTCGGTCTTCACATTTTCCCACATTTGCTCTCAGTTTCTTTTCACGGTCGGGTAAAGAAAAGGTGCAGAGGATGCAGTTGGTTTTCCTCAAACCGGAGCGTTGGCAGTGGCACAAGTAGCCATTAATAACTGCAGAGGAAGCCCAGAAAAATCACTTTGAAAAACAAGCTAAGCGAGTGCCTCCAATTTGATGTTAAAATATTTACTTTCAGCCACCTGTGGGAGGTCTCTGTTTCTCGTCTTCGCTAAATTAAACCGCTGCTAACCGCGTTACAGCTGCAGTCCCGGGATGCTGAAGTGCTCTGGTAACTGTTTCTGTCTTCTGCACAGATGAAGGCTCACGTCGCACATTAGACAGGCCTGAATAATTAGAGCCTGAACGTACAAACGGTTTGGTTAGTAATTTCAGAATTGTAATAGAGGAACACAATAGTGCCAAGAGTTTTGAATGTCGAGACTTGTTGATATTTCGACTGGGAACAAGTCTTGGGACGGGGAACAGGCCACCAAGGGCCCACAAAGGGCCACTATGGTATAAAATATTAGTCTGGCATGAGAGAGGCGGAACGCAAGAATTCAAGAAACAGCCATTTGTGATTATTTGATTTGTGCAGCTGGATTAAATCTAATCAAATGAACATATACATTCACACTTACTTCCATGTGTGTGTGTGTGTGTGTGTGTGTGTGTGTCTATCTATCTATAGAGAGAGAGAGAGAGAGAGAGAGAGAGAGATCCCTCATACTATGATAATTCTATAGAGGTAAAGTACTAAACAGGTACAGAAAAGCATTCATATATATTCCTAGTTTGGTATACTGTTTATTTGGCAACAGTATTGTTATTTTTATGGGCACTGAGATCAGAATTACATTAGAAATCAGATTAGAATTAAGGTGTCGCTGACCTCTAGTGGTGAGATGGATGAACTGAGTGTGTAGATCTTACAGTGAACACAAACTCGTGTTCAGGTCTACAGTACTTTAAAACATAAAAAAAATAAATAAATAAAACCCCACTGGACTGTAAAAAAATAAAAATAAAATAAAAAAAAGGATCTAAAAACAACCAAAATACTAAAAAGGTGCAAGGTGAGGAGCACACTATAGTCGACAAGGAAGTTTGGACATGTTGCATGATAATACCATTGCAGTCTTATAATATTAAGGTATTTGAAAATCCATTTATTGTGTATTTCAAAGTACTGTGGTACCATCTGCACCATGACAAGTTGCTTAAAAATCACAGTATTTTAAGCAAAACCACAAACACAGAGAGTTAAATTCCACCCAGTTCAAGTAACGTATAACTTGTGCTACACACGAGACTGAAAAATGTAAACATTTTCTCCATCATCATAACATCATGAAACAACATTCAGCAGGGATGTCCATGCAAATGTAGTGTACTTTGAAAAGTTTGTCAGCACTTACCAAAAAGTCAGGTGGCCTTCTCACAGCATGCTTAAAAGACAGAGGGCTGATCCCAGGAGCCTCCCTACATCCACATGTTTGTCAAGCAAACTTTTTATACCTTTCAGATGCAGACATTATTTTCTAGTATTGCTACTTGCTATGGTTGCATGTGGTATTAGGGGAGGGGCCAACCTATTCTAGAGAGCATGTGATTGGACAAAAATCTGCACAGTGCAGAATGAGTCATGGCTCATGAGTATGTATTTTCTGTTTTCCAATAAGTAAAGGACTATATAGGCAATCTTTGCTAAAAGTGAATACTAACAACATCAAACTTAACACACTGTATAACCTAGTATTTTTGACTTAATAGTAATTTCAGGAAACCAGGCCATTACTGCAAACAAATCATAAAACACTCTACCCCCAATCCCATTTAAACAAATAATAATAATAAATAAATAAGAACACAGTCCCTTTATTGACATCAATAACACCAGAAATACATTTTAAATAAGCCTCCTCCTGTGCTTTTTTTTTTTTTTTTTTGAAAGTCTAATATATAATTCGACGTCATTTCTAAAATGTGAGATATTTGATTTACATAGTGTCAGTTTTTCTAAGTGTATGTTATTTACCCAATAGACTAAATAAGAGGGCGATATATTTCTTTATATTTACATATATTCATTCCCCCCCAATAACACGCGTCATAAACCATCCAACGTGACAGCTATGTCAAATGTCAACTGATTCGTTATTTATTTATTTATTTTAAATAGAGATTTACGATAAATGCTAATCTAGATAAACCACAAACGCAATTGCTTCAAATGAAAATCTGCCGAAGAAACACAACACACAAGCAGCTCTGTGATTTTCTTGCGCACACGTCCTCATAAACAAACGCTCGAGTTGAATTCGCGAAAGTGCGGCAGCTGAAATCTCAGCGCGTTCCCATCTCGCGGTGATAACGTATCCGTGAACAGTCAACAGACACACACAGGGTCGGTCCGGACTGGAGCTACCGGGGCCAATATTTTCTCTCTTTACTGCTGTCTGGGCGTTTTGGCGATCTGTTTAACATCATTCATACCAGGCGACCGGAATAGAGTGTTTAGACGGAGTAAACGGGCCGTTTGTGGCGGTTTTTGTGGAAGAGAGCGCGCTCTGGAGTGTGACGCCTGTTTTTATTTGTGTTCACTGCGACACAGAAAGTGACAGCGCAAGATTCCTCGCCTTGACAGCTTAAAGACACGACTGGAGCGATAAACATGCTATTGCACTTCAGATCAGTGGCTTAAAGAGGCAGTTTTAGTACTTTAGTCGTCTTGCTGTAGGAGAGCAGGCCAGTGGAGCAAGCCTAATCATCATCATCATCTTCATCACCCCACGCCTGGTTTTATAGTCTAATGTTTCAGATTTAAATACATCTGTCAGTGCTTAACTTCTTCTTGAACACCATGAGAGGAAAGTAGCAATATTAAAAGTGGACAGGGTGGACTTTAAGAACACAAATGTGAGATATTCTCTTTTAATGTGGATAAAACTGATACAGATTGACTTTGAAAGATGTTGTAGGTGTTTGTTAGGAACACAGGGTTGCTAAAGAAAAGACTTAAGACATAGGATAGAGTGAAATGCCTTATGCAATCCTTTAAATCAATACTACAGCGACCTTATGAATGAATTGAGGTGCGTAAATAAGTTAAGGACCACCATTTAAAGCTATGATGTGAACTTTTAGTATGTGATGCACTTAAGATATTGAACTGGGTTTTTGCAAGGATAGAACTGCATTGTAGGTGATTTGAGGGAACTTCTGTTGGTTTTTAGTACGTGACAGGCAGTGGCGTGTGCTCCAGCTCCCTGGAAATGAGAAAATGAATTGCGAGGAGCAAGCTGTAGATTTGTGCAATGCTATAGATTTGTGCAATGTGTCTGACAACACTAAATCACACACGGCGGACGAAATCCTTCCCCGTGACGGCCTCCAGCCGATGGATGGAGATCAGGGGGAGCTGGACGCAGCCGTCCTGACCAGGTTAAAAGACGTCCATTCAAAGGATGATGATTCCACTGAGCTCAAAGCACAACATAGTAAAAACAACGGCTCCATTGCGGTGTCAGCCGACTCTGTTAATGGTTCAGCCGGCGATCTGCAACAGAATATAAGCAAGGAACCACCAGTGAGCAAGTGCTCTGCTGGGGATGAGAATGATGATGGTGAGATGGATATCGGTGTGGATTTAAGTCTGGATGAAAATGGCGTTTTGGAATTCGAGCCAACGGCCCAGACTCAAAATGAGGAAAGTGCCTCTAGTTGTGAGAACTCTTTAACACCAGAAACCGTCATAGAACTGCATTCACAGCAACCTCCGGAAGAACACAGTGAGGATGTGCCCTCAGAAACCACGTCAGCGGCTACAACACCAGACAGTGGAGCCGGGAGTAAGCACAGGTCCAAAAGGGTGACCTTTCCGTCAGACGAAGACATCGTCTCAGGTGCGGTTGAGCCGAAGGACCCTTGGAGACACGGTAAGACCTTTACAGTACTTGCATCACTTTTGAACCCTCAAATATCGAGTGCAGAGCTCATCTCCTGCGGTTTGCATAGTTGCTCCGCTCTAAAAGCTTTGCGTAATTGTGCTCCAACTATTCAGTCCCTGCTGCGTTGAAGCCAAGGCTTTGAACGTGGCTTCTGTTACCTGTTACGCTCTGAGCGATTCAGGCCTTTTCCTGAAAGCCTCCCGTGATCCGAGTGACATTTGATCCGTAAGTCCTCCAGGGTCATTCAGCGGCTCCATAAAAACTGCAGAGATCTGCTGCGATCCGTCTGAGCCTCAGGCAGCTGTCTCGCAGATATGGAGAAACCTCTCGAACTCTTCCAGACGGTGGGTGTTGCGTAAAACATATTCTGAGATATCAGCATCTTGCAGGCCGAGTGCCGGTTCATCTCTTGGAAAACAGAGAGATCCAGTACCGCGCATTGTTCTGCTCGATTGGCTGCGACGTGTCAGATGTTTTTGAGCCTGCAAAAATGCTTTCTAGGTCAAAGGTTTTCAAGGTGTGTCTCTTTTTACCCTGCAGGGAATCTCCTTTGCATATATCGCACTGGTCAAGGTGTTGTCTGTCGCTTGTGTCTCTGGAAGCTCAAAAGTGAAACAATGATGCTGTCGAGACACAATAAACGCAGTGTTTTGAATGACAGCTGCTGTTTGTTTACTTAGCAGTGTCACATTATAAAGGCACTTGGAAAATTCAATGTTTAAAAATATTTTGTTTTGACAAGTGATATAGTTAATGTTTCCATTCATCTACAAACACAGTTTAGTCACCTTTAAAAGTGTGTCGAGTAAGACTTGATTTGAACTTGTATTATATGTAGTATAAATTATAATGATGTATATAATGGGGGGGGGGGGGGTGTAGCTGTAATTAATTTACATTTAAAAGTGTGGTTGATTATGATTTAACTTTTTTACCTTTGGTTAGTGTGTAGTTTTGCTGTCAGAGCATTAACGTCTGCAAAGTTCAATGCAAAGTGAAATATTTTCTTTTAAAGAAATCGCTGTTTAAGGACTACAAAAAAGGCTGGTAGGGACTACAACAAACTTCTTCCCGGGTTTGTGATCTCACTAACCCTGATGTTTACATAAATCTTGCCCCTGGGAACATGCATCTACTCGTAATGGTAAGGGTGCGTGACATTTCCGGACAAAGTGCACTAGGCAGTTAGCGAATCACAACACACTGGGCCAGCTAACCAATCTCAGCCTGATTACGTACTTCTGAGGGAGGGGCTTCATTCATAGAACCAGGAACTCAACCGGCCGTTTTGGTGAGAACAGAAACAGCGGTGTAGAATAAAGGTAAAATATGTGAAATTAATGCTTTTTTTTTTTTTTTTTAAACAAAGCATGAACACTTTACTCTGCACCTCATAAACGCAGTCAAGCCTTTGAAAAAAGCTGATAACATTACAATAACAATAATATACAATGTTAATGCGTTAAATATTGTTAACAATAAACAATAGTTTTACAGTATTTATTAATCTTTTTTAATTATTTAATACATATTCTGTCACATTTTTAACATTTAAAGTTGCTTAAATAAACCATAATATGAACGCACATAAACAATTAATAATTATGTACATTTACATTATTCTGTTAAAAAAAAAAGTTCAAAAATGCATTAACTAAGTTTAACAAATGTAATCATATTGTAAAGTTTTACCTGTATTACGCATTGTTTGAAAGATCATTAGTAATGTTTATTAGTTCAGAGTTTATCAGTTTACTTAGTATTCATGACATAATCCCCTTCGTGGAAAAGAGAGCTCTGAATTGCACAGTTTATGCACATTTTAAAGGATCCAGGTCCAGCTATTCCAGGCTGTTTGTGCTAATGGCCTAACGTTTAAGTATCTGATTAGTAAGCACAAAGGTTGCTGGTTCATTTCCAAGTAATGTTGTCCCTGGAGTTCCAGCGATCCCTATCCTGCTCCGCCACCATTGCGCCACGGTGTGCTAGGTCGCTTCAGCAGGACTGTCCTTGCAAATACTGTGAATTGCAATAGTTAAATTACTGCTCTAAATTTGAAGCAACTTAAACATTTATTCCATACTCTGTTCAACATTCTCTCAGCAGACTCATAATTGTCACATAAGTTGCATGTGCATTTTTCTCACAGCTTTTCATTTCTTTAACTTGCATTCTAATAGTCTTTTGTCATTAATGATTAGGAGGGAAGCTTTTTCACAGGTGTTGGCTGTTCTTATTTCACAGTCGCACATTGTTCTGTTGTTATTTAGGTATGAGGAAGTAGTTTAAGTCACCTGCCTGAACTGTACGCTCTATAATTTCCTTATATTCTGAGGCTGAACTTCCCACTTTTGTAGCTTGGTTTCCTACACCATTTCCTCAGAGCCAGAGTCTTGGTCTCAGAGAAACACTGCAGTGTTTGTGTGTCTCCTGTAAATGACTTCATGAGAGAGCCAGTGGATGGGATTAGAAACCAAGCTGCTTGTTCTCTCTTACTCTTTTGTGTTTGCAGTGTTGACTTATTACATTTTAAAATATAAAGAATATTTATAATTCACATTTATGCATTTAACAGATAATAAACAGAATTAAAATTTCAGATAAAATTAATCAGTTATAACTAGATTTTTTTTTTTCTCTCATTCAAAAGTTTGTGGTCAGTTTTATTTATTTTTTTTTCATACAAAGCTTTTGAGTTGAGTTGAGTTGAGCTTTGTCATTCCGCTACATGCAGGGGCATACAGTGGAACGAAATGTCGTGCCTCACAGGACCACGGTGCTACATAAATACAGGCATACAGCAATGAAGTAAAACAATATAAACCTATACACAAACTGTCCTACTGGTAGATTTTGACTATAAATATACTATCTATATAAAAAATTTACCTATACATAAACTAAAAAATACAAACTATACAAACTATACGAATGCTTCAGATAAATACTGTACATGTGCAAAGAGAGACAATGTGAGTTCAAGGAGCTGGCTGGGGAACAGTGCAGGATGATTTGTAGTGCATGAGCATGTAAACATACATATATTACTGATATTACTGAGTCTTTTTGTGGGATTTGTGTGCACACAGCAGTGTGTCTTATGCTCATCAAGGCTACAAGGCTACATTTACTTGATTAAAAATACAGTAAAACAGTAATATTGTGAAATATTATTGCAACTTCAGTGTAAATGTATTGTAAAATGTCATTAATTCCCGTGATGCAAAGCTGAATTTTCACATGATCCTGTTTTTTGTTGTGGTTGTTTTGCATTTTATTATTGTTTTGCTTCGTATCCCATTCCTATAGACAAGTGTTTATGAATTTATGAAGTTACAGCTTTATCATTTCCAGTTTTTTGCAAATTTATTTCTACCATTGTCACAGGATTTCCTTGCATAAATTTATGTGACAAAGAACGTTTCTTGGCAAACATTTTATATGGCCGATAATTTTTGTCAATCCATTCACCAGTTTACATCCTTGGATGTTTCTAGACATTCCTGAGACGACTTTAGGACAGATATCACTCATGTCAGACCTTCTGATTTATCATCAACAGGATTCCTGTCTAAATCAGACAAGAAAACGTGCCACATGACACACACCTGTAGTTGTACCTTTTTTTTTTTTTTTTTTTTTTTTTTTTTGGACATTTTACCATTTTTTGTTTCCCCTTCATCTGTTTCAGTTATTTATACAATTGATTTAGTTTTTATTTAATGTGATATGAGTTTAATTTTCTGCATCACTCTTATTGTTCTATAAGCTCATTTAACAAGATATTGAAGAGGCTTTTTAACTCTTCTGGTGGTTTCATTCAGGTATTTTTGATGTGTCTTAGCTAGGGATGCATTGATCCGATACTCAGGATCGGTATCGGCTCCGATACGGTAATTTTCTGCGGATCGGGTATCGGTCAGAAGAGACCGATCCAAATCCGATATTGTGTATACTATTCTGTGTTATTGTTGAGCCCCACGAAAGGCACAGAAACATTATAAAGCACCATAAAGTTTTCATGCACTATATTTCAAATGTTCTGAAGCTGTTCCATAGTTTAATCTGAGGTACAGATGAATATTTAAGTCGTTAAATTCAAGTTCAGGTAAACTCTTCTCTCCGCTGCGGCTGTCTGTCATCCTCCATTCAGCGTCAAACTGTGTGTCGCGTTCAGTTACGACAATCAAACTCTCAACAAGAGCGCACAGTAACTGAGGTTTAAAACTGTTAAAAGAAAGGATCAATAAACTAACGCACAGATTTAATACACTACGCATCAATATCTCTTCCTTTTGTACTTTGAACTTTTCTGTGTGGACTCGGAGGGCTGCGCAGCCTGCGCGCTGTGACTCCGTGTCGCTTCAAGCGCATCATTCTGCGCACGGGATGCGCTATGTGCCGCTCTGTATTGGAGCCTTTTGTTTTATAATACTTTTGCGCAATGAAAGATTATTAATAGTCTTTCTTGTTCTGTCCTATCTATCACATGTTGCTGCCTTCATTACTGTGCTATAGATTTAAAATAAATGTCTTTCAATTTTATAGTATATATTTATATATAAATGCATTTGCTTATTTTTTCATGAATGTATTTTACAACAATACAAAGAGCAGTGTGTACCATTTTACCAGATTTAGTCCTACACTTATTGACTTTTATTTGTAAACAAAAATGTTTCACTAGGTTTTATAAAATTATTGTGCACCCATGATTTTTCTAGAGTATCTTTTGCTGCTGAATTATCCACTAACCTAGTTTATAATAGTATTTTTGTCATAGATTATGATTATATATTTTTCCATTTATTTTTCAATAAAATGAAGTTATCTATATTAGATTGTGTTTAACACACAAAAGAGTGACGATCAGGTCAACAGAGAGAAGTATAGAAATTTTACATCGTTGCATCCCTAGTCTTAGCTAGGGAAAGGGCATGGCTGGCGTGGGTGTGTTTTTCTCTCTCTTAACACGCACACTGGCCCCCGTGACCGTGGCACTGCTGTGCGAATGACTTTGAGGTCCACTGGCAAGAGGTGGTGTGAAGATCTATTTTGGAATGTATCGCTCAGATGTTACTGCCCCGTGGCGTCCCTGAGAGCTCCACTCATGTTTGCCAGTGGCCTCCAAGGCCCCTCCGGATATGACTGGGGTCTAGGGATATGCCTGTTTTTTTTTTTTTTTGTTTTTTTTTTTTAAGTATACATTTTTTAATGATATTTATTGCAGGAATACTTTGGTCAACCTTGGAAAACTCATGGTGAAACGTTGGAAAGCTTAGGGTACGTTTACACAACAACCGCGTACTAAAAACAGAAAAGTCTTTCCTTTGTCATTTTGAAAAGTTTAGTGCGCAGATGACAACATTTTCAAAACAATCCCCATTCACATGGATCCATGACATCAACTAAAAAGGGATGTCCCAATCAGGTTTTTCTGATCAGGTGTTCCTGATCCGATCCTAGTCATTGAATATTGAGTTTCTGGTCAATACCGAGTCCCGATCCAATTCTTGTATATTCCTAGTGTTTGATGCACAATTCAAGTACATTATTAAGATATTAAAATCTATCCAATGTACAGATTTGTGCAGAGAGTAAAAATGTGTGTGTACATAAGATACACTCTCTATGTATATATTTGCACATACTGTATAAAGACATTGGTGGAATATGGAAGTACTGATGTAAACTTCTTGTATTTTATAAGCGGATTACAACATAAAGGTAAAAAGTGGAGATATGGTTAGAAAGTATAA
Source organism: Spinibarbus caldwelli (assembly GCA_039654775.1). Lineage (NCBI taxonomy): Eukaryota > Metazoa > Chordata > Actinopteri > Cypriniformes > Cyprinidae > Spinibarbus > Spinibarbus caldwelli. Next base: position 32,848,536 of record CM077238.1, read on the forward strand.
GCTCACCATGTCAGAACGCCAGTCTCTCAGTCATATCTGAAGCAAGAACCAACCCATAGCAATGAGTTATGGCAACGATGTCTCAGTTCAAACTCAACTATCTGGAAGCTCAAATGTGTGACACGTAGAACAGACCTCACTGGTCCTCGCGCATCACGCATGCACATTTCTTCATCTTTTGGTTTTAATGACGGCAGAACACGAGCGTGTTTTCCTTTTAAAGGGGTCATATGATGTTGCTAAAAAGAACATTATTTTGTGTATTTGGTGTAATGCAATGTGTTTACGTGGTTTGAGGTTCAAAAAACACATCATTTTCCACATACTGTACATTGTTGCTCCTCTATGCTCCGCTTTTCTGAAACGTGTCGATTTTTACAAAGCTCATCGTTCTGAGAAGCGAGGTGTGCCCTGATTGGTCAGCTACCTAGTACCTAATACCAACCAAATACCTCAAGCGTTTGACTGAAATGTTATGCCCCTTACCATGTTGTGATGCCGTGTCCCGGCGAGACAAGACTAAAACAGTAAAACTCACTATAAACGGTCTTTTTATGTGTTGCGTCGCACCGTGTAAACATAACACCATGTCTGCATTTGTGATCGTAGAAACACCAAACAAGCTCTACTCTACACTGCTCAAAACTCGCATTTGAATAGTCAGTAGCAAATTCTTTAAATACTGAAACATACTTACAGGCTGTGAGTCAGAAGCACCAGACTGTCCTTGCGACGTTGGAATTGCCCCACCTTACAGTGTTCATCACAGCCATTCATAGTGTTCACATTGTAGTCTACTCTCTCCCAGGATCAGCAAACAGTCCTCCGTAAAATGCGCTGCACACACTCGGATATTTGCGTTGTACTGTTCTGGAAAGGTGTTGTAAATATAACTTAACCACTGATTTCTAGTTGTGTACTCATTTGGAAGGCCAAACAAAGTACTTTCGCTTTCACAACGAAACGCTCAGCATCTCCACGACATGGCAGCAGCAACAACAATACTACAGCGAGAATAAAAGTTACGCCTTCTTTCATTTCATATACATTTGGGCAGTGTTATGCAAATCTTCCCACACCGTGACGTAGACGTGGGGACGTGTTTGAATGAGGCGTTTTAGGAAGGCGTGGCAGAGTCTTAACTTTTATAAAGAATATCTCTTTGGGCTTGAGACTTTAATCTTTGCAACTTTACAGATCTTATATATGCACAAACAGCTTGTAACACTCCAAAGACAAAGGAAAACATGAAATCACATCATATGACCCCTTTAATGGTGGTTGGCAAATCTTCTGGAAAGCAAATAAGGATCGGGCTTAGGAGAGCCGATACGATCAGTAAAACAAATAAATACATAAATATTCTTGGTCGGCCTCAATCCCGATCCTTGAGATCAGCTTGGGACATCCCTAAAAAAATGCTGTATTATGCATGCCAGACCAGTAGTTGTCTGTCACTTTCCTATAGACTGAACACGTAATATGTATGCGATAACGATATTGTTTTCAAAAACTTGTACTTTGAAACACATTTTCAAAAGTTTGCATTTTCAGGGCCCATTCCATTTCTATTAAGAATCTTTATGGAACCTTCCTTTGCACAAAACAGGGCTCTACAGTGCAACTATTTCAGTCGCATTTGCGACTGAAAACTACTGCGTGCGACTATGAAAAAATATTTAGGAGCACCTGTGCGACTGACCCAATCAGCATATTTGTGTGTGCGCTGAGGAAGCTTCAAAGGTTTCTAACGTACTTACGTGTTTTTGCAGCGTTGAGTAATGTATCACAGACATATCCTCTCATTATAACAAACAAAGTGTAGACAGAGTAAATGAGAGATTAACTGTGCAGTGTAGAGAGCTTCGTTGATTATAATGGAGTTTTGTGAGATCGCGATGAACTAAGGAGAGTGACAGCTTGCAAATGTGATATTGATTTAATACAACAGTTCATTAAACAAGAAGTTAATATTGTGACTTATATTGTCTGACTACAACACTATTGCCTTATTTTGCTCTATTTCGTCAATGAAAATAGTTTCAGACAAAGTCACATCTGAGCCGCTGCGCATCTCCATTCAAACACAGCAGTTTCGTTTATGAATGAACTGCGTTTTTAAATGAATCTAGTTAGTCAATGATTCAATTACCCATTCATAAAGACAGTCAGATGCTTCGTTCCTGAATGAATCAGCCGTTCGAACGAATCAATCAAATGAATGATTCCGTGAGAAAATCAGTGACTTGACGCCACCTGCTGGCAGTTTTAATTTAATTTTTAAAGTATCTTTTCTGTTATTTAAATCATTTAATATTTCTATATTCAAAATTGTATATTTAAAACATTAACCTCAACATGAATTTATGAATTGCACTCATGCAACCTCTGAGCCTCATTAAATGTCTGAAAATACACCTACAAGCCACTTTTCTGTTCTTCTGTGCCACCTTTGTAGTACAAATTTATTTCTTAAATACTGATTTAATTTTATTGGTAACATTCTTATCCTACTTCTTATTCTGTTGTTTTAATTAAAAATGTTAAAAAGCTTATATATATTTTTTTGAATTTGACAAAAGATGACATACTTTTAATAAAATTAGAAAAATTCCATTACAAAGGTAAAAACAAAATTCTCTGTAAATCACTTTGTCAAATATCACCTCGTAATAGGAAGGTTAATTTTTTGATTAGAATTTTTGATTATTGATTAGAAAGTGCTCCCAAATTTTTGACCGTGCTCCTAACTTTTTTAAATTAGGAGCACAAGCGCTCCTAAAAGAAAAAGTAAGCGTAGAGCCCTGCAAAAGGTTCTTTGTAGTAGAAAAGGGTTCTTTAGACTATTAAAATGTTCTTCAATCTAAGAAAAAAAAATTATTTTAAGAACTAAATGGTTCTTTTATGGCTTGACGGCAAAACACTCTTTTTGGAATCATTTCAGATACCATTTGAAAGTTGTATACGTCTGTCTACCTTTAGTTGTGTTATGATGTTATTTCTATTATGCTTTATAATTTCAGGCCAGCTAACAGGCTAATTAGACAGGTTGGTTTGCTGTTTTCAAAAAAATAAAAGTGACTCATCAGGTCACTGAATTAAAGCATTTCCTCGTCATGAATATGAACAAATCTCATCTAGGGTTGTGCCGATAGACGATAGTATTGTGTATCGACGATAGTCAGAGATATCGCCTTTGGCTGATGTCTTTGACGATAACAAGACGATCATTATTATTATTATAATTTATTATAATATTTATTTGTTAATTTATTATTTTATTCTTATTTGTTGCATTATATTTCTTTTTCTGCATTTTTACAGTGTTGTGCGTTATAACCAATCACACGATTATGCTGAGCTTATGAATGCAATGACCAATCAGATGCGTTCAGATGAGTCATCCCTAAACAGTCAGCGGAGTTCCGTTGTTCAGCACGCGCTGACTGAATTCTGACTCGCGAATTCTCTCATCACAAACAACAAAGTGCAGATGTATGTGCGATGTATGTGTAAGAGATTTATTCATCATACAGTGTAGATTTGCTGATTATAATGGGAGTGTTTTTAAAGCGCATAAACTTGCGCTAGACTGAGCTTGTGATGATGTTCTTTGGTAATGTAATGTTCTTTACTTGTTTTCTGTAGCTGCTTTTTGAATAACTGAGGAAATGTAAGCATTATAATTAGTAACTTACTATGTATCTATTAATTTATCATGTTAAAAACAAATTCAGTCATATTAAAAACATTAGGCTGCTTTTAGCCTTACGCTGGAATTGGTTGGTTCACTTTCCGGCAATGAAATTAAGTAAATAATTAAATAAATTAGCACGATAATATCGTGTATCGGCGATCTCACAGGCTGACGATATGAAAATTGAGCATATTGCCCAACAGTAATCTCGTCCTTTTACCAGCCCAAACGAATGGCCTTTCTTCATTGTAAAAGCCTGACTTTTGCTGCCACTGGAACCTTACAGCAATAGCAGTGGTTTCAGAGAGGTAAGAGAAATAGAAGATTGCTTTTCTTTTCTCACACTTTGTTGGTCTGTGAGTTATTGGGAGACTTACAGAGATTATAATTCATGACACAATCTCATTTGGTCTGTGGTGCTTCGGCTTTGGGAGCAATTTTTGCTGAGTCCGAAACATTGGAGCTTTATTACAGTTCCAGCACTTTTCAAGAAATACTTTTCCAACTTTAGTCACTTTTATGTCAAGGGGTTAAGCAGATTTCAACATTTTCATTTTGTTAAATTACGGTCACCTCATAACGGTCTTGGGAACTTTTTACAATGCCTTCATCATTAGTTTTCTTATAGCCATTTTTTAAAATGGCTTTTATATATTTAGTGTTCTCCTTGACCAATCTTTTCTACATTGCAGTTGTTTGTGATTTATTTTTTACTCTGTTTCTACCTATATTTTAGTGCTTGGCACAACTAGAAAAATGCATATTCATTAAAAAAAAAACAAAAAAAAAAATCTACTATAAGATTGAGATTTTGTCATTCTAAGATTATAAGACTTTTTCAGGTCTAGAAATCACACTTTTAAAATTAGCCAACCTCATATATCCAAGTTTTTAAAGACCATGGGAACCCTGTTTTGTTTTTTTTGTTTTTTTGGTTTTTTTTTTTTTGTTTGTTTTTTTAAGGTAAAAGTTGTTGAGTGGATGAATTAAACTTAAGAACTATTTATTGACTTCTCTCTTTTTTGTGGTTTTAGTTCATTTAATTCTTGGTTTTGTCTTATTTTAAATCATTTTATTTCATTTTGAGGCCTCCTGGTTGAGAACCCTTGTCTTAAATGCAATTTTGTTTAGTTTTTTAATATGAATATATGATACAAATATTGAATGATAAAATGATTTGATAAAGCTATTAGATTTAGAACAGTTTGTTTAGAGCTAAACATAATAAATACCAATATACTATATATACTATTGTAATATTTACTATGTGAAAATTATTTCTCTCAGTTTAAATAAATTCTGACTGTCAGTTTCCTTCATTTATCACAATCAACAATTTTGCTCCTAATAAAGATTTTGCAAAAGTTTATGTTCTTGTTTATTAAGGACTGTGTCAGTGAAGCACTTGCTTGAGATGAAATATGAGACAGTGTTGGACATTGCTAGTGGACAAATGAGTGTTTTAGTAGTGCCAAAACAAGTTCCGGAAGAAACGCTCATTCTGAAAACGGGCTTGTGTGGTGCATTTTGTCTCGTGCCTTGAGCTGAGAGGAAATGAACATAGTGATGTCTGGGCTTGTTTGATGGAGGAGGAGGAGGACAGCATATGGTCTTGCTCAAGTGTGCGAGCGTTTGCATCTGTACCTCAAGGGGCTCGATTCTGTCTGCTGACAGCACCTCATGTTAATTGCCAACATTTAGCTTTTGTTTACATATCCTTATCAAGTGGCAGTTTGATGCGCAGTTTAAAGGAGCTGTCATTATCTTTGCTCTGAGGAAGACCAGGCCTTGCTGTACTTTATAGTTTGAAGTTTGAGCAATCGCACTCCTAGAATCTGTTTAAACTGAGACCTAATTACCGTTCCGCCTGAAGGATTCACTTTTATAAACTTGTGTAATGTGCCGTCTTGATCTCTCAAATGTTTAAATGTAAAATTTAGATTCTGATGAAACCTGTTTCTTAAGTGAGCACCTGGTGAATGAATTTCAAAATGTGTCTTTAGAAACTGAGACTATTGAGACCAATTTCACTACCAAATTTAACTGTGTGAAGAAGTTGACATTGTCATCTTAAATGTAAAACAATTCCAATATTTTCGTAATCTGGGTCATTTTGTCCCTTTTGTTATTTTGAATAATTATCATGTGGAAAATTGTGATGGTTTTAGTTGCATTAACTTGGTATTGATAGGTTTTTTTAGTCGTAATATGTGGTTTGAGCTGGATTGAAATGGCCTCTGGCTTTGTTACCTCACTTATTAATCTTCTACAAACATAAATATATTATGCAGTTAATATTCAGATGCTTCAGGGCAGGCGAGTAGACTCTTCCTGAGAATTTCAGGGATGTATTTCACAGTAAAGTGGCACAGTTCATTTACACTGGCAATTGATATTCTGTGGTTAGCTTTAACCGCTGGCTCCAGAACATGATTTTTGTGCTCTGAATTATCATCAAGATGTGTTTTACTTGTGAATGACCTTCAGAACCATTGAGTTTTGGTGGAAATGTGCTGGTTTTGTTGAACAGTATTGGTGGTTCATATTTCTAAATCATTAAAACACCTGTCCTTTAACACCTTTACAATTTACAAGCTCTTCTATTTCACTGATGTTTGCTGCTCTGACATCCGCTGTATACTGTCAGGTAGGACTGCAACTAATGATTATTTTGATAATCGATTAGTTGTCCGATTATTTTTTATTTTATTTTATTTATTTATTTATTTATTTTTTCGATTAATCGATTAATTTGGTAAAAAAGTTACATTTTCTTCTTTTATTTTATTGACAAAAACACTTCCACATTCTGCCCAATGTCCTTCAAACAAACGTGCCAACTGAATGCTATGAAAATATACATTGCTTAACAATTTATTAGACCACCTGTCATAATAAAAAGAAAACAAATATTTTAGGAATCTGTCAAAGAATTGTTTAAATATAAAAATGTTATTGTCATTTATTGGGCAAATAACAAACTGAAACAACTATATTTTTATTCACATAAAAAATGGCCTCCTGCCTTTAATAACAGCATGCATTTTTGCTGGCATTGTTTAGCTAATTTTTGACTGTAATTGGGTATCTGAAAAAATCTTTCATAGATCTAGATCTTTATTCTTTCATAGGTAACAGAAATACTGCGCATACGTGCGCATATTGAAGGACTAACCAATACAGATAGCTAAAAATGATTTTAGTAAACACCAATACTGTTAGTTTAGAGCAGCAGTGGCACAAAGCTTACATTATTTGTTGTAAACCTTAAATGCATTTGTTTTAATAAATTTAAGAACTGTATATAGGCCTATAGTTTAAATCTCTTCATCAAAAATTAAGATAATAATAAAGATAATAAAGACGAATAAAAACACAAACTCAGTGTTAACCAACTTTTTGATCACAGTCACGTTACTGTAATTTCTTTATCCTGTAAAAGGCGGCTATGAAGCATCTGATATTTATATTTAGACAACTATATGCAGTTATCCCTTTACATTTCCTACTCTCATAAAATATGTGCACTACATGTTGACTTTTAAACCTTAATTTAACGTTCAACAACAGATATTTCAGCACAATGAATGTTTTTGCGCTGAATATTAATCCCTCTCTGACGCGCGTTCACGCACCCGCCGCGCTCGTGCTCATTCAGTAAAGATTTAAACTTAACACAGACTGTCAGGACGGAACTTTATGCAAAAATGGAAATGCTCACGTGAATTTGTGACATTTACAGATAAGGATATGACCGTAAACTGAACGTTTTTGCGCTGAGGACGCACATGCATCTGTCAAAGCGCCTGACAAGGCAAGCTATTATGCTAATGCATTAACTTAAAGCTGAAAATAAAGAATTCTCTTATTTTGTGCAGCTTGGATCACGTACTTCTCCCACAGCATCTCATTCTGTTTTCTCCACTATTTTAGATGCATTTTGGCCATGTAAATGCATTATTCAGCGCTGTAATTTGACGCGCACTGTGGGTAGACCCGACTAATCGATAATGAGAATCGTTGTCGATGATTTTCATTATCAATAATAATCAGTTTTAACGATTAGTTGTTGCAGCTCTACTTTCAGGTATGTGCAAGTGTGTATGTGATTGAATCAGATGGCGGTGGTTTAGATAAAGAGATGTGTAAAGAAGTGAGCTTTCTGAACTGCTGTCAACTACTTCAGTTATTGAAGTTCATTGAGTTAGTTTATTGTTTTATCTGCCACTGATGAAATTGATCTAATGCTTTGCAATTAGGTTACTGGAGATAATATTGTTTCACATAATTTGTGTTTGCATGCTGCTTTCTGACTTTGAGTAGTCTTTTCTCTGTGATTGTTGTGCTTACAGACTGTTTGAACTGAATTGTTTCTCAACAGACTGAATTGTCATTTATTGGGCAAATAACAAACTGAAACAACTATATTTTTATTCACATAAAAAATGTTGAGTTAAAGGGATAGTTTATCCAAAATTGTCATCATTTACCCACACTCATGTCTTTGCAAATCAGTGACTTTTTTTTTTCTTTTGTGGAACATTAAAGAAGTTCTTTTGAAAAGAACCCCCCATACAATAAAGTCTGTGTTAACTAAAACTAGTGGTTGTAATTTCGCCAAGGCCAATTTATTTGGCCAATCTTTGGCATTTTTTAAACCAAGTTTTTCTCTTTCGCCGATAAGAGTTGAAGTATGATTTCTGCATTCTTTATTGTCATAGTTTATTTTACAGATTTAATTATAAATTCAAATATTTTTTTTCTATTGAGTCTGAGTTATTTATTTCTAATAATTTTAGTAAAAATTATGTGAAATAAATATACTAGCCCATAAGACTGTATCAGTAACAAATATCATGCATGTATCATGCATGTTCATTATTGTGATATAACCTATTATATTATTTATTATAGCCACATGTCTAAAATATATATTTATTTGCAGCATATGCTGTTTACTATATATTTCAGTTAAATATTGTTATATTAAATAATGTAACCCTGGACCACAGTCATAAGGGTCAAAAATCAGCGGAAAACTGAGTAAGTCTTCCATTGATGTATAGTTTGTTAGATAAAAAAAAATCTAAATATTGAGAAAATCACCTTTTAAAGTTGTCCAAATAAAGTTCTTAGCAGTGCATATTACTAATCAGAAATTAAGTTTTGATATATTTACGGTAGGAAATTTACAAAATATCTGCATGGAACATGATCTTTAATATCCATATGATTTTTGGCATAAAAGAAAAATCGATCATTTTGATCCATACAATGTATTGTTGGGTATTGCTACAAATATATCTGCTACTTAAGTCTGGTTTTGTGCTCCAGGGTCACATATCACCTTTATATCGGCTATCGGCCACCTTGCTGGCGTCAGCATTGGCCATCAAAAAGTACATATCGAGGGTCTGCTTACCAAAACTGTTTGATTAACAACAAATATTTTCTTTGGTGTTTAGGCTATTTCGTGAATGAAAGACATACAGGTTTGGAATGACACAAGCTTGAGTAAATGATGACAGAATTTTCAGTTTGTGTAAATTGTTTCATGTTTCTGCATGTTTTTCTAGGATTGTGTACTGCAGTAGCGCTCTCTGTGTATTGATCGAAGTGTAATGAGTTTTAATCTGAAGGAGCAGTCTTTAGTTCAGACGTCTGGCCAGCTCAGCAGCACACTTCAGTAAGTGTTCTCCACCGCTGCTTTTGGAAAGACGCCATTCAGAGGAATGCAGAACACAGGTTTCCCCAAAGGCTGTTTGCTGACGGACAGATTCTCATTGATTCACCTCACTCTCATGATGCCATGATCTATATACATAGTGCATGTAGCATTATGGAAGGAGATACTTATGCTTTAGCGTTGTGGTTAATCTTTATCACGGTAACATTTTCAAATGTACCATGCTGAAATCGCACCACTGTGCAGGTCTGTTTATCTTAGTTGATCTGGAACCTGGAAGTGGTAAACGCATACACATGCTTTTCAGGTGATGAAACCTACCCAGATGGCGTGTCCAAATAGCTGTGCAAATTTGGTAAAATACGAAGACTGCACTTTAAAAACATGTCTGGTTTTCTCTTCTTTGAAGACATTTCAAGACATGATTTCATCTAATGCTCAATGCCAGTGCTGACACTGCTGAAGGAGCCAGCTATCGTAGTCAACATGTGAAAAGAGATAACATTTATCTGTGCGCATTTGGAAATATATAGGAGTGTTTGGTATTGTTTTCCCATTTTGGGAGGTCTCTCTCTCTGTCTTTCTCTCTCAGGGAATGTTTACCCACGCTGAGACTAAAAAGCGAATGTTTTTCCAAGGACATGCTGTACACAGAGTACATGGAGCACGTTCAGTGCCCTGCACAGACTCTTCCCGGTCTGACACGGCCCTCATGTTCATAAAACACGCGCATGCAGACTGGAAATGTATGGTCAGCATATTTTACACCTTTTTAAAATGTTTTTTATTGATTATATTACCTGATTTAGTCTTACGTGTCTCAGATGTAGGGCTCTATGATTTCTCAGATACAGGATGGAATTGCAGAATCCAGTCATGAACATGGGATTTACAGTATAATTTGTCCTGGAATCTGGCAAATTTGGGATGAATAAATAGGTCCCACTTTATATTAGGTGGCCTTAACTACTATGTACTTACATTTAAAGGGTTAGTTCACCCAAAAATGAAAATTATCCTGTTATTTACTCACCCTCAAGCCATCCTAGGTGTAAATGACTTTCTTCTTTCAGACAAATCCAATCGGAGTTATATTAAAAATTGTCCTGGCTCTTCTAAGCTCTATCATTGCAGTCACCGGGTGTTTCGGTTACACAGTCCAAAACACGTAAAATAAAGTGTGCAAAAGGCCTCCTATTGCGAATCCATGCGTTTTTGTTAGAAAAATATCCATATTTCAAATGTAATAAAGAGCTCTCTCACTTTATCACATTTCATCTAACTGTCATAAGTGGAAGCCATTCCGGCAGATGATGTAGGACGTCGGCGTTGCGTAATTAGTAACGAGCGCGGAGAGAGAACAAAACAAAACGCCGGTCACGAATTATAAACACAAAACGAGGATTTGTAAAGAAAATTGTCAGAGAATTTCGATATAAGCTAAGAGGAGACTGGTTTTCCTTTGGTAAAGTAAGGAAATTTGCTTCCTTTGCTCCTGTAAGCAAACGTTGGTATTTGTGAGACTCACACGCACTGCGCCGGCGTCCTACGTCATAGACCTGAGGTTTGTTTGAGTTTTTTTTTTTTTTTTTTTTTTTTTTTGAACATTATTCAAATACTTTCTTCTGTCCAAGATTAAAATGCAGAGACAGCTATAATTGGCTCAACCAATGGTGTGAGATTGAGTCGGACGTTCTGTTTGCGTTAATAATAGAAGACAGCAGGAGAAACCAGTTTGAAATCAATAATTTTTGCAATGAAATGAATGGTGCAGAAATCACACACCCGATTAACTCTATACCATGTCTCTTTGTCACTGAGTTGAGTACCTCTGTACTAACAAACATTCATTACATTACTGATAAAACCACATAATTGAACTCTTAAATATTGACCACTTTCACTGAGCAATGTTCACTAGTAATGATTATTTCCTGTGATAATCTATGAGGTTAGTTGTACTAAGTGCACTCAAGGCCTCATTTTCCTGCAGTTTTTGTCTTGAGTGAGTGTGTTTTATCAGCTGCTGTGACTGGTTGACAGAGCTCAATCTGATCGGACTGTGAGCAATCAAGGGGCCGTTCACAGAATGCATCTTTGTGTCTAAAAACGCAACACGCATTGCTGAGGAATGGTTTTTAAAAAAAGCGCAGCACAGAACGCAAGGGTCTGGAGATGTGCTTTTGAGACGTGATGCAATAACGGAAATATTTATCTCCAGGCTCTTTTTTTTTTTTTTTTTTTTTTTTAAGAAACGGGTTGTGATAATCGCTTGAAAAATGTTATATAATTCAGGGCAGCCATTGTGAGTGCCTCTTCCGCCATATTGCCATCAAATAAAAAAATTGCCATGCCAACTTACTGTAAACAAAAGCTTGCTACACTTGCCCTGTCTCCGGGGTCTTCTGATTGGTCCACTGTTTTGGAACTGACATTGACAAGCGGCGCTGCGTGTAAAAGTTGAAATCCTTTTAACTTGACACTGCGTCTTAAAAATGCGGTGCTTATGTGAAACGCTACAAAAGACATGAGCGCAACGGTCATACATGTTCATGTAGCGTAGCGCGTTTGCGTAGGAAAAACTATGGAAAAGTAGCCCTTTGTAATGGAAAAACGTATTCTGTGTGAACAGCCCTTTAGTGGCAAACTCTGTAGTTTTTGTCATCAGAAGTTTGACAACAGTAAACTTAAACCTAAACTTTGTCTGATGTTAACAGTTACTGTTACGGCATATTTGTGAGTAAACAGTGGATGATCATCACAGTTTGCAAACTTGCAATTAACTTTTGGAATTTAACTAAGCACTTTGTGCAGCATTAGTGTTTGTGTTGTAATTCTTGTCCTTTGTTTTGGTATTGCTTACATAGTAGATACTGCAGATGTAGACTGGATTAAAGAAGTTTTGCTGAATTGGCAGAAGGCGTTCCAGGTCTCCGCTCATGGAGAATGAGCCATTGGAAATCTTTTAAAGCAGACTTTAGTTTAATTAGACTGCCTGAGGAGAAGATGAAAGACTCATGATGCACTCTTAGCTGAATCGTTTGTTCGTCATGTATTGGTTTATATTTATAGACCATTTTAGTGATCGTGGCTGTGATTGGTCTGCAGCTTAATAGATGATAGCAAGTGTGGAAGGACGGCATCCAATCATGTAATTATCATAGAGTCATCAACCCAGCACGTCATCTCTAATCAGCAGTACTCTGCTGTGTTTGTATGTTTATATGTGCAAAAGATATGAAGAAAAAAAACAAAAAAAAAACAAGCAGAATCCACATTTGACTTTTACAATAATTAAACATTTAAAAGTTGCTAATATTGCGCTGTTTTGAAAGCCTGGCAGTCAGTATAGCCACGTCAGTGTAAACCTAACACAGCTTTATTCCTGAAGTCTGCATGAAATCAAATTTCAACTTATTACTAAAAAAAAAAAATTACTTAAAGTTATATTCAGTCTTTCAAGTCATGTCATCTATGAATTGGTAAATAGTTTAAGTGAATTAAATATCTGCAAAGATAACCAGAAGAGACGTGGAAGATGTGATGTAGCCTAACTCTCAGTGAATCATTGTTTACATGCAGCTCCTGTTACAAAAATCGGGGTGATTTAGGGGTAATTTTTAGTAAAGAAATTCAGTACAAATATTGAAGAAAGCTTAAAGCACTGAAACACAAGCTTTACATTTCCTTGTCAACCCTCAGGCCTGCAGAGCTTACATTGTGAGTCTGTTTACTGTAAACATGCTTCCCGTTTGTTTATACACACAGAGGAACGAGTCGAAATTATTGTCATAATGAAATTATTGGTAATCAACAGCATGCGCAGCTGGTTTACATAAACATTAGGGTGAAAATGACCTGGAATTTTCCTTTCAAGATGTAATTGTTTGTTACATACAATGTGAAATTGATGCACAAAAAAGAAATGCAAATAATTGCTTTTGTATAATAATAATAATAATAATTATTATTATTATTATTATTATTATTATTATTATTATATTGGTATAAATGTCATAAATGTTATAAATATTTTCTTAATTAAATGTGTATTTAAGTAGTGATGTGAGAAGTAATAAGTAGGAATAATTGTTATTACTACTAATAATAATTTTCATGATGCATATGTATTTACATTTATAATAAGAGATTAAACAATTAAACATTGGTTCCACATTTTGTTATTGGATCTGTAGCAGTCATTCAAGCAATATTGCACAGAATTACTTGAAATAATTTTTAATTAATTTTTATTTATTTTTTTTATCATTTTCTCTGAGGTATAGATATGTTAGTAATTATTATTTGCACTTAAACAGTCACCATGTAGTAATACGTCATGCATTCATTGTGAATTCATTTTGGTGCTTCCTTTGCTTTAAGATTTCCATCGCCTATTTTTATGTTATGGTTAATATGTTTGCATAACAAATGACACTGTAGTATCACCGCAATGCAAATGCAAGTGAAATGCTCACGCTGTAGAGCCTGGTATTTTAGTTTAGCCCTAAACCATCCTGCGCCCTGTGTTTGTGTGTGTGTGTGTGTCTCTCATCAAAACAATAAGTCTGAATGTAGTCATATGACTGTGGCCAGTGCTTAAAACGTCTAGACCGCTTGGTTCTTTGAGTGTGTGTGTTCATGTGCTACACAAAGGCCCTACTGAGAGCGCTCAAGAATCACAGTGTACAGTCTCCCCAAAGACTCAGTGAGGACAGATCCGTTTCACTCGCTTACATTGTTCAAACTCTTCCTTGTCCAGACTCATGTGCTCTGTCACAAAACCTGCCTACGAAAGCTGTGCTTTAAGGCATCGTAGGAGCAAATGCTGTTCCAAACATAGAGAATGAGATGAGTTGGATTCAGACTTGGAGAATTGGCTGCATCCAATCAACTGTTGCATATGCTGTGTAGTATGTCTCTGTATGACCTTTGACCTTGTCTTTGTGTGGTTTTGTCTCTGCAGCCCAGAATGTGACGGTGGAGGAGATTCTGAATGCCTACAGACAAGCATGCCAGAAGCTCAACTGCAAACCAATCCCTAAAGTGCTCAAACAGATACAGGTAACACACATTTATTCACTCAGTCTCTCACATCTGCAAAACATCATGGAAATTCTTCAAACATTCATTCAAGACTAGTGATGCAACAAAAATATTCATCTGAAAATGCAAATGAGACTGTTTTGGAGGGCCGAAATCATTGACCGAAACTGTGATATTTAATTAGCGTTTCTCCAGTGGTGTGTTTTGACTGTGTTAGCGACAATTTTGTGCGCACAGTGTGGATATTCTACAACAGGTAAACATGTCAGCTGTGTCAAGGCTTGGACTGATTTGACAATATCAATTTCTTTAGGTAAATCCATTACTGCGTGAACAAAACTTACAGTATAAGCTTTGCACAATAAGCTTTGCACTGTTACTTTTATATATCAAATTCTATTTTATGACAAAATCCAAGCAATAAATGTCATTTTGATGCTCTGTAATGTGACGAAGTGTAGCCGCTTCAGTTCAAGCGAAATGCATTTACCTCGGGAAAGCCATTCAATGTTTATAAACTCGTTAGTCAGCTAGAAGACATTAACTTTAGAGGAGCATTTGCTAAATATTAGGGATGTGCGGGTCTAGTCGACTAGTCGACTAAACGGTACAGCTCCTACTAGTCGACACTGAAAACAATAGTCGATTACAAGAGAGAAAAAAAAACATGATTTTATCATTCAACTTAGCATCATTTTAACGTTACATTTTAAAAAACAAATTAAAATAATACGTTTGACAAAGAATACATATGAAAATATTTAAATGTATAAATATTTTTAAAAGTGTATCTGGGCGGAAACTACATTTTTACCTCAGACCTCGCATGCGTTTTCTTCGTGTCAGGTGCGGCGAGCTCAAAATGACCACCCGAAAGACCAGCAAGGTGTGGGATTATTTTGAATGAGATGGAAACGGAAAAGCTTGTGCAAACTGTGTAATGTCAAACTGGCTTACAATAACTCTACTGGAGCGATGCGTACTCATATTCAATACAGGCACGTATGCGTTAGCTTAGAGGCTAGCCAAAGCCAGCAAATGTCAATCATGTCATGTACACTACAACCCGCCGCCGCTGCGGTCTGCGATCCCATCCACGCCGTCTGTTCCTCTAAACGAAGACACACTTCGGTGGTGGTGCGGGATTTCCAGGCTCTTTTCGAAACTGTCTGCTTGCTTGTAGTTATCTCTCTGTGTTCCTGTGACTTCAGTTCCTGCCGAGCGCGTTTTTTCAAGTGTAGAATCGCCTCTAGTCCTGTCTTTCGCCAGACCACGTTAACATTAAATTCACTGAACAAATGCGCATGGTCTGGGTAAGTAAAATGAGCATTGTTTTGTTTTTAGACGATGTAGCCAACATGAAGTACATTTTTAAAAGCTGTTTTAATGCTATTCCTTGATAAACTTTCCTATTGTTTTTGACTTGTTTTAATATGTTGGCTAACGTTATATGAAGATGAAGAATTCTGTCAGTCTATTCATTGATTTTCCATTTCTGCATTGCTCCAGCCGATTTGAATAAGTAAGCTATACACTGGTGTATGTTGAGTGTATGCTCTTCTCTTTTTTTTTTCTTCTTTTTAACGACCGCCTAAAATTAAATGATGATAACAAGTGTTGGCTGTTATATAGACACACACACTTTTTTTCTTTTTTCTTTTTTTTTCTTTTTTCTTTTGCCATTTTCGGGGGGGTTTCAAGTTTTTAGACTAGTCGGATACAAAACTTCCATTTAAACAACTGTCAAATTAGTCATAGCGCACATCCCTACTAAATATATGCACTATGCTACATATTAATTATATTTTTACTTTTTGATTTTTATTTTAATGTATTGTATTAATGTACGTTTGAATAAATCTGTCTTGAAAGCAAGCTTTTATTTCAGACACTTTGTATTTCAACAAATTGGAGTGGAAATATAATTATATTGTAATTGAATATAATAATAATTGTGTGCCATTTAAATGTTAATATACAACTCAGTTTTTTTTTTTATTTGAGTGTTGATTATTAAGTAATTTTAATTAATTAGTTAATTATTTGAAAAATACTTTAGTTTCAGTTTTAGTTTTGAGCTAAATAAAAACTTTAGTTTCAGTCTTTCAGTAAAAATTTAAATGCATCACTATTCAAGACCTTGAAGTTCTGCTTGAGGTCATAAAGTGTTAAATTCACAATCACAGAAGAAAAGGGAAGCCTAATTGCGCACATTAGTAACCTCTATTGTATCCTCGTCTGGCCTGTTGTGCTGGATTACATCTGTGCTCTGTTCACAAACGTATAACCTCACCAGCCTCTGGCGTCCGTACAGTCACATGCCTCCTGACTCGCTCTGCCTGCATCACGCTTACCTGAAAGCCTCTTATAGACAGCGCTATAAACATACCATACTGAGTCAACAAACGGTCACGGCTTCCTGTCCTGATGACTGACACACACACACACACACACACACACACACACACACACACACACACACACACACACAACATTCAGAGTCAAATTCCCAAACATCAGGGATTTGCATATAGCGTTTTATTGGTTTGGTTAGAGCTCAACATGAACGTGCCTGTTTTCTATCAGTGAACATTTAACTACATGACTTCCTAAAACAAATATAGCAATTATGTGCTCCTAATTACTAATGTTACGATTTTTAAAGGGTCAAATTGGTCACATACACAGTAGCACAAAGCACAGTTACATAAGAGTCTTAATGGCTCAGCACCAAAAATCAGCCTGCAACGTATCAGAAAGAGGGAGGGAAAAAAAAAACAACAACCTTCACTAGTATTATAAATCTGTGACATGTATGATATTTCATTGTAACTTTAAAATGCTTTAAAGTTACAATGAAACTGTAGTAGCGACAGAACTTTTACTACATATTGTGACGTATATCAAAAGTGAACCAGATTATTAAAAAATAATAATAATAATAATGTAGGATGGAAATTTTGGTATTGTAGATGATCAGTAAGTTTTAATAATGAGTGAATGTACAAAAGATTCTGTTTTAAATGTTACTATTATTACCATGTAGGGCTGGGCGATATATCGAGTTTGTACGATATATCGATATATTTTTATATGCGATACGGTATGAAGCAATACCGTTAATATCAATATACAGTAGTTTGATTACGAGCGCATCTGAAAAAAATGTCTAGGGGACACAGACTGAACTGCTGCGGAGAAAGTGCATAATACAATGTGCTCTAAACATGTGACAAGCTTTTTATGAAGTACTTTAAAAAACTCATAAGATATAGTAGCCTATAGTTTATAGTTTGAGTTTAAAGCGGCTCTGACAGAGACATGCTGTTTAATGTGTTTGAGATGTACTGTTTTCCTAAATGCATATCTTACATTTCACGGGTATATTTTCCATCTGTGAATGTTAGAAAGTCATTGAAATATTTCCATTTTGCTGTCAGAAGTGCATGAGCTTTTGCTTTGCGATTCTCCGCTAAACTTCACAGACTTCAGTGAACGAGCGCCGCAGACAGAGCGCAATGAATTAGGGTTAGGGTTAGTTAGGGTTAGTTCAATAATTCTGACTAAAATATACATTTTGCTGAATTATTTGTAGTTGGAATAAATGTGACGTAGAATTTTATACCTACAAGTAAGTGTATTTGTATGATAGCACTAACTGTAAAGTGACTAACGGGGCAATCAAAATAGCCTTTTTACTCAATTTATCTGTGCTTTTTTATTTTTATTTTCATTTTTAGTTTAGTAAATTTAACTTCTGCTTTAAAAACATTACTTTTGTTTTTAGATTGCAATGTTAGAATGTAATGTGATTTTTGACACTTTTTTGCACATAATATATGCCTACATTCACTTTATCTTTATTTGTTTAATCCAAATACAAAATACTGAGATATATACCGTATACCGCAAATCAGTTTATGTGCTATATAAATATATTTCTTTAACTATTAGTCCAAATTTATGAAAACAACATAAATAGTACTCTGCAAACTTAAAAATAAATAATAATAATAATAATAATAATAATAATTTTACTTTCATTAATTTCACAATGATGTGGAAAAGATTTCATAAATTTTTTTTGTTTATTAACAAAATTCAGTCCCAAAAGTGTGTGAGAGTCTCTATAACATTGTGTGATGCCTCAATTAATACCTGACTCAAAATCTGAACGCAAAATCTGTAACTTTTTTTTAATGGTTATATCTCTTCAAAACTATGCATATTTTATTAGTCATGACTTGCTTCCAAAGAAAAAAAATGCATTTTGTAGAAATTAGGTATTTCATCCAGGTCCTAACCAGTGTCGGGCACGTTACTTTTAAAAAGTAATTAGTTATAGTTATTAGTTACTTCTCACAAATAGTAAATGAGTTAGTTACTGAGTTACATCATTATAAAAGTAACTAATTACCAGGAAAAGTAACTATTGCGTTACTATATTTCTTAAAAGCTGAAGAATTCCAAAGGAACTCCATTATTTTGACAGGAAAATACAACAAAGAATATCGTTTACATGTAGCGCGTCAATTCTGCATGTTATGAAAGACTCTCTTGCTCTGTATCTTTCTTTGTGTGTGTGAGACAAAGCGACTGCGAGCCGCGCGCCTTCACACTAGAGTTTATGGTACATCAAATATAGCTACACTGTGCATCCATTCAGATGAACTGAAAAAAAAATTATAATAATATTGTAATACATTATAGTAACGGCACATTTTATTGTCAGTAACGGTAACGGCGTTGTAACGGGGGAAACAGTGATTCGTTTGATTACTCGTTACTTAAAAAAATAGCGCCGTTAGTAACGCCGTTTATTTATAATGCCGTTATTCCCATCACTGGTCCTAACAGACCTGAATGCATTATATGAGTGTTAGATGATAGACAGGGTGAATTTTCATTTCATGCCGACTTTAAAAAATGCATGAAAGATTTCAGGTGAGACTCGGCAGGTGTTATAATGAGACAGGAGTGAAGCAGATCAGTTTCTCCCGTCTGCTCCTCGCTGAGTCACTGAAAGCAGACAGACAGAGAGAAATCATGTTATCGTGGCCTGATGTTTGCACAGAGATGCCAGCTAACACCCACAATCACTCACCAACCAACACATGCTGCCGTTCTCCTCCCCTCTTTCCCTCCGTTCGCATGTCCCGCTCTTTTGTGTTTCTTATCTGTTACTTTTCCTCTCCTTGATTTTTCTCTGCAAGTGTGATATTGATTTTTTTTTTTTTTTTTTTTTTTTGTGCGCCATGCATGTAATTGTGTTTTTGTGCGGTATGTGTAACCTGTAGTTGTCCAGAAAGGCATCAGTCTGTTAAACCCTTCCAAGGGGATGATGGTAAATTTCCACTGGGAGTCCCCAGGGCAGAAAATAGCCGGTCATTACTGTGTGTGTGTGTACGTATGTGTTTTTCCACCACCTCAGTCTGCGCTTGTGTTCCTCTCTCCTAATTGCTTAGTCACCCTTGGAAAAATGACTTCACAAACAGGCCTGTAAAAGAAATGCGCTGAAAAAGAGAGCTACCTAGATTAATGCTCCTTTTATGTCCATTTCCTCTGCACAGATGATATATATTATAATGTTATATATTATTACATATTATGTAAATGGAATGAAAAGAATGTGTGTGGGTTTATATTTATATAATGTACGTTAAGGGTGTGTGTTTTATCCTTGTGCAGTTTCCACTTCCAAATGTCACAGCTGGATTAATCATTTTTATAACATTACTAAAATTAGTGTTTTAGAATAATTTTATTTTGTTTTGGGATTTGTCATATTTCTGGAGATCAGTTCTCAATAATTAGGTAAACTTTAAAACCTGCTGTTTGCAGCCATTTGCATCCTGTTATACAGATTTTTTACTTTTGGGGTAAACCAGGACCGTATTCATGAAAATCTTTTTAAGAAAGAAGCCAAGAGGTTTTTAAGATAAATGCTAAGAATGTTCCTGGATGCAATTCTTTAAAAAATAAATAAATAAATAAATAAATCTTACTGACAATCAGTTAAGATGTTTGATTGACACATAAAGTA
The DNA here is from genome assembly GCA_039654775.1 of Spinibarbus caldwelli. Taxonomy (NCBI): domain Eukaryota; kingdom Metazoa; phylum Chordata; class Actinopteri; order Cypriniformes; family Cyprinidae; genus Spinibarbus; species Spinibarbus caldwelli. The sequence continues at coordinate 32,869,008 of CM077238.1, forward strand.
ACCAACTACAGTTTTAGTTTTTAGGTAAAATCTATTAAAAGCATGTAACATCAACAAACAAAATAATTTCATAATAATATTACACTGGCAGGTAAAAAAGCACAGACATTTCTGAGAATTTGTGAAGACTTTATTTCATTTCTGTCCATAATGTTTTCGCTGTAGATTCCTGTGTCTCATGTCTGTGATAAAATTGACCCACATTTTTTTTTATATATATTTATTGTAATATACATTTTATTCTTAATATTATTTTAGTAAACATTTAATAAGCATTTAACCCTTGTGCTGGGCTAAAAATCCTTTACCTAATTTGGTGCTCCTGGTCATAAATGACCAGCCTTTCTGAAAAATCTCTCATTCTGCTATATTATCACCAGCTCTTGGACTTTTTTTTTTTTTATCAATTTGCTTTCTTTCAATCAGCAAAGGTTTTGTATTTCTTTTTGGAACTGATTGATCATAGGCCTCATTGATCTGAGCTCATGCACCTCAGTTTTTGAGTGAATAAAGCATTATTTGTGGATCATTTTGTGAATGTTCGCTCAAAAACTGCAGCGCATGAGCTCAGATCAATGAAACCTATGTTCCAAAAAGAAATTCAAAACCTGTGCTAGTTGAAAGAAAACAAATTGATGAAAATATTTAAGACAACATTTAGTGATAATATAGCATAATAAGAAATGTATCAGCAGTTTTACAAGCATAACATTAACTTTTTCGGGGAAAAATCCTTTCTGGGTCAAAATGAGAGGAATGCAACATGAGGGTTAAATTAAAATATATATACTTAATACAGTTTCCCTCCTCCCCTGTACGAGTGCTGTCTGTGATTGGTGAGTAAAGATGACCGCAGATGGCTTGTGTAACAGCAGAAACACAAGGCTCATTGAAGTCACACTAGAAAGCTCAGGGTCAGATGCTGCTTGCATGGCAGCGTTAAATGTCAGGTGCTGACTCTGAATGCTTCCGAGTCTTTGCTGATCACAGAACAGGTTTAGGGCCGATGCCTGCTGGTGTCTCACAGCACAGACATCATAGAGTTTACACAGCCTTCAGACCTATCAGTTCAGCATTTATACTGCCATGCTTTCAGCTCTTAGTCCATTTGTTTGTCAGTGTGTAGGGTAACCCAGAGACATGTTACAACACACACACACACACACACACACATTGTATTAGTCAGTGTATTTAGTGATTCTTGTGTCTGTAGGTGTAGGTGCACACGCTTTTTAAACTAGAGTTATATTAATGACCTACCTGTCCAATAATATTCATCTCTCAATAGTAAACTCTCTCTGCTTATTTTTTTTCCATAGGACTTAAAAGACCTGACACAGCGAAACGAGTGCCTAGAACTCAAAGGTGAGTTAAAAAAATCTCCTTATCACAATGTTCAGTGTCTGCACGGTCATTGAAAGTTCAGGGAGTTTTAAAATAGTATATTTCCTGTCTTGGGATAGTCATAGAAATGTAATCAAATAATGAAAAGTCTTGGAAATATGAGTTTTTCCTTGTTAGGCACCATGTTAAAATATTTTTAAATATTTGAACCAGCATCCAAAAAAAATCCTAAACTCTATTTTTCTCCATTCCAAATTGTGATTAATACTAATTCAGCAAGGATGCATTAAATGGATCAGTAAAGACATTTATAATGCTACTAAAGATTTCTATATTAAATCAGTGCTGTTCTTTTGAACTTTCTATTCATCAAAGAATACTGAAAAATAAAGTGGATAACAGTTTCCACAAAAATATCGGGCAGCACAACTGTTTTCAACACTGATAATAATCAGAAATGTTTCTTCAGCAGCAAATCAGCATATTAGAATGATTTCTGAAGGATCATGTGATACTGAAGACTGGAGTAATGATGCTGAAAATTCAGCTTTACATTACAGAAATAAATTACATTTTAACATATAATCACATAGAAAACAGCTATTTTAAATTGTAATAATATTTTCAAAAAATAATTTATTTAAATCTTACCAACCACAAAATTTAGAATTTTATGTATATTATATATGTTTAATTTTACACAATCCATGAATAATGAACAGTTAAGTCATGAGAATGCATTGAGAATCCATTTCATTCACTCTCATGCACACACACGCGCGCACACACACACACACACACACACACACACACAGGTTCTCCGTTGAGTTCAACCTGTTAAGACTGGTTTGTGTCCTTGTTTGGTTTGTGTAGTTGATGGGTGTGTGTCCGTAGACGAGCTGATCTCACCGTCAGATTATTCAAGTTTGCTGTAAATAAGAAAGTAGCAGAAAAATCATCACTGTGTTTGACTTTGATCTGTGTTTTTACAAAATAAAAGAATATAAAGAGCCGTATCAGTGCAAAAGTTGAATCTAATATCTTTGTCTTTTTCTCTCTTTGTGTTTTCCTCTGAAGGAGAGAAGCTGGACTATAAATCATGTGAATCTCTGGAGGAGATCTTTAAGAGGGTGCAGTTTAAAGTGGTGGATCTGGAACAGACAAACTTAGACGAGGATGTGAGTGTATTTTTTGTTTTTGTTTTTTTTTTACCTCATTGAGTTTCCGGTAGCACTTTATTTTACAGTCCTGTTCCTCATGTACATACTATGTACTTATTAATGTTATTACAATAACTAGGTAATAACTAGGTACTAATCTTAAACCTAACCCTACCTCATTTAGTTACCTTATATTACCAGTACTTCCTTGGGTAAGTACACTTTAAGTACACTGTAAGTACATGTAAGTACACGTACTGTAAAATAAAGTGCAACCAAGTTTCTTCCCAATCTCATTTCCTGACCAGCTCTATGACCGCAGGGTCATTCTTTTTCTTTCTCTTTCCATCTTTAATACTGTCTGAGCTTCTGTTGTGACGAGTGCAGCGCTCTGATTTCATTTATCAGTGCCGTTACATGATGAAAATGCTCATCAGCCCTCTGGTTGAGGCATGTGACTCTGTGTGTGAATACATGTGTGCTGTTCTGACACGGTTTGTTTGTCCAACATAAACACAGATATCAGGAGCTCTGGAGATTGTCTATTTCTAGGTTACTTAAGGTCACTCCTGGCCTCTGACTACTGTGTTTGAGTTAATGCAATCATTTTGCCATAAGTCATAAGTTGGGTGGATCTCAGCAACTTCCACATACACAAATACACTCACTCCTTAACACCACATCTTAAGGGAGTGTCATGGAAAACTGCAGTTTTTTTTTTTTTAGTTATTTTTGTTGTTGTTTTTTTTGCTCTTTTGAAATAAAAGATGTGTTATGTACACATTCTAACAGTCACTATTTCTGTATGTATTTGTTTGTTTTTATTTTATTTTAATGCAATTTGTAATTAATTTTTTTTTGATTTATTGTATTTTAATAAAATAATTCATTCATTCATTTTAAATAAAATATATACTATGAACACATTCTGATCATCACTATTCACGTATCTATTTATTTATTTCATTTATTTTCATTTCATTTATATTATTTTAATTGATTTTAGTGTAATTGATTTTATTTTTGTTTTAATTTCAATAAAAAAATGTACCGTGTACACATTCTAACGGTCACTATTTATGTATGTATTTTAGTGTTGTCAAACGATTAATCGCGATTATTCACATTCAAAATAAAACTTTTTGTTTACATAATATATGTGTGTACTGTGTGTATTTATGTATATTTAAATACACACACATGCATGTATATATTTAAGAAAAAAAAGTTATATTTGTATCTTAAATATATTTATATATAATATAAATTATATAAATATAATTATATACATGTAAATATTTTCAAAATATATACTGTATGAGTGTGTATTTATATATACTAGGGCTGCACGATATTGGAAAAAAATTGTGATTTTTTTTTTTTCTGCGATTTTTATATATTGCAATATGAAAAAAATATAAATCAGATGACAGCTCTATTTGGAGAAAAAAAAATGATCAATGATTGGGGTGATTTTGTAGGTGAATAAATCAGCATAGAAAATAAGCAAATTACAAACATAGTTAAATTTAATAGAAAAATAAAATAAACTTCTTTATATTCTTCAGGTAAGTCTAACAGTATTCAGGTACAGAAATTGAATAATCAAATGTAAAATAACACTGCACAGTCTTCACTGTATAAATGAAATCTAATAAATCTGTAAAGCTACAAAAGTGATTTATCTCTGTGTTTTGTTGTTTGATTAACATTCATGACACAGAAAGCCTCAGGAACATTAAACTGCTGTGAACCGATACTATCCATTTACTTTCTCAATAGTTTACCTTCACCTAAGCCATAAGCAACTGTTTTTACAAGGATACCTGCAGAGACATGCATTTTGACAGTTTTGCGCGTATGTGTCATTTTCAGACACAAATAGATGTGGAGATGAACGGAATTCAGTGTTCACATCACCTGCATTTGCGTGGCTCTCACCATGTCTACACCGGACGTGAGCGGCACGACGTGACAAAATAATAGAACACATAATCAGTAATGCTGTCTATAGCGGATGCAGCGCACACGACAAATCCCCGACAGCTGATGCCGCTTTCTATTTATGATGTACTGAAAGTTCACATGATGTGCAACAGTTGCTTTGTCGCGTCCAGTGCAGACAGCCTCTAGCTGTTGCGGAGCAGGGCGGTGCAAAAATGATCAGTACAAATTAGTGCTGTCAAAATTAGCGCGTTAACGCAGGCGATTAATTTTTTCAGTTTAACGTGTTAAAATTATTTAACGCCGTTAACGCAGGGGCGGAGCTTAGGGTTGGCCATCCCACTCATAACTGCTGTATCTGTCTGTTTTTTCTTGACAAGAAGTGCATTTATTCAGTCGCAGAACTTCTTTACGATCACATCAATCCGGAGACGTTTTAGACGCACACTCCAACTTCACTTCAGCGGCAGGCGCGAGTCAAACAAGCACGGAAACCGGCACGCGTTGTAGCCTGTATCAATTCATATCAAAGCGCGAAATAAACTACGTGCATGCAATGTCGTGGTCAGTTAAGGCATGAAGTTACCAAAAAGGCGATTAAAGCTGCCTTAAAACTGTGCGTACATGTAATATGTTATATATGAGTTACAATAAGAACATGTCTAAGAAATGGTTTTCCAAACTGTCCTGGAGCAGCCCAGCACAGTCTCCCTCATCTTACACCCTCGATTCAACTCGTCAGTTCATTAAGACCTGAAGTGGGTCAGAAAAGGTTAGAGACTTGAGAGAAAATACGATGCGTGTCAGACCCGCATCACGTTCAGCAGCGACATCTCTTAAAGAAATAGCAGCCAAAACAACCTTATAACCAGATGATGTGATGTCTGTTCATCAAGAAAAAAAGAGGAAATCAATAACTTTTATATAGCTGTAAGTATTTATCTGTATTTAGTTTAGAATTTAGTGCTTGATAACTTTATTCAATTTCTGTATATTTCTGCTGAGGGGCACAGGTAGCAAAATATGACATTTATTATAATGGGTTTATGTGAAGATTGTTTTAAGTTCACTTAAATTAGAAGTTATTTTTAAAGTCTAATAAATGTTAAAATTGATAGCTCTTAATTATAATATAATGTAATGTTTAATGGCTATAGTCAATGGTTAAATATTAGGGGAATTTTTTTATAGGGAAATCAGTATTACTTGGTATCAGTGATACTGGCCTTCAGTCATAAAAAAGATGCCATTAAACGAATATTAAAAATATGTTGTTTGTACATTAATTTGAAGATTGAATGTAAAATGATTTCAATATAAAAGTATATTTAAAAACTTTAATGTTAGGTGGGATTAATCGCGATTAATTTCAGAAAAATGTGCGATTAATTAGTTAATTTTTTTAATTGATTGACAGCACTAGTATAAATATAACATAAGTATAGGCCTACTAAACATCGCAATCCTGCGATGTGACTATCACGATATTGATGCTGAAACGATGTATCGTGCAGCCCTAATATATACATAATAAATATACACAGTACACACACACATATTATGTAAACAAAAACTTTTATTTTGGATGCGATTAATCGTTTGACAGCACTAATATATTTATTTGTTTGTTTTTCATTTATTTTTATTTATTTTAATGTAATCATTTTTTAATTGATTGTATTTGAATATTTTTTTTATTTATTTTTATTTTATTGCCAGTAACTGCTGGTCTGGGATCAGTTTCTCCTGCCCAATTCCAACTAATCCTTTAAGTGTTGTTGGAAGTTTGTTGGTTTTTGTTTTTTGTCCCCCTGCCGCAGTACCATAATCAGCATGTTTGTTGTTTTTCTGTGTCTATAAGTATTTGCTGCACTCGTGCTGCTCCTAGTCTTCTTTACTTTTAAACCCTCTTTATGAACTGCTTTGTACTTGTTCTTGTTTTTTTGGCTCCTCCAGAAACGTTGAGCCTGTCCGCCTCCTCTGTGAGAGCTTTTGTATGCAGACATTGTATTTATAGGGTGTGTGTGTTCAGGGTGGAGCTCAACACCATATGCTGCACCTCAGCAGAGATCTGATCAATTAAACACTGCTGAGTTTCACTTCTGTTCTCATTCTGTATGCCGGCAGAGTGTGAATGTGGGCCAGTCTGTCACAAGCACATACCCCACACAGAATAGTGCAAAATGTTTAGCATAATTTGAGAAAGTGATATTTTTTATTTTAGTACTGATGAACCTATTTGAAACAATTACACAAATCATTCTACATACTCTTAGTTCCTAAAGGGATAGTTCACCCAAAAATGACGCTCATGATGTTCCAAACCTGTTTATTTTTTTATAGAAGATTATTTAATAATATTATAATATTATAGAAGATATTTTTAAGAATGTCAGTAACCAAGCAGCTTCTGGTTCTCCTTTTTAAAATATTTGAATTCAAACGAAGAATTTTTAAGAATTTTGGCCAAACCAAACAGTATCTGGTCTCCATTGAGTTCCATACTATTTTTTTTTCCATACTATAGAAGTTAGTGGGAATATAGGATTATACAATTCTATAAAAAAAAAAAAAAAAAAAACGCTGATAATGAACATGGATTTGCGCAGCTTGTCAGTTAACAACGGCTCTGTATAGTAAATGCTGCTCAATGTGAAATCACGCACGTGTTGGAATTTACCGCTGATTAGAGAACAGGCTTTACTGACAAGATGTGCATTAATTATCACCCGATATTAATAAGATAAATTATTAAAGGTGTACTTCACCCACCCATTTACTCACCCTCATGGTCTAAAAGAGTATATGTAGTACTAATAAATTTTATCAAACAAAATATTTCTTGCTGAAGCTACTTTTTGTAATGTCTGTTTGATGCTTTAAACAACAATGACTTTAAATTATCTTTTGGGAGTAATTTCTCAGCCAAATTGGATGTGCGATTAATTTACGATTAATTAGATTAATTAATTGCCACATCATGTAATTAATTAGATTAAAAATTTTAATCATTTACCAGCCCTAATATATATATATATATATATATATATATATATATATATATATATATATATATATATATATATACACATACAGTCATGGCCAAAAATATCGGCACCCTTAGTAAATATTATCAAAGAAGGCTGTGAAAATTAATCTGCATTGTTAATCCTTTTGATCTTTTATTTAAAAAATTCACAAAAATCTAACTTTTCATTGGATAATAAGAATTTAAAATGGGGGGAAATATCATTATGAAATAAATGTTTTTCTCTAATACACATTGGCCACAATGAACGGCACCCTTTTATTCAATACTTTATGAAACCTCCATTTGCCAGTTTAATAGCTCTAAATTTTCTCCTATAATGCCTGAAGAGGTTAGAGAACACCTGACAAGAGATCAGAGAACATTCCTTCATCCAGAATCACTCCAGACCCTTTAGATTCCCAGCTCCATATTGGTGCTGCTTCTCTTCAGTTCACCCCACTCATTTTCTATAGGGTTCACAGGGATCAAAATCCCTGGTAGCACTTTGGGCAGGCACTCTTCAGATTTTGGTAGCCCGAAAATTAATTTAACTAGCCCAAATAAAAAAAAAAAAAGATGCAAAAGCCTCTAAGTGCCATTTGAAATTTTCTTCTAAAATGAGCATTTTTATCAGGCTCATATGTGTAAGTTTAGTCATTTCTCTTTAATGGCAACAAATAGGTTCTTTTATATGCCATTAAAGTGAAATAACTGAACATAAACATGGGCCTGAGAAAAGTTCTAATTTTAGAAGAAAATTTCAAGTGGCACTTAGAGGCTTTTGCATCTGAACTCTTCAAATGTCAATCAAAAATATTTTCAATACACAAACATCAACAAATATGAAGGAAGGAATTTTATTTCACTATTTACAGGGTATCTGCAGAATTTAAAAAAAAAATACAAAATTAAGGCAATTTATGACCCATTTTAAGAGCTGCACAAGCAAAATGAACACAGTATGAGCGGGGTTGGACAATGTCTATGGTAACATACAGTATTAAGCCATAAAATTACATGATTTACAGTTCAGATACAGGTTTTCGCAAAAACAAAAATCTTATACAACAGCATTTCAGGCTTTAGACTATTTTTATGAAAAGGGATAAATCAAGCATATAAATTAGTGCTGTCAATCGATTAAAAAATTTAATCGCGTTAATCACAGTCATGGACTGTGATTAATCGTGATTAATCACAAATTTAAAATACTAGTTTTTACGTGTAAATGTGTTGAAATAAAGAAATGCATGACAAACTAGTTTAAGGAAATAGAACCTTTCACACCTCCGCCAGGTATGAGACATAATCCTTATTATTCTTTTGTTTTTATTCAGCCATTATCAGCCTTTATACTGGCAATACAACGTCTACCAAGCCACATTGCTTCACTCCCAGTTTACATTTACCCAACTATTATCAAAAGTATTTCTAAATAAATGCAGCAAAACATTTTCTTGCGAGCTTACGTGAAGTATTATGACAAAATGCATTATTAATAAGAATCGGACCTGTTCTGCAGGTGCATTACAGCTAATATTAGCATCATGCTTCAAAAGTCAATTTATGAGATTAATAGTACACTTTTACTCAGAACTCACTTTATACCACCATCGAGTGTTTGTAATAACTTCATTTTGCGATCACATGTAGAATTTGGTCGTTTACTGTTGTTAAAATATGCTATTTATAGCCTTTTATATCGCTGCACAAATTAGCATTTCAGATGTACACATTCATCTCAAGAAAATCACATACAAACCATATCCTATCGTAATCGTGTGTTTATTATCTTATATAATCTATAGTGGCTGTTGTCAAGTTTATTTCTGCTGTGTAAAAGCCTTAACATGTGTTCTGGCTGAAACTCACGTTGTTTGTGATGTTTACAGCCGCCTCTCCGTTCTTAAGTTGCCAGGTATACATTCCAACTATAATACACATTAGTAAAAGGATCTATTTTCATTTTTATTTGTCTACATACACCTTGGGCGGCCGTGGTACATTATAAAAGTAGCCCAAAAAACCACAACCCGCAGCTCTGTAATTTTTCCCGCGACTGTATTTTCAAAATAGCCCACTAGTGCCGCTAACGTTACCCTGGCAACACTGGCTCGCTGTACCCTCATCACACACTGATAGATATCCTTCCGCGCTGCGATGACGGGAAGAAGTTGGGGTCAAACCTTATCAAACGATTAATTTGCGTTAAAAAAATATTAACGCGTTAAAATTTTTTGATTAATCGCATGCGTTAACGCGTTAACGTTGACACCCCTAATATAAATCATTATATTAATTTAAAATGAATAAATATTACTGTCTTGATTGTTTAGATTTTTAGAAGGCACATTAACTTCTTTCTCATGTGTTTGCTGCATAAAAACATGGGTCGATATTTGCATTGATCTGACCATAAACAGCAAGAAAGGCTTATTGGAAATGCAAATTCATTCTCTGCCACGAGGTGGCGCTTTAGGAGCGGCTTAATATAGCGGTTTCCCTCAGGGAAACTCCCTGTTAGCGGCTGTACACAAAGCAGCACTGTCCGCGCTCAAATGCTGCTTTATTGGGCATTATAGGTAAGATGAAATAAAAATGCCAACGACACATTTCTGAGGACAGTCGGTTCCCTTCAGATACATTCACATAAAGACATCTGCGCCGCATTTTGACTTGAAGCAGGCAGCGCTCATATTTATTCAATTGCATCATTGCCTTTTGAAGTTTAATCCAGCTGTATTGCCATTCTTGTCTTTCCGTCCCCAACTGTAAGACCTTTTGAAATTATAGTTAAGACATTTCTTATACCATTTAACGTATTTAAAACTTTTTGTGGCCTTAAGTTTAATACAACTAAATTGAAGAGTTTTAAGGACCCGCGGGAGCCATGTATTTAAAGTAGCCCGTCGGGCAGGGCAGTGATACATTTTGGTAGCCCGACTGGAAAACACAATAGCCCCGGGACGTCGGGCTAGCGATTTTGCGAGCCCTGGTTCAGGTCAGAGGACTGGAATTGCCATAGCAGAAGCTTGGTTTTGTGCTCAGTGACCCATTTTTGTGTTGTTTTTGAGGTTTGTGTTTGGATTATTGTACGGTTGGAAGATCCAAACATGGCCCATTGTAAGATTTCTAACAGAGTCAGTCACTTATTGATTTTTTATCTGTTGGTATTTGATAGAATCCATGATGCCATGTGTCTAAACAAGATGTCCAGGACCTCCAGCAGAAATATAGGCCCACAACATCAAAAATACAGGAGTATATTTCATTGTACACATGGAGTACTTTTTATCCCTGTGTTCACCAAACCCATCTTGAGTGTTTGCTGCTAAAAAGCTCATTTTTTAGTTTCATCTGACCATAGAAGCCAGTCCCATTTGAAGTTCCAGTCGTGTCTGATAACTGAATATGCTGGAGTTTGTTTTTGGATGAACTAGGATCATTTTTCCTGAAACCCTCCCAAACAACATGTGGTGATGTAGGTGCTGTTTGACAGTCTTTTTTTTTTTAAGGTTTTCTGACCCCGAGAGACAACTATTTTCTGCAATTCTCCAGCTGTGGTCCTTGGAGAGTCTTTAGCCACTCAAACTCTCCTTCTCACCGTGCATTAGGACGATATAGACATGTCCTCTTCTAGGCAGTTTCATAACATTTTATGTTGATTGGAAATTCTTAATTATTGCCCTGATGGTGGAAATGGGAATTTTCACTGCTCTAGCTCTTTTCTTAAAGCCACTTCACTAAATTGTGAAGCTCAATTATCTTTTCCTGCACATCAGAAATATATTCTTTGGTTTTTTCTCATTGTGATGGATGATTAAGGGAATTTGGGCTTTGTTTTCGCTCCTATTCATATTTCTGTGAAACATGAAGCCATGGCTGGATAATTTCATGTTCATAATCACCCTGGAGTGCTCAAAATTGTGAATATGAATGGGAATATACTTCAGAGATATTTTACTCATAAGAATTTCTAGGGGTACCAATAATTGTGTCCAATTTGTATTAGAGAAAAACATTTATTTCATAATGATATTTCCCCCCATTTTAAATTCTTATTATCCAATGAAAGGTTAGATTTTTGTATATTTTTTTAAATAAAAGATCAAAAGGATTAACAATGCTGATTAATTTTCACAGCCTCCTTTGATCATATTTACCAAGGGTGCCAATAATTCTGACCACTACTGTATATATTAGTGCTGTCAATAGATTAAAAAAAATAAAATAAAATTTAAAAAAAACTGATTAATCTCACATTTTTCTGAAATGAATCGCGATTAATCCCACCTAACATTAAAGTTATTAAATATACTTTTATATTGCAATAATTTCACATTCAATCTTCAAATTAATGTACAAACAACATAAAGACAGTATATTTTTAATATTTGTTTAATGGCATCTTTATTTTTATGACTGAAGGCCAGTATCACTGATACCAATTAATACTGATTTCCCTATAAAAATGTTTCCCCCTAATATTTAACCTTTGACTATAGCCATTAAACTTTACATTATAATTAAGAGCTATCAATTTTAACATTTATTAGACTTTAAAAAACTTCTAATTTAAGTGAACTTAAAACAGTCTTCACATATTATAATAAATGCCATATTTATCTACCTGTGCCCCTCAGCAGAAATATACAGAAATTTAATAAAGTTATCAAACACTAAATTCTAAACTAGATACAGATGAATCCTTAAAACTTTAAAAATTATTGATTTTTTTTTTTTTTTTTTTCTTTTGTTCTTGATGAACAGACATCACATCAGCTGGTTATTAGGTTGTTTTGGCTTCTATTTCTTTAAAAGCTGCCGCTGCTAAACATGTCGCGGATCTGATACTCATCGTATTTTCTCTCAACTCTACCTTTTCTGACCCATTTCAGGTCAGACCTATTTCAGTCTCTTCTAATGAGCTGACGAGTTGAATTGAGTGTGTTAAATGAGGGAGACAGTGCTAGGATGCTCCAGGACAGTTTTGAAAACCATTTCAGAGACATGTTCATAATGTAACTCATATATAACATATTACATGCATGCACAGTTTTATGGCAGCTTTAATCACCTCTTTGGTAACTTCATGACTTAACATTGCATGCTCGTAGTTTCTTTCGTGATTTGATATGAAATGATACAGGCTATGCATGCGCCAGCACCTTTGTGCGTGTATTGAAGAGCACGCACTGCGAGCACAGTACAGTTTCCGTGCTCGTTTGACTCGCACCTGACACTGAAGTAAAGTTGAAGCACGCGTCTGAAACGTCTCCTGTTTGATGTGCTCGTAAAGACGTTCTGCAACTCAATAAATGCACTTCTTGTCAAGAAAAAAGAGACAGAATTAGCAGTTTTGAGTGGGTTGGCCAACCCTAGACTCCGCCCTTGCGTTAAAGGTGTTAAATAATTATAATGCGTTAAACTGAAAATATTAATCGCCTGCGCTAATTTTGACAACACTAATATATATACAGAGGCGGACAATAGTGAAGTATTTTTACTCTGCTTTAAAAGTACTTTCAAGTGTCAGTACTTTATCAGTGTTTTTCTTTAGAATACTTTACTTCACAACATTCCAAAGAATCATATTGTACTTTTTACTGTGCTACGTTTCATATTAAATATCATTTAATACTTAATTGCATTAGAAATATATTACTTTGTTAGATTTACTCAAGTAAAAGTACTTCAAAGATTTACTTGAGTACAAGACTAAGTATTAAAGGTAAAACAAACAACTTTTATTTATGAAATGCAGTGCAGTAAAAACTACGACATTATGCTTTGGAATGTAGTGAAGTAAAAGTTTTCCAAAGAAAAACACTCTGATAAACTACAGATGTGTGTGTGTATATATATGTGTATATATGTATGTATGGCTGTATATCGCCACGGCTGTGATTCTGCCGCTGGTCGAATGCCGTAGTCTCATGTCTACTCGTGTGATATTGCATTTATACAACAGTTCGACAGCACAAGTGTGTAAATGCATAAGAAACGACAACAGAGTGTCTTTAAAAGCTCTCTTTTGTGCAGAACTACTTCCTTCCGCCACGGATTCAAATCTAAAGTTGACAGTTTAACAGCTAAGTACAAGCCTCCGTTACTATAGGGCTGTCGCGGTGAAGGAATTTCCCTTGCGGTAATTTTGAGTGGCTCAATAGCGCGGTATGCGGTATTACCGCATATATATATGTGTATATGTATGTATGTATATGTATGTATGTATTTGTATATATATATATATATATATGTGTGTGTGTGTATATATGTGTGTGTTCACTAGGCATATATACACACACATATATATATGTGTGTGTATATATGCCTAGTGAACCAAACTGAGAGACCATTTTGAAGGCTCAGGAAACCTTTGCAGGTGTTTTGAGTTGATTAGCTGATTGGCATGTCAACATATTCTAATTTGTTGAGATAGTGAATTGGTGGGTTTTTGTTAAATGTGAGCCAAAATCATCACAATTAAAAGAACCAAAGACTTAAACTACTTCAGTCTGTGTGCATTGAATTTATTTAATACACGAATTTCACAATTTGAGTTGAATTACTGAAATAAATTAACTTTTCCACGACATTCTAATTTATTGAGATGCATCTGTATATATTATGTACCATAATAATATTTTGTAATGTCTTAGTAATTAACATAATAACATCATAAAACATTTTATGTACGGGAAATGAACCGGCTGATAAAGCAGCTAAGGAAGCACTTAAGTTTTAATGACAGAATGCCAAATACCAGCATCTGACGTCAAACCTATTTTGAATATGTACATTTATGATAAATGGCAAATGGAATGATTACATGCATAACAAATTATATGAAGTGAATGCAGTACTAAATTAAGGAGTTAACTATTATTGTTTTGAAAATAGACATAACCATGTGTAAACGAGATGTCGAATAAGTCACACAAGACTCTTTCTATTGAAAGGGGAAGAAAAACAAGTTTGTGATTAATGTAAGAATCTTTTGAGTATAAAACATATTTTAATAGAGTGTCCATTTTTAAATGATACTAGACAGCATTTTTAATCAGAAAATATATTAATGGACATTTTTAACAAAGTTTCTCCTGAAATAATTTTAGAATTTTTGTCATATAGTAAATTGAAAGACTATATGATTGTTATTGCTATTTTTGTTGTTACTGGTTTTGTTATTGTTATTTTAGTTTAAATTTGTATTTTTATTTATTTATTTTTATTTGTACGTTGAGTTTGTTATTGTAAACATTACATTGAAAAGATATTGATTGAATGGTTTTAATGATGCTGTTGAATTGTTTTTGCCATGAATATAGCCATTGCTGCTGACATGGTGTTAAATCATAAATAAATCAAAACATACATATTTTCTTTTTCCCCTCATCAGTTTCTGAACAGATGCAGCAGGTTGTTGTCATGGTAACTCAGGTTGTCTGCACGTGTTTGTGTTTTGCAACCCTTTCATAATCCTCTGCAGAATAAACACAGAACAGCCTGCTATTAATTCTGAAATGCTGTACAGAATAAAGAGCATGTTTCTTTCTCTCTCAGGGAGCGTCCGCTTTGTTCGATATGATAGAGTACTATGAATCCGCCACTCATCTCAATATCTCCAGCAACAAGCACATGGGCACACGCGGCTGGCAGGCCGCCGCGCACATGATGAGGAAGGTGAGGCTTGAGTTATGCTCAGTTCACACTTTTATGAACAGTCGATCGATCTCCTGATCTTCACTCTTCATGCATCTGTGCGCCTCCAGACGAGTTCTCTGCAGTACCTGGACGCCCGTAACACCCCGCTGCTGGACCATTCGGCTCCGTTCGTGGCCAGAGCTCTGCGGATCAGCGGCAGTCTGACTGTCCTGCACCTGGAGAATGCCGGCATCTCAGGACGACCGCTCATGCTGCTGGGTAATGAATGGAAAAACCAATGATCGGGAACACTGTGGACGTTAACCCTATAAAACCTAATGTATCATATTTTATGCACCGATTTCTAAGTGCTTTAAATGATCAACATGATAAAAAACCTGTTTATCTAGTACATGCTTTCTGTCGTCGGAATGATGGTTTATGATAGTTATTTTTAGCATGTAAAAGGCCTTTTACAATAACTGTACAAAGGTCCATCTTCAGCTTGTGCTCTACTGATTTGTATAAATTAAATGTAGGAACATGTTTAGATTGTTAGTAATTATTCGAACTGAACACTTACTGGACTGAATAAACATATCCATCTATATATCAATTAAAACCGATATCCGATATGCCCATATCTTTTAAATCATATTGGCTGATACCGATATATATTTCCTTTTTTTTTTTTTTTTTTTTTTTTTTTTTTTTTTTTTAAACGATACCAAGTCTCTCCTGTGTAGGGTGATCAGATTTCTCATGATGGAATACAGGACGGGTGGGCAATATGACCATATGAACTGATCACACACTGTCTGAGAGAACTGGGATTGCGCATGGCCAAGACAGCGCTTCTGGTGTATCATTTAGCGCAAGTTATCTGCAAGTAAATCGATAACGAATTGTGATTGGATGGTAATTTTTTTTTGTTTGACAAGCTTGGTTACCGTTAATTAGGCTGTTTTGGCTTAACAGAACAGTACTACTCGCTCTGATCACCCAGTCTTAAAGAAATTTTGAAATGCGGGACAAAACATGATTTTTTCTAAATAAGTCGGGACACCAAAAATAGAGCTGAAGTATGGGACTGTCCCGGGAAAAATGGGACGTCTGGTCACCCTACTCCTGTGTGGAAATTATAAACAAGTTATTTTTAATTTTGGTTAGTTTTGAGTAAAACTTGTTTGTTAGATCTAATAAACATTTATTAAAGTTCTTATTTTAATGAGAGTACATTGGAAGCTTTGACAATCACTATAATAAAATCAATCTCTTTTTCTTTTTTTTTTTTCTGTCCCCAGACAGATGCAGTTAAAACCTTAACATTTTTATTTGTGGATTTAATAGATGGTTTAAAGCAAAATAACTGTAAAGCTCTTTATATTTAAGTTTTCATAATCCATTTTGGAAAAAAAAAAATATATATATAATATTTATATATATAATATTTATTATTTTATTTATAAGTGTCATGTTTGCGATTTTTGTTCCATGTAAGCTATCTTCTGACCTCTAAATTAAAACAGACTCGTGATGTTATCATCAGTTACATCAGACATCAGTTACTGCTTTATTCAGAAACACATATCTTAATGCTATTTGTGTATTTTACTTTCATTTTATTACAAGTAGGCCAACAGTGCCCCCTAAATAAACAAAACGCCTTACCAGACAGGCAATAGGACCCTAGGGAGGCTGCCACTGCTGCAGCTGCATACGCTAGAAACTGATGTGTTGACTCTCTCACACACCGGACGAGTCATTCTGTGCATGCATTCTCAAATTAAATGCAGTGATCCAATTATAGAATTAAAAACGAAAGTGATGAAAACGAGTAAGTAAATGAAGGCGGCACAGACAGGAGGCTGTTCTAATGTTACGTAATCTTACCCAAGCATTTCAATATGTGAATATTTTCATAACAACATGAGCCGCTTAAAATGAATCAACATAATTGCTATTCAAAATGGTAAGCAAGCACTACTTTGTTTCGTATAAAAGTTTTCTCATTATCACGCCTTGATATTTTCTTGTGATCTCGACATAACAAAAGTTGTTTTCTCGTTATCATGACTTAATTTTTTCGTGATGTCGACATAACTGCAACTGCACCAACAGGTGGCAGTATAGACCTCTGGGGTGTTGTGTACTGTATATCCACGTTACTGTACGCTTTTGGGATAGAGAAAGTACCTTCTTCGTGATCGCTATAATTTGTGCAGTATTGTTCATAACTGACCTTTAACTCAAAAATGTCAAATGCTTGAATCAATAGGCCTATGATTATTTTGTGTATCTCTGTGTATCGTTAAGTTCTTGCTAGATGCGTGAGTCATCACTACCGCAGTAGCGCTCGGTGTGGTAAACTAACTGCTTATAAAAAAAAAAAAAACCAACAATGTTGACGTCACTGTATAGTATTCTGTTTGCACCTATATCTTTGAAGTAGGCCTACATTATTGTTAGTTAATAAGCGGGGATTATGTTGTGTTTATTTAGGACGTGCTTCAGTGATGTATTTGTAATGTACATCTTTGACCCTATTTTTAATCTTTATTGTTAATCATTAAATGTGTATTGACAAGAAATGTGATTTTATATATGTAAAAATGTGTATAGGCTTATATAACAATTTAGTGATGTTATATAGTGTTGTAATCTTTTGTATTTTCTACATTTCTTTGTAGGAAACCCCACACACACACACACATTCAAACAGCATCCCAAGCTTGTAACGCACATGATATCAGTCACAGCATATCCTACATTACTAATAAAAATCACAAACAAATTATATTTAATTTTATTTCAAACGAATGAGGAAAATAAAGTGAGTTGAATCCAAGTAGCTTTAAAAGATTTTAGAATAGTTCTCTGCATTCTTCTGAAGGCGCTCCGCCTGCGCTTTCGGTGTTGAATGATCTGATGTTAGACCATTTAAATATGTTAATTACACAAACAAAATGTTTAGAGTACGGTCTCTGGGGAAAAAAAATCAACAGTGATTGATTAGTCTATATTTGTTTATTGTAGACTTTATTACTACGTGAAGCAGAAGATGTTAATATCCACAACGTATAGAGCACACGGTTTATCTGTCAATCAGATGCGCATCAAATTTGCGTTCGTTACTATAGCAACAGTAGACTCTAGACACATTGTGTTTTGAAAATCAAACAATCATTGTAAAAAAAAAAAAAAAAACTTATGTCAAGATCACGAGATAATTAAGTCATGATAACGAGAAAACAAGAATAATATAATAATATTAATGCATCAGGCTTTTATGGCTCGTATAGTCTGATATAGTGAGAATAAGGAGAAAAAAAACAACTCAGTTATTCAGAAACTCAAACTGAGTATGCAATATGCAATCTGGTGCAGATGCTGATATTTATATGATGAAATTCTTGAAATTCTGATGCTTGTAATGTAAATCAATGAGATCTTTTTATGATATAAATATCAGTCATCCCACTATATCTCCAATAATATGTCTTAGTAAGATGAGATTTAAATGCTTAGTTTGATGATCAAAACATATAATGCAATGCAATACAGTAATGATTGAGAGATTAACAAATTAACGTTCCACAAAAGAATGATCATATTTGAGACTTACTGATTTTTCTAAACAGTGATGATGGATAATCAAGTAAACCTAAGTTGCTTCAGTCCAGTGAGTGTTCATTTTGAAATATTAGTAACATTACAATAAAATTAGTACTAAAAAGTTATTCCTATGTTTGCTTTATAAATATCAGTAAAGATTGACAGCAAATGTTACAGACATGTTAAGCACAAGCTGAAGGTGGACGTTTGTACAATTATACTAAAACGCCTTTTACTTGTTAAAAAAGTAAAAACTAGCAATCAGATGACAGAAGGCATGTAAGTATATTTTGTACAATAGATATTAGAGGCATTAAAAATGCATGCATCAGTTACTGTAGAGTAGGCTATGTTAACCATTTCCCAAAATGAAATGTGAATGAAGCAGTTAAAAGGCTGTTTATTTCATATGTGTGTTCAGCCACAGCACTGAAGATGAATATGAACCTCAGAGAACTGTATTTGGCCGAAAACAAGCTGAACGGTCTGCAGGACTCGGCTCAGTTGGGGAATCTGCTGAAGTTCAACTACAACATCCAGATTCTGGACCTGAGAAACAATCACATACTGGACTCAGGTCTGACCTTAGATCTCCTCCCTGTCTTGGTTATTGGTCTCTTACTGCAGTAATGCTTGTACTTGTCGTTCAACCCGCTGTATTTGCTTTTGCTCGTGTCCTCAGGGTTGGCGTATATATGTGAGGGTCTGAAGGAGCAGAGGAAGGGTTTGGTCACTCTGGTGCTCTGGAACAACCAGCTTACACACAATGGCATGGGATACCTGGCCGCCGCTTTGGTAAACACACAAATACACGCACAACTGTCACAAAAGTTTCAATGCGCAAATCCACATCTTTAGGGCTTATTCAAGCCAAGAGCAACACAACAAAGCAAAGCGAATCGCCAACGGATTTTGTCCCAAAACTATTCACACCAACTATTCGACACAAATTTGTATGTAACAAGTGTGTAAACCTGAAAGAAATAGGGGTTACACCTTTATTTTAGGTGTTGTTATAGTGTAATTATGCGATTAAGTACCAAGTAATATTAATTAACGACATTAGGTTTTGTTATGCATAATGAACTGTTATTACTGAACTAAATACATACAAGATGTAACAAGGAAATTGTAAAATAATTTCCAAAATAGTTGTGTACTACATAACATAAATATAATTAATTAAATGCTTGAAAATAAACTGATCATTTAGTAAGATGAAAACAATAGTCATGTTGTATTAATGATTAATCAATTAATTGATCAGTACATTTTAATGACAATTGACTGTACAATATCTAGTTCATGAAATGGCTGTATCTCACAATTATTTTTAATAAGTGACTAATTATTTGGGTGATTAATCGACTACTCTGGTAAATTTGTCCAATTATTATTAAAGACTGTACTAACACATTTACAAACAATTTTTAACAGAAAATATTTTTTTTATTTTGTTGTTGTTAATAATGTTGAATAATCGTTTCAGCCCTAGTTTAGTGATGGTTTTGCAGCAATAGTAATATTTGTACTGTTGTATATAGTGCTGCAAGTTTTTGGTGAAAAAAAATGCAAAAATCAACCAACAGGGCAGAAAAAAATGTAACATTTGGTTCATAATAAGCATTATTTTGACTCTTTTGAATCATTTATTGTGAAAATTTACACTTGCATAGGTGTTTAAACTCGAAATAAAACTTGTAATAGAAATCTCTGGAACATTATAAATGCGTTTACTTTCACATTTGATCAATATAATGCGTCCTTGCTGGATAAAAGTATTAACTGAATAAAGGTATTATTGAATAAAAGTAATAAAATATCACTGTTTCCACAAAAATATTGGGCAGCACAACTGTTTTTAACACTGATAATAATCAGAAATGTTTCTTGAGCAGCAAATCAGCATATTAGAATGATTTCTGAAGGATCATGTGACACTGAAGACTGGAGTAATGATGCTGAAAATTCAGCTTTGATCACAGGAATAAATTACATTTTACTATATATTCACATAGAAAACAGCTTTTTTATATTTAATATTTCACAATATTACTGTTTTTACTGTATTTTTAAATAAAAAAATGCAGCCTTGATGAGCTTAAGATTCTTCTTTCAAAAGACCGTAGTGAACAAAAGACTAGCCTCTTATGCCTCATTGTATAATGAGCCAAAATAGAGCAAATCCACCCCAAACACATGAGAAAGAGATGAGCTCGGCCCCATTCAGTCACATGCTCATTGAGTAGATTGAGAGGATGCTGTGCATGTGTGCCAGCTGCTGACCATGCAACACTCGTGTTTATGTGGGTCCTGCCGTCTTTTTGTTAATTAAGAACAAAACACACACACATTCTCACATCCTTGTGCGTAATGCACTGCAGTCCCTGCTGGTCTTCAGAACAGGCTACATGATTTTAAAGCAGTGCCTGAGCCTGTATTCACACACTTCACAGCAGAAGACTATTAGATGCCTTCACAGAATAATCATAAGCGCATACATCTTGAAAATCTCACACTGCAGATTTAATCCAATTTCAGTTTCTTCTTCCACCTCTCTCTGCTTTTACCGATCCATCTCGTTTACTCTCTGTTGCTGTAGCCTTTCACTCAAAGTTTGGAAACACTGAACCTTGGTCATAACGCAGTGGGGAACGAAGGAGTGCACAAACTAAAAGACGGACTCATAGCAAACCGGTCCATCCTCAG
Source organism: Spinibarbus caldwelli (assembly GCA_039654775.1). Classification (NCBI taxonomy): domain Eukaryota; kingdom Metazoa; phylum Chordata; class Actinopteri; order Cypriniformes; family Cyprinidae; genus Spinibarbus; species Spinibarbus caldwelli. The sequence goes on from CM077238.1 coordinate 32,890,458, forward strand.
ACTGGGTCTGGCCTCCACCAAACTCTCCTGTGAAGGTGAGATCTGGAGCGAAATGTGAAGTTACTGTCATATAAACAATGAATTGGTTTCTTCTAATGCAGATGATGTGTAATTTTAGAGCTCGGCTTATGTTAAGCGTGTGTTAATATGTAGATGACCGGTGTGTTTGTTCGTATGATAGGAGCGGTGGCTATTGCAGAATTCATCGCTGATAGTCCGAGGCTCCTCCGGCTGGACATGCGGGAGAATGAAATTAAAACCGGAGGCCTCATGGCTCTCACGCTCGCGTTTAAAGTCAACACATCGCTGCTCCGACTCGACCTGGACCGAGAGCCCAAGAAAGAGACGGTGAGTGTTTGTTAAATGGGAAGGGGAAAGGATTTCGCTTCATATAAGTTCAAACTGCATGTATTTACATTCATTTTGCTGCTGCAACACTAACATGTCACAACATGGTTTTTATTCGGACGTTACTTTGCATTGTCATTAGTTGCATGATCCTTCTTTATCTCACAACATACAACGTGCATGAAAGTGTTAGGACAGATAAGACCATTTTAATGGAATCTCTGATTTAAACTTGAATCGCAAAAACAGCTTTAGATATATTAAGTTCAAGTTCATTTCTCTGAGTTTAAAACTCTTATTGAAAATCAGAAATGCTCATTGAAGTCTTCTTGTGGCCTTCTTCATATATTTAAATGTTTTTAAAATATACAGTATAAATGTAAATATTGCTGCTTGTTACAGTATGATGTTATATTGATGTAAATATATTAAAATTAAAAGTTATGTATATTAGTATATAATATTGAATGATTTTATATTAATTAATAGATTAAATTCCAGTGAAAAAGCAGTGGAAATTATATACACTACCATTCAAATGTTTGGGGTCAGTAAGATTTTTTTTAAAAATAAATGAATACTTATTCAGCAAGAACACTTTTTTTTTTTTTTTTTTTTTTTTTTAAACGTGACAGTAAGTCAAGTCATTTGTAATGTTACAAAACATTTCTGTTTCAAATAAATGATGTTCTCTTGAACTTTCTATGCATCGCAGAATCCTGAAAAATAAAATGTATCACTGTTTCTACAAAAATATAAAGCTGTTTTCAACATTGATAATAATCAGAAATATTTCTTGAGCAGTAAATCAGCATATTAGAATGATTTCTGAAGGATCATGTGACACTGAAGACTGGAGTAATGATGCTGAAAATTCAGCTTTGATCACAGAAATAAATTATATTTTGCTATATGTTCACATCTATTTTAACAACTATTTTAAATTGTAATAATATTTCTGTATTTTTGATCAAACAAATACAGCCTTGGTGAGCAGAAGAGAATTCTTTCAAAAACATTTGAAAATCTTACCAACCCCAAACTTTTTAACCCATACTGTGTGTGTGTGTATATATATATATATATATATATATATATATATATATATATATATATATATATATATATAGATGGATATTTTTTTTTTTCAGTAACTACACTTAATTATATACCACAGTGTTCATTACATGCATCTATGACCTTTTAATTGCAGTCACTGTATCTTATTTTTTTTTCTCACAGGTGAAGAGTTTCATTGAGACACAGCGTGCCCTGCTGGCAGACATTCAGAACGGCTGCAAGAGGAACTTCATCCTGGCCAAAGAGAAGGAGGAGACGGAACAAAAGATGAGGCAGTCAGTTTCAATGGCCGAAATCGCCACGGAGGACCAAACTCAGGAGGATGAAGATGCATCTGCTGAGAAAATCGAGGAAGAAAACACCGCAGGTCAGGGAGATGCAACCGATGAGGGCAGTGTATCTGAAAGCCAAGAGGTCAAAGATCAAAAACCGACAGTACAAGACGACTCGGACTCTGACACTGAGGATGAGGACGCAGCCGAGGAGCCAGAAGCTTCTACAAACACCACACCTCCCATACTGATTCCTGCAATAAGCGCCTGCAAGGCCATGGCCTCGACGCCTCCTCCAGCAGAATCTCCAGCGGGAATAACGGTGACCGAAGCCAGCGCTGTCGCCGGAGCCCCAGCATCTCCTGGCCGCTGCTTTTCGGTGTCTAGTCCCGGCAGAGGACACAAAATATTTATGGTAACCCGTGTGGAAAGCCCTCCGGAGCAGCAACAGATGACTGCATTAGCGAGAGGCGTCAGCGAGAGGGCGGCAGAGAGCCAACCATCCACACAAACTAATATAAAAGCACCTTTAGATGCATCATCTAACCAAACAGCATCTGAGCTCAGCACGTTAACATCACGTGCAGAAACAACACCAGCACCTGTTCAACCGCTCAACGCCTCTTCACTAGCGGATAAGCAGGAGAATAATCAAGCTTCACCCTCAGAAATCGCACAGGAACCTGCCACGCCATTTGAAAGCCAGAAGGGCGCCGTCCTTGCCGATCAGACTCACTTAGAGCAGCAGTTGACTGTAAATACAAACATAGAAACTTTGCAAAATGTAAGCGAGAAGAACCAGATGTTCTGTTCTCACACGGAGCACACCCAAACAGAGCCGTCAGTTTCAGGACAATCCCGAGATGAGACGCTGAAGCCAAAAGCTGAACCATGTCCAGAAGAGCTGCGGGAGGTTCAGCCAGGTGCTAATGGAGAAAAACAAGTGCAGTCTAGTGAGCAGCAACAGGAGGTCATGAGAGGTCATGAACCCCTCGATGAGGAAGACTGCAGTGCTCGGACAGGATCTCCTGACCAGATCTCCACAGAAGAAGCTGAAGGTCATCCGGCTGTGAGTACAGGAGCTGTGCTGCCCAACGGGCTGAAGCCAGAATTTGCCTTTCATCTGCTTGAACCCGAGGGACTCAAACCAGCCAGCTGCATTATGGAGCATGGTGAGTTACGCTGGATTCCCACTGATTTTCCACTGCATCATTCCACAATATTGGAGCACATTTATTTGGATTAAATTACATTTACATTGTTCCTAAAACCTGATCACCAATTCTGATGCGACTATCAGAATCAGAAGGGCTTTATTGCCAAGTATGCTTCTGCATACAAGGAATTTGTTTTATTGTCACAAGCGTCCAGTTCACAGAGACAGCAACAACACAGAGACAATGAAAAAATAAGATGAGAATTAAAAAATACACACATGTAAATATAAATACAAACATAATTTGAAACATAAAATAAATTTTATGTACAGTTGTGCTATAGATGATAGAATAGGAATAGAATAGAGTGAGATGCAGGGAGACTAGGGTGTAGGTGGTAACAAATAAATATAAGGTTATTGCGCACATTTTTATCGTACAATGGGGGGAACATTTAAATGTTCATAAGGTAGATTGCCGGGGGGAAGACACTGTCCTTGTGCCTGGCTGTCCTGGTATTTGGGGCTCTATAGCACCGGCCAGATGGCAAAAGTTCAAAAAGGGGATGGCTTGGATGTGAGGGCTCCAGAATGATTTTCTGTGCTCTTTTCTTCATTCTGGATGTATACAGTTCTTGAAGGGTGGGCAGGGGAGCACCAATAATCCTTTCGGCAGACTAGATGACAATAGATTAAAATATTTTCAGTAGGGGTGTAATGGTTCAAGTTACTCACAATTCGGTTTGTATCACCGTTTTACAGTCACTGTTTCGGTGCGGTTCGGTATGTGCTATGTTTAGGGAAAAAAATGACTATATTGTCAAATAAAAATAAAGAAAATAAGAACAAATAATCTAATTACAAGCAACAGCACAAATAAATACAACAGAGCAAAGATACAAATAAAATAAACTGCTTTTCAGGTTTTTTAAGGTAGGTCTAACACTATTTTTTAGGCACAGAAATTGAATAAAGTAATGAAATGTAAAATAAAATTGCATATTTGACTTCTTAGAGCCCAACGCCCTGACCGATATGGGTTTTTGGGGCCGATACCAATATAAGGGAGTAAAAAAAAAGACTGATATTGATATATCAGCTGATATTCTTTGTGTTTATATTATAGTAGAGTACCAGTCAAAAGGTTGGACACACTTCCCATTCGTGTGTCCAAACTTTAGACTAGTATTGTATATAGAATACAGTATATACTCAGCCTTAACAGCACATCAATTCTACACGGACCACAAGCACTGTGATTGGTCTGCTATAATAATAACGTTTTTGTTCATTTGAAGATTCATCAGGCTGGTTCAAACTAATAATGCCTGAATTTGTGAGTCTTTCTGAGTGATTCATGAACTAACTCATTTTCTCTATATGATTATTCAAAAAAAAAAAAAAAAACAATCAGTATTACAATTTTGTATATTTAATTTTGAGACTGATATCAAGTGACGATAACATGCATGTCATTATTTTAATCATTTTTAATCAGAAATGCTCATTTAGTTAAAGATTCATCAAGTCAATTCAAACTGACAACACCTGAATTTGTGAGTCTTTCTGAGTAATTCATGAAAAACAGGTCCAATTTCTCTATATTTATATAGTGAGTCATGTTTTATTCAGAAAAGTTCAGAGTTCATTCATTTGAAGATTCATCACGCCGATTCAAATCAGTAATGCCTGAATTTGTAATCTGAGTGAATCATGAATAAACACATGGCTCATTTTCTATATATCATGTATTATTATATTATTATGTATTATAATTTGTGAGTCTTTCAGGGTTAATAATGAAAAAATATATACTCATGACTAATTTTCTTGTGAATCAGACTATGCTGGTCACGTTTGTTTTTTGCGTGCAGCTTGTGAAAACAATTAAATAGAAAGAAGGGTTTTTTTTTTTTTTTTTTTGCTATCAACCCCTGTTCACACCAAGGGTAATGTTAGGTGCAATAAACAATTTTAATCTCTCTGCTGAACATTTTTGTTGGTTTGAACAGGTGTTTACTTTGTAGTATTTGTTTGTTTCATCTTATCACATGCAACTCATACTCTAAGCTCGAACATTGGTAAAATATTGATGCTTTTGCATCATTTAGTCGTATTGGACTGAGCTGTGAACTGGACTTTATGAATGTAGTGAAAGCACAAAGACACATACATGTGATATGATAGTGATTTTGAGCATGCAGAGAGTGATTCGGTGTTGATGTTTGTTTGTTTGTTTGTTTGTTTGTTTGTTTGTTTGTTTGTTTGTGTGTGTGTGTGTGTCAGTGAGCGTGACAGCAGAGCTGAGCTGTGGGCAGGATTTAGAGGAGCTTCTCCTTGATGCTAGTCTGGACACCAGCAGAGATGCACCATAATGCTGTAACCAAGGTAATGCAAGATGGTAATCCCATCTTTATGAAGCAATTCCTGGAATAATAACTTAACAATGTGCTTTTAAGTAAGTCTGGTTGGTTAAGTTAACCCGTCTTTGTCTCTTCTCAGGATCCACACATGCAGAGAGAATCAGAAGGGCCGGTTTGTTCTCGCCACACGGCATCCGCTCATATTCCTCGGGTCTCTTTCAGTCTTTCTCATGTCTTTTCCACTAATTTTCTAATCGTTGCATCAGAACACAGAGGACTCATCTTCCCTCCAGTGTCCAGCTTTGATTGAAATTAGGAAAATTTCTTCTGCGATTCAAACATTTGCCGTAAAGTTGTATGTTTGCACAGTTACCAAAGACGCACATGCAGAGAAACACACACGCACTCGCTAACCGGCGACCTTCTTCTGTTCCTCCCTGTTAAGCTGTCGACTGTGGCGCCTCACCGCAGTGCTGCTCTCCGCCGCCCCCTGGTGGACTGGAGGTTGTAATGCAGTACAGAGACTGACCGGCTGGAACATGCGAAGACATTTCATTGGTTTTGGCTTTCCGATATGGTCAAGTGGGCAGACGTTGTTTCGCTAGAGCATTATTGCGAGTCTCTGTGTGTGTGTTTGTCGTTATTAGTGTCTCATTAACACAAAAAAAGACTTGAGATCTGCTTTCCTTTGGTTCCTGCTGCTCAGGAATCAGTTAAAACACCCACTTCTGATCTCAGATCTCACCAGGTTCCCTTCATCAACCAGCACTTCTGAAAGCCTCTGAAACCTGCGTGGAACAATTTAGCGAGTCATCTGACTGATTCAGACATCTTCATCCTCGGCGAACGAATGAGCTGTACGATTTTCACTCTCTTACTATCTCAAACACTCATTCTGTCTTCCATCGGTAAAACCCTGTGTGTCACCGTACGTACCCATCCGAAGACAGGACAAGACACGTTTGCCTTTAAACCTTTTTTCAGCTCTTTATTCTGGCTGCTTGGCTGAATCAGTTTGTATTTATTTTAAACTACCCGAGTCTGTTGTGTGAATTTTTTTTCTTTTGTTTTTTTTTCCCTCTTCATGTTCCCTTCTTTTTTTAAGCTGTTGTTGTGGGATTTTCCCCCTTTGGTGTATATTTTCTGATTCTATAAAGAGCAAATATTAAGTTTAAAGTTTTCCTATTTTGATTGGTGGGGGTTTGGGAGAGGGGCGGGGCTCTGTGGATTGATTTATATAAATAGGGCTGGAGCTCTGGGAGAGTATATTATGTAAATCGGGCGCGTGTTTGGGCGTGAAATGAGGCAGTAGGAGTGCGGAGCACAAGACTTCATGAAGAAAACACTACGCTTGTGTGAAGCTACTGCCGCTGGAGACACTAGAGACTACACTTTACCTCGAGAGAAGAACATGTGATTCTAGGGCAAACGAGAAGCTTGTGACATCGAAGCAAGGCTTGAGCTGATCAGTGTAGTACTTTCCACCATTCCAGGCTCTGTGGTTGGTGCTTTTCAGTTTCTCTCTCTCTCTTTACCGTCTGGTCAATGTCGACTCTGACGTCTATCTGCCAGGCTTCAGAGAAGCTTTGCCTCTACATCCAGATTGTCTTTGACCTTGAAATCAACACTTCTGTGCTGCCCCCCAACCCGATGTTTGTAATGCTTTATTTTTAGTAATTTTTAAAATTACCTGTTAAATTAATCAAACTGTACTGGTAAACACAAAGAGATGTGTATGGCTTTTCCCTCTCAAATAAATGCATGTAATGACAAAAACAGCATGTGTGGTTTTTATAAAACAACTTTCCTAATTGCACTTAGAATTTACAGTTAAATTTGACATTGGTTTTATGCCATTCAGCATGAAGTAATTATTTAAAAAGTGACTTTACCTGCCTTATTTTTTAACGTAAGAGTGGATGAATCCAATTTTAGCTTGAATGTGCAAGACTTTCTAGTTATTTCACCTTTACAACGGTTCGCTAAGCTGCTTGATATTGCAAACAGGTATCTATCATATTTTAATTTATTATCCTAATCATAAACACACTAGTTTGCAGTGCACTGTCATTCTTATAGACCTTATGTAGCTCCGCCCCTTTTCAATGTTGCGTTCATTGTCTTCTGTTTTCCGTTTGTATTTTTGCAGCGTGAAGGTAGTAAGCTCGTAAGAATTTATGAATGAAGCGCTCATTTTCCGGTCTACTGACGTTTATGACATCCACTTTGAACATTACAATGCAAACGATAACTTTCGTAAACTCTACAATAAGTAAATCCACTTTACCAGCTAATTACTCTTTAACAGCAATGCTATACACTATATATAGAGCTACAGCAAAAAAAAAAAACAGAAGTTCAAAGACAAAATTCTTTAGTTTTTCTCACGCATAAAGTCTATAGCTATTTAGGATTTACTTTGGAACAACTTTCAATCAGAAATTGATATTAAATCTCTCAAACAATTACAATAAATGGCAACACATTGACTTAAACATGAAATTTTCAAGTGGATAGACCGAAATAGCATTTTCTTTTAAATTGTACAACAATAATCTTTATTTACCGTTATGTTTATTTACAGATTCGCACATTCACAAGACATGGCTTACTTCCATGTTGACGCATAAAGTGGATATTACAGATTGTCTGAAAACGTTTGTCTAAAAGTTGCATTTTGTATCAGTTATTGTTTTGGTATCAAAAGCAGGTGTACATGCAGGTGTTCATTAATTTAAATGGCCGAAATGTGAACAACAAAAAGATGAAATTAAAAAAAAAAAAAAAAACATTGTCAATGGGTAGAAAAAAAACTGATGGATGAAAACTAGTGCTGTCAAATGATTAATCGCATCCAAAATATAAGTTTTTGTTTACATAATATGTGTGTACTTTGTATATTTATGTATATATAAATACACATGCATGTATATAGTTAAGAAAAATGTTACGTTTATATATTAAATATATATAATATAAATAATATGAATATAAATATTTACATGTAAATTTTCAAAATATATGCTGTGTGTGTGTGTATATATATATATATATATATATATATATATATATATATATATATATATATATATATATATATATATATATATATATATATATACACATAAATATACAGTACACACCGATATGTAAATAAAAACTTTTATTTTGGATGCGATTAATAGCGATTAATGGTTTGACAGCACTAATGAAAACTATGAAGAAAATTCCCTTTAACTCTCAGAATATTTGTTATTTTGGGAATAATATAAGAGTAAATTTAGGCCTACGGTTTTAGAGGGGTCTGTGAAGAAAATAGAAAAAAATAATGTCATTTCATTTGAGGTTAAAGCTAACCATTTTTAATAAAATAATGTTGGTTAAAGAAGGTTGGTTTGAAGAGTTGAGGATCTTTGTTGTTGGTTTGCTGGGTTTGCACAGGTTGAAGCCCCTGGTTTGTATGAAAGCAAGCGGCGCATCAGGTGGTCTGGTATGTTACACACCCTCAGATGTATGCAAACACTATCAAACGACCCTGCCGCAGGAGAGCAATATGTTTGAGATTATCAGGCTTCTGTTCAAACCCTGAGCACAGGACATACAGAGACTACAACAATACACCAACAACACACCCTTCTGCTACATGTCTTGAGAGTTTAATTAAAATGATACTGAGCTTCTTTGACATTTTAAATCATTATGTAAAAGCCATTCAGCTGTACTTTGGGATGTCCGGTGCAGTATAGAAGGGATTTTCAAGGTATTTGACTGTTGGAGCTTATTATTATAAATCTACTTTGAAGGAATTTCCATGTAATCCTCAGTGACTCGCTCTTACATAAGAACAGAGAGACCTCAGATGTGTAGACCATAGATAGATAAACTGTTTTTCTTCTTTAAAATCCCACTATACTATTTAAATACTATTTAAAAATTTAAAAAAGGTTGCACTTTATTGTAAGGTCCAATTCTCACTATTAACTAACCATTAATTACAACTTTTGTCTCAATAAACTCCTAATTTGCTGCTTATTAATAGTTAGTAAGGTACTTGTTAAGTTTAGGTTTGGTGTAGAGATTAAGGAACCTAAAATATGGTCATGCAGAATAAGACAACTAATTAACAGCCATTATGCTAGTAAAATGCATGCTGGTTGATAATTGGTCCTTAAAATAAAGTGTTAAAAAGAAGTTAAATGCAGTTACTTTGTAATTTATGAAATTGAATAGCAATAGGGAAATTTCAGAGAAAATCCTACATTTATTAGTATTTCAGGGTAGTCACAGATATGTTGTTTCTAATTTTTTCTTCATCCACTGTCCTTTGAAAGTCTAAACATTAGACACTGAAATGTCATCAACTTTGGTGATCAGAACGGGTGCAAAAATAAAGAACTTGAACATTGCCTCCTGTTAGTCATTAAGATCAGAGTATTACAGTCATCTTCCACAATTACTGATCAACTTCACAACTTGCCTGGTAAATGTTAAATCTGAAGCGTGTTTTTGCGCTCAGGTAAGAGCTGTGTCCGTTGCAGTGTTTTGATCGTGGCCTGCTGTTGGTTTAGTGCTTTAAAGAGCCTCTCGCTTGTCAAACTCAGTGTGACGTGTTAGTGTTCTCTGTCAGAGCTGTGTGAGGAATCCCTCAGGCACAGAGAGAGTTAAACAGAGCCACAGTCTTTCCATGTGAATTCCCTTCGTGGACTTTTTTTCTGCATATCGGTTGGAGCTGTGAATGCAGGCCGTGAGAATGTGAGGTGAGCTGCTGTGGAAGTGCTGCGCTCCTTCAGAAGATCCTCACATGACAGCGCTTACAGACCGCTCGCTCACTCTTTCATCTCATGCTGCTCTGAAGACTTTCCTGTAGCGCTCGGGACATCCTAAACAGGTAAAAAGTTGATATTCTTGCTTTATACACCAGCTTGAGTGACAAATGTTGTGTTTTTACAATATAGCATTATTTTAACTGCAAAAATAAGTGAAAAATGACTTTTCCATCCGAATTCAAATTTTTCATCTCGCAATTTTGACTTTTTTTTTTTTTTACTTTATATCCCAGTTTTGACTTTTTCTCTCAGAATTCTGAGTTTACATTTTGCAATATTCACACACCCCCAGAATTATTTTAACTTGCAAACAAATAGTTTAAAATTGAGTTGTTCTTCCATTTTTACATAACTTTATCAACTATTATTTAATTACATAAGAATTATTATTGTACATTAAAATACTTAGAAAAAAAGTTTTGAACCTTGATTCAGATAGATAGATAGATGGATAGATATTGCAATTCAAACCTCAGTTTATCTAATTTGTGATTTTCATAATTGTTGATTATTTTCATTACATTATTATTAGGCTGTTATAAGTAATATCTATCTATCTAGGCTAATTACTATTAAGAAATAATAATCTTCACAATATCTTATTGAAATCAGCAAAAAATTTAAATAAGTACAAATGTGAGAGCAATTAAGCATGTTTAATTGGCATAAAAATAATGACACCATAAAAACCTTAGTCATATATTTTTGATGTATGTGAACCTACTGATCTGTTAAACACAGAATAAATCCAACAGCTTATTAGTGGCAGTTAATATAAGTGTTAATACCCGTTTAATCCAGCGTAAAGGCTTTACTGTCTCTCCATCCATTCCAGGCTATAAGCACATAATAATTAAAGCTATATTAGCTGTTGTACCTTTGCTTGCTGCTTCAGTGTGTTTTTCTCCATGCAGTTGAGGGTTTTTATTGTAGTTCAGGTTGGAGTGTCTCCAGAAGGAGCATTCTGTTGATTCGTACAGTCTGAATGCACTGAAATCCTGATAGAGGTCATGGCAACCGAGCCTCATCTTTGACACTTAGTATTCAGCTCGACTCTGTGTTTGTGCTCTGTTTCTCTACAGCAAACCCCACCACATTCACACCAGAGAAATAAACACATTCTTCATTCTTCTGTCTGAATTGATCACTGTAATGTGAGGAACATCAGGAGACCAATGTACGTGTGATTTAACCTGATTTATAACTGATAAATCCTTGTGTGATGGTGGAGATTACCATACCGATGAGTTACGTTCACTGATAATATTTCATAATCATCAAGTCGTGTGTTTTAATCATTTGTTTAGAATCAGATTCGTGAATGAATCACTATCAGTCTAATCGGTCAAACGCATTTGCAAAAAGCGAAGAGCCCAATTTATTACATTGTAATACGAAAGTAATTGCAACTTTTTCTCTTACAATTCTGACTTTTTTTCTTCACAAATCCGAGTTCACATCACACAATTTTTTTTTTTTTCCTTAAAATTTTTCTCAGAATTGCAAGTTTATATTTTTTTCCCCCTTCCTCAGAATTTCGGGTTTCGTACAGTTTCTAACAGAATTCTTAAATAAACAGTTTAAAAACAGAGTTTAAACAGAGTTTATTTTCTCGGAAAATTCTCAGTTAACGTCTCACAATTCTTCCTCTGAATTTTTTTTCTTTATTTATTTTTATTTTATTTGTTTTTTTCTTCAAATTCTGAGTTTACATCTAGCAATTTTTCCTTTTTTGGGATTCTTACTTTTTTTTTCTCTGAATTCTGAGATTATATCTCACAATGCTGATTTTTTTTTTCTCTCTCTATCTCTCTCTCTGCATTTTCAGTTTAAATTTAGCATTTTTTATTTTTTTACTCGGAATTCAGAGTTGTTCTGAATTTTGACCTTTTTTATTGGAATTCTGAGTTTAGTTGTAATTTTGACTTTTTTCCTTTAAAAATCAAGTTAAAAGTTTACGTTTACATGTCACGATTTTTACTTTCTCACAATTTAGATTTGTTTTTTAATCAGTTTTGAGTTTTTTTGAGTTGAGTTTTGAGTTTACATTTTGCAGTTCCTTCTCAGAATTCCTCTCACAATTATGACTTTTTGTTTGTTTGTTTCCAAATTATGAGTTTACATCTTGCAATTCTGGCTTTATTTCTTTGGAATTTTGACTTTTCTTTTCTTTTTTAAAGAATTCTGATTTTACATCAGGTAATTTTGTTTATTTTCTCAGACTTTTGACTTTTTTTCCTTAGAATTCTGAGTTTATGTCTGGCAATTTTGTATTTTTTTTTTTTTTTTTTGGAATTCTGAGTTTACATCTTGCAGTTCTGACTTTTTTTTTTTTTTTTTTCCCTCTAGTAGTAGTAACTGTATTCATCCCCTTGGGGAAATTTTGTTTCAGTGTCTTGTTTCCATATGCGGTTTCTCACATAAGACAAAACAACATACATTTCACAGTAGGACAATACAAATTTCACAGTACTTATTAAAAAAAAACACTTGATGAGACCTGCTCGTTTAGAGAAGAGGCGAAAAAGAAAAAAACACATCTTTCTTATCTACCTTTCATTTAAAATCTTCACTGCCTGTAATATACATTTTCCCCCTTTTTTTATTTATTTATTTTTTTTTAAAAACACCGGTATCCTAAATCTTCTACCTGAAGGCAAAAGCTCAAACTCATTATGCAGTGGGTGCCTATTATCAGATATAATTTGCATAGCTTTACCAAGACATCTAGTCTGATAAATTTGTTGTAAACCCATCACAGGGATACCAAGTAATTCACTCGTAGTACTTAAAATGTTCCTGAACAAACTCTTTTGTTCCACCGTAACATTCCCGAACCAGCAAATAATACAAAAGGTCAATACAATAAAAGAGTTATACAAAACCTTTAACAATGGAGGGCTTACACTAAATGACACCATCTTCCTAAGGTAATATAGTCTTTGCTGACAGCGTCAGTCCATTTATCCCACCTCAATTTGTGATCTAAAACAACTCCAAGGTATTTATACTCTTCTACCCTCTGAATCTGCTCCCCTTTAATAATGCTCGCACTCGTTGTGGACTCTTTCCTAAAATCAATACACATTTCTTTAGTTTTTGAAACATTTGACTTGAGATTTGATACATCACACCAAGAAACAAGTTTGGAATCTAAATTCCAAAATTACAATTTTAACTTTTTTTTTATTGGAATTCTGAGTTCTTGTAATTTTGACTTTTTTCCTTTACAAATCAAGTTAAAAGTTTACAAGTTTACATGTGACATTTTTTACTTGCTCACAATTTTTATTTATTTTTTTTTTTAATTTATTTATTCTTTTTAAGTTTACGTTTTGGAATTCTGACTTTATTTCTTTGGAATTTGCACTTTTTTTTTAAGAATCCTGAGTTTACTTCTAGCAATTTTCTCAGAATTATGACTTTTTTTCTTAGAATTCTGAGTTTACGTCTGGCAATTTTAACTTTTTTGGAATTCAGAGTTTACATCTTGCAGTTCTGACCTTTTTTTCCCCTCTAAATTCCAAAATTACAATTTTGACTTTTTTTTATTGGAATTCTGAGGTTACATTTTGTAATTCTGACTTTTTCAATTTACATTTTGACTTTTTTTTTTGTTGTTGTTTACATTTTGCAATTTCTTCTCAGAATTCCTCTCACAATTCTACCTTTTTCTTTCTCTGAATTCTGTATATTAATCTCGCATTTGACATTTTTTTTGGAATTCTGAGTTTACGTTTCGCAATCTTCTCAAAATTCAGTGTCAAAAAAGAGTGCACCAGTGAAGAAAGTTTACAAACACTCCTGGATTTAACGGTGACTTTAAAATATATCATTGCTTGTTATTGTGCAGGTGCGATGGCGAGGATATCCGGCTCTTCTTACATGTGCGTGCTGTTCTTGACCTTGGGCTTCCTGGTCTTTGAGATTGTAGTCAGCCAAATTTGCAGATCTCTCCTCATTGCGGTGGACAGCTTCCATACGCTCTACATTTTCATAAATCTGGCTCTATCTACAATAAAGCATCATTCTAATTCTCCCTGCTCACCCAATACCTCCACGACTGCCGGTCCAGCCCATCCAAACCTCTCTTCTACAGGAGATCCGCGTCCTCTGTATGCTGAGGACTACAGACGGATGCGTCTCAAACCCTTTGGCATCCTGATATCAGCTCTGCTCATGGCATCTCAGTGTGTCTCTATTAGTCTGGAGATTCTCACTCATCTTGTCCAGCCAGAACCCATTCAACACCCACTCCTGTCCATTGTGGCTGGAGGAACTAGTCTGATATTCAATATACTTGTATTGTCCTGGAGAAGAAGCAGCAGCAGGGGGATTGATGAAGCTGCTGATGGGATCAGCAAGAGTCCGATGCGAAATGACCCACATTCTACATCAAAACGCAAAGGTGTGTTTGAATAGAACCATCTATTATGTGTGGAATACTTGTTTCTGATTGGACAGTCATGCCATTCAGCTTGATGGTATATGCTTTGCTGAAGCCATCTGTTTGCATTATTTCAACTTATTTTTAAAATAATCATGTTCAGCAAAGGACTTCCAAGTGAAAAACTACATTACCCATGATGCTGCACAGAAATCACCAACAGTGATCCAAAACTCCAAACTATTTATATAATTGTCTCTATGCATATTTTGCAATAAACATAACGTGTCTAATCAACAGTGGGTAATAATAATATCCTTCAATGGACACTTTCATCTTCAGTGTGATGAAGCTGAGATGCAAAGTAAATCTAAAAATGAAAACATTTAGTGGAAGAAGTGATTGGTTTGGTTGTGCAGTGATGAGAATATGTGTCTGTAATGAATATTTCTTTGTCACATGAGTTACTCTCTCTTTCAACTGGCTATGAGCTGCTTCTATAATCTCAAAGAGTTTTGCATTCCTTTAGTGATACAGTGAATGCAGAATATCAAGTACAGTGCAGTCAGTTCCATATTCTGTGGTCTCTGTATTTTACTATGAACAGTAAGGTTAAAGGATAAGTTCACTTCCAGAATAAAAATTTCATGATAATGTACTCACGACCCCATGTCATCCAAGATGTTCATGTCTGTCTGTCTTCAGTTACAAAGAAATTAAGTTTTTTTGAGGAAAACTTTCCAGGACTTTTCTCCGTATAGTGGACTTCAATGGTGGCCAACAATTTTAACGTCAAAATGCAGTTTCAGTGCAGCTTCAAAGAGCTCTACATGATCCCAGCTGAGGAATAAGGGCCTTATCTAGCCAAACGATTGATCATTTTCTGAAAACAAATAATATTTATCCACTTTTTAACCACAAATGTCTTCACACAGAACGTAATCCTGTTGGAAAGGTTAGTTCTTAGTCTTTGCACTTCGGTTAAAAACTCAATCTCATTTTCTCCTCCAACTTTAAAATCATCTGACATTGTTGTTTTACCTTTTTTGTAAAGGGCATTTGACTTTTTTTTGCATGTTTGCTTTGTAAACTCTGGGTCGGTGCTTCCTCCTGCGTCACGCGTGACCTTTCCAACATCAGCTAATAAAGACACGCATCGCAGAGCTAGAGCAAGCCCAGCATTTGTGGTTAAAAAAAAGTGTATAAATATTATTTGTTTTCAGAAAATGATCGATTGTTTGGGTAGATAAGGCCCTTATTCCTCGGCTGGGATCGTGTAGAGCTGCATTTTGAAACTGCATTTTGACGTTCAAATCATTGGCCACCATTGAAGTCCACTATATGGAGAAAAGTCCTGGAATGTGTTCCTCAAGAAACTTAATTTCTTTGCGACTGAAGAAAGAAAGACATGAACATCTTGGATGACATGGGGGTGAGTAAATTGTCAGGAAATTTTTATTCTGGAAGTGGACTTATTCTTTAAGCATCTGCTGCAGAATGGCTGTGAGGATCTTGATGATCATTCTGTTGTAGGAGGTGCTCTCCAGGATGACACACTGATGTTCTGCAACCCTGAAGCATCTAGTATTCTGGATCCAGATCAAGGCTGTCAGGACGGCTCTGCTGAGTTACCAAATCCCAGCATCTCTGATCCAGTTCAGTCCAGTCACGCTCAAACGTCCATTTCCAGTATCGGTGGAAGTTCTCAGGAAATCATTCAGCATTCAGAGCAATTTCCAGAAGAACCACGTCACTCCACCTGCACTGAACCCACCGGTGAGAGCATGTTCATTTAAGACGATACAAAAATACAGTAAAAACAGTAATATTATGAAATATTATTACAATGTAAAATAGCTGTTCTCTATGTGAATGTTAAAATATAATTTATTCCTGTGATCAAAGCTGAATTTTCAGCATCATTACTCCAGTCTTCAGTGTCACATGATCCTTCAGAAATCATTCTATAACATGCTGATTTGCTGCTCAAGAAACAGTTCTGATTATTATCAGTGTTGAAAACAGTTATGCTGCTGAATATTTTTGTGGAAACTGTGATACAGGTTTTTTTTTTTTTTCCCCATGATTAATTAATTAATTTATTTATTTATTTATTTATTTATTTATTTATTTTATTATTTTTTTTCCCAGAAAGAACAGAATTTATCTGAAATAGAAATCTTTTGTAACATTATAAATGTCTTTACTGTCACTTTTGATCAATTTAGTGCATCATTGCTGAATAAAATGAAAATATAAAGCAGCACAACTGTTTTCAACATTGATGATAGTCATAATTGTTTCTTGAGCAGCAAATCAGCATATTATAGAATGATTTCTGAAGGATCATGTGACACTGAAGACTGGAGTAATGATGCTGAAAATTCAGCTTTGATCACAGCAATAAATTTCATTTTATAAAAGAAAACAGCTATTTTAAACTGTAATAATATTTCCCAGTCTTACGATTTTTAACTGTATTTTTTATTTAAAAATGCAGCATTGATGAGCAGAAGAAACTTCTATCAAAAGCATTAAAAAATGTAATTATTTCAAACTTTTGACCAGTAGTATATCTATAGAGATGTCCATAATGATTCCTAAAATTCAACATGCAACTATATATATATATATATATATATATATATATATATATATATATATAAATATAATTTGTTAATTTATAACCCGACAGTTTCCCAGTGTGCTCCTGAAAGATCCGGGTTCAGACGACAGCTCGGCTCCATCAGTGTGATCCAGGATCTTCTGGGTTCAGTCCTCATTTTGACTAATGGTCTGGTTCTCCTGCTGTCTGCAGCGCACTGCCATCGGCCTCACTCCGACTGTCATCTCCTGGTCTATCTGGACGCAGGTTTTTCTGCAGTCTGTGTGCTGGTTTTGTTCTCCACGGCCCTGCCGAGGCTGTGGTGCTACGGGCTGCTGGTGCTGCAGGCGACGCCGCAGCATCTCTCCGTCGCTCAGGTGCGGCTGAGGCTCGCTGGAGTCCCAGGTGTGCTGTCGGTTCACGAGCTGCATGTGTGGCAGCTGTCGGAGGCGCTGGTGGTGGCCTCGCTGCACGTTCACTGTCCGGCCGGGCTGAACGCAGTGCAGTGTGCAGATCTGATGGGGAGGATCACAGCAGTGCTGAACGCTTTCGGCATCAAGCAATGCACCGTGCAGCCGGAGTTCATCCGGAGCGAAGCCGCGGCCCGTGGCGGCTCGGCCTGCAGTTTGCTCTGTGGGCAGGAGTGTGTGGAGAAGCTCTGCTGCTCTCCTCAGGTGGAAGAAACCAGCTGTCCCAAGACAGAGAGTCCTATTTGTGTCCAGGAGGAGGAATCCTGCTCTCCAGCACCGCACAGTGTTGATCAGATTAGAGATGTGGTTATTGAGAACACATACCTGTGATGATTAAAGGGGTCATCGGATGCCCATTTTCCACAAGTTGGTACGTGACCCTGGACCACAAAAACAGTCATAAAGGTCCATTTTTTGAAATTGTGATTTATACATCATCTTAAAGAATAGATAAGCTTTCCATTGATGTATGGCTTGTTAATATTTGGCTGAGATACAACTATTTGAAAATCTGGAATCTGAGGGTGCAAAAAAAATCTAAATATTGAGAAAATCGCCTTTAAAGTTGTCCAAATGAAGTCCTCAGCAATGCATATTACTAATCAGAAAAATTAAGTTTTGATATATTTACGGTATGAAATTTACAAAATATCTTCATGGAACATGATCTCTACTTGATCCTAATGATTTTTGGCATAAAAGAAAAACTAATAATTTTGACCCATACAATGTATTGTTGGTTATTGCTACAAATATACCTGTGCAACTTATGACTGCTTTTGTGCTCCAGGGTCACATATGATTCTTTAGGGTCTTAAGACTTTTGCTGCAGGCAAAAACAGTTTTTTCATGCACCTGTCAAGTTTGAGATTTTGGGCTTTTTAGTTCTTCAAAAAGGTATTTTTTTTTTTTTATTTAATTTTTTTTTTTTTTCAGACTAGTGGAAAGAAAACATCCTAAAGACACTGTTTTTTTTTTTGTTTTTTTTTTATAACACTATCTATTTGTGTCAATAGATTTCCGTTACAATACATATTTTTAAAGCCCGTTTTCTCAAAATGAGTTTTTTCTCCTACACTGAGCCATACATCTCTACTTCAGTTGCACTTACACACACCAAACTTTACATTTTTATTCCTGTCTGTATCCTGAAAGTTTTTACAGGATTTGTTCATATATAATTTACTTGATTACATACATTTCATTCCCCCCAAAATTGTGAAAATATATTGTTTTCTGTCTGTATTTTCTGAATTATTGAGTGACAAAAATGAGATTTATGCAAATTAGCGCATATTTCATTAAATAATGCCTCATTTGCATATTTAAACCTCAAAAATGAAAAAAAGGAGGCTCTTGCGCATGGTTCCATTCACATGTAACACGATTTCAAGTCAATAATAGAATCCATCATTCAAATAGAATCCAAATAAATACTATTTTTGCTGTGTTCAATACATAAAATTTGCATCAAATGGTTATTTATATACATAAATATACATGACTGTAGTGGCAGGAGAAAGCAATGTAGATGCTGTGAGAAAAACGAATAAGCTTCACAGTATACTGCTATGTTTTCTCTCCTCCACCATATTTAAAGTTTATGGCTCGCCCAACTCAAAAACTTGGGTATCAATATAATATAATATAATATACTCGGGTATCAATATAATATAATATATATCAATATAATATACTCTGGTATATTATCTCAGAGTTTCACAGTTGTACATACAACTTATTTGACAAAGTAACTCAAATATTTCCAAGTGGAAAAAAAAAGTAATGTGTTACTTATAGTTACTTAAAAAAGTAATCTGATTACGTAACTTACATAACTTGTAATGCGTTACTCCCAACACTGCTGACGGCACTGTAAGTACTGTACATGACAGAGATTCCAGCAATAAATGCGTTTATATATGCAAAAAACAAGGGGAGGACACTGATTTATTCAGAGCAGAAGCACTGAGGAGAGTACAATCTGCACACTATCTACTACATGCCTTCTGTCATCTAATTCATAGTTTTTTAGCAGTTAAATGGAGTTTAATTGTACAAGCGTCCACCTTCATCTAGTGCTTTGTCTTTTTTTTTTTTTTGGCTGTCAAATCTTTACTGATTTTTATGAAGTAAGCATAATAACTTTTATATTTTAATATGAACACTTACTGGACTGAACCAGCTTAGGTTTACTTGATTATCCACCCTGTTTCTTGTTTGTTTTTTAGAAAAATCATGTTCAAATGTGAGTAACAAGGAGCGTTTATTTATTCATCTCTCAATCATCACTGTATTGCACTGCGTTATGTTTTGAGAGTGACGACTGATATTTATATAATTTTATGTAAGCATGTTCTACTGTTATAAAGATCTCATTGGTTTACATTACAAGCATCAGAATTTCATCTCTTTTTGTCCAAATAAATATCAGCATCTGCCCCAAATTGCATATTTTTACTTAGTTTGGGCAGTGTTTTTTTTTTTTTTTTTTTAGTTTTATTATTATTTTTTAATTGTCTAAATGCTTAATAAACTGATAAATTAATTATATATATATATATATATATATATATATATATATATATATATATATATATAATTTATCAGTTTATTAAGCATTTAGACATATATAAGCATTTATATATATATATATATATATATTTTTTTTTTTTTTTTTGTGACTATTACTGTACATGTTAGGCTTTACAAAGTTAAAATGTAGGGACAAAATGTTCCTGAGATTAATCTTTTATTAATATTGATTTTATAATGCATGTTTAAATATATTGTATTTCATCAAGTTTTGCATGTGTTTGTATTTTGGATACATGGATGGCATGTGTTTTTATATAAGAAATGCCTTAATGAACACAAAACCTGCCTTTAAAATGAATTCCAGGAGGGAAGTATTGAAAAATGACACCATTTACACTGTTGTGAAGTTTGAAACACTGAGCAAACAAAATGCAATAAACCTCAGAGGCCTTCTGATACTAATAAATTGTATTTAAAACACTTGCATTAACTTCTTCACCAAGAACTTTAGCTATGAAAACATTTGGGGAAAAAAACCAGGAATGTGATCACAAGCTGTTCAGAAAGGCCAGACCATCCTGTATGTGATGAGGGATGACATATACACAGAGTTAGTGCCGGTGAACCTTTATGATGAAGAATATTACTTCCATGACGTCATGCAAATAACAAAAGTGGTTGAAACTTGTTGAAACACAAACAGGTTTTTGACAGGTCAAGCTTGCAAAAAGTCACCTTAGAAAGCGAGGGCCATTTTTGAAGCACCAGCTGCAAACCAACTCATGTGAGGTCATTCTTAAGGCTGATCAGTTATTTTTAGTCTTTGTTAGTTAGTACTGATATCTGAGTGATAATGTTTGCTGTTGTACCTTTTCTAACTAAAGGTGAGAAATATGCATGCTTAAGTGAACAGTCCTCTAGGGCGCATTACTAACGTTGCATGACAAAAACAGGCACTACTAAAATGATTTTGG
Source organism: Spinibarbus caldwelli (assembly GCA_039654775.1). Taxonomy (NCBI): domain Eukaryota; kingdom Metazoa; phylum Chordata; class Actinopteri; order Cypriniformes; family Cyprinidae; genus Spinibarbus; species Spinibarbus caldwelli. The sequence goes on from CM077238.1 coordinate 32,911,477, forward strand.
ATTACGTTTCTGATTGCAATGTTATTGTTTGTACGTCTTTTGTTGTACTTTGATGCTCTGACCTCGAAGTATGCAAATAATCAACTAACGTTACTAATCCGCTCATTTGACGATGTTTCTATAAGAATAAGCTCTTTCTAAAATCACGAACTAGGCATTGGCCCTTTTCCCCTCAAAGAAATGCATAAAAACACACGTCTTCCTTGTAATCTACTTAAACTGAGGAGGACGAGAGCGTGAGGCTTTATTTTATTTATTTTATTTATTTTTAGGCTTTTATGAGGTTGTTCACGGACTTTTATTTTGAAAGTCGGCGCGTGTCCACTTCCGCACGAAGTATTCTGTGATGACATCCGCTGTTTCCTTACTACGGCTAGTAAAATTAAACAGCTTTTTATTATGAAGTTAATATTAATACCTACTTAAAAAGACGATCAACTATGAACGTTTTGCCTTAAAAGCGAAAATCATGGCGAGGATTGGCGACATCATTCATCTTAACGTCGGGGGCAAAAGGTTTTGTATTAAACCAACTGCACATCCTGCTCGAAACAAGCCACACACTTTATTAACATTCTCTTTTCTTACTGTAGAAATGATACTTTACATTAGAAACTCGAATGTAGTCTTCATAACAGCTAGTTTGCAGTAGTGTTTTAGTATTGCTTTTTATTCATCCGACTTAACTTTAAGTCCAGCAGACAGTAATAAACATCTGCATACCGATACATGCAGCTGTGATCGGGTTATAAAAGCATTTGTTTATTTATTTTTGGCTAAAAGTGTTTTTCTTGTTATGTTTGAATGTATAAATCCAGGTTCAGTACCTCCAGACAGACTCTGACATGGGTTCCTGACTCGTTTTTCTCAAGGTTTGTGCGTTACAAAGCTAAACTAGAACAAATCCCTTGCATATTTGATGTATGTTGACAATTTAAGTGCTTATAACATAAATTAGGTTTAATATTAATAACTGATATGATATGATATGTGTTGCTTGTTTGTTGTTTTTTTTTGCCATTGGTCTTATCAGAACAGAAATAATGATTTAATAATATGGCAGCTTTTTCTACATAATGAGTGTAACGTTACATAATAAATACATGTGTTTTTTAATACTTCTAGTTTATTAAGTGGACGGATATCAACACTTAAAGATGAGACTGGAGCGGTAAAGTTTATTCTATTATACATGATAATAATAATACACGATGCAGAAAATGTGATGCTACTATGTGAGTGTGTTTTAATGTAATCCAATATTTGTCTTTTTTAGATATTCATTGACAGAGATCCGTCTCTGTTTGCTCCTATTCTCAACTTTCTGCGCACTAAAGAGCTTCACCCCAGGCAAGTCTATATTTTTAAACTGTGATATTAAGTGTCTTGTTTAGGTTTTAAATGGCATGACTCTGTTTTTATGACAGGTCCATAGATGTGCACTTATTAATGCACGAGGCAGAGTTCTATGGGATCACGCCGCTGGGTGAGATCAGGCTGTGCTGGGATTATTCTGATGCTTTTGAGCCACATATTAAATTGCATGTTGATTAAATGGTGTTTTCCACTGCAGTGCCTCGTCTAATCATGTCTTTACCTCCGCAGTGCGAAAGCTGCAGCTGTGTGATGAGCTGGATCGCTCCTCCTGTGGGAACGTGTTGTTCAATGGCTACCTGCCTCCGCCAGGTACACAACAAACCCCGAGCACAGAGACAAAGTTCAGCATATTTTGAGAGACCGCATGTTTCAGAGAGACTCTGTGTGTGTGTGTGTGGCTGCAACCAGTCCTCGATTCTATTCGAGTATTCGAATTTAAAATATCTTCCATTCCATTTTGCTCATGTCGAGTAATCGGCAAAATACCAGAAGCATTCCACGTATTAAACCCCTTTCAAAATCATATTAAAGCATAAGTCTATTAAGACTTCACAAATGCTATGATTTAAATAAATAAATGCGATGCAGCTTTGATGCGTGTAGGTTACGTACAGTACGTGTGTGTCAGAGTGGCTCCATTCACAGTAAATGCTGCTCCACACAAACTTATTATTTACATGTGTGGAGCGTCTCAAACTCTATCTCTGCATGTTGTTGTGAGTTTGGGTTTATTATAACGTTCATCTGGGAACGCAACGTGCGCTATTTCGTCAGATTTGTAAGGTAAATCATTTATAAACCTACGCAAAACCAGGAGAATACATCGATATCTTTCTAAATATAACTATTCATCGCGATTTCAAAATAAATGCTCGGACCCTCGCTCTGAATTTACACGTCTTGATGTCCACATATTGAAGAAATTACAGTGGCTTTTCTATTATAAAGAAATGACCAAATATTAAAGGTTAAGTGGACATTTAAATTAAATGTCAATATCAAGCAAGTATTAATCACGCAGCGTCAGGCCATTAGCGCCCTCTGCTGGCATTTGTTATAATGCGTAATGTACTTTAGCTCTCTTGTTTATAATACATTATGTATTTTAACAGTTTTGTTGAATAAAACCTAATGATTACTTGCTTTTGATGCTTTATTTGAACTAATTATTATTGCCTCATTGCTATTATATATGTATTTTAAGTCATTTTAAAGGCTATTGTACACTTAGGTCTTTTTATTACTAAAAGAAAAAAATAATTACAATTACTCGATTAATCATCAGAATAATCGACAGATTACTCGATTACCAAAATAATCGTTAGTGACAGCCCTAATTGTGTGTGTCACAGTGTATCCGGTGAAGCGCAGAAACAGGCACAGTGTGGCAGGACCCCAGTTCATGGGAGGCCGTGCGGGGCCGGTGGAAAGGGCCCCTGTGAGGAGGAGTAACACAATGCCACCTAACCTGGGCAACTCTGGCATACTGGGCAAAGCTGCCATAGAGGAGAGAGTGACAGGTCTGCCTGTGTCTATAATTCCTTTTAGTATTCTATTCTACTCTAATTTACTTTTCCCTATTCAATTCTGTTCCACTCCGATTTTCTCTGCTATTCTATTTCAATGCATTCTACTTTACTTAATTCTGTTCTATTATGATCATTTACTTTGGTATGTTCTATTCTATTTTATTATTTTCTACTATATTGCACTCTTATTTACTCTGATTTATTCTGTGTTGTTTTCTATTTTATTCTACTCACTTCTGCTCTGTTCTATTCTGTTGTACTTGGTTCAGCTTATTTCTACTGATTTATTCTGTTATTTTGAATTCTATTACTCAGTTCTTATATGCTTACTTCTGTTCTAATTTACTCATTTCCTATTAATTTCTACTCTGATTTTATTCCATTTTACTCAGTTTTACTATAGTTTATTCTATTCTGCTCTATTTTAGTCTGGTAGTTTCTACTGTGATTTATTCAATTTTATTCTCTTTTACTGTACTAAGTTGTACTCCTCTCGTCTGATTTGTTCCATTCTATTCAATTTTGTTCTACTCTTGTTTTATTGCTCTGATTTGTTTTATTCTATTTTATTTCACTCAGTGGTACTCTACTTGGTTACTGATTTCTTCTCTGGTTTATTCTGTTCTTTTTTTATTATATTTTTCAGTTCTGCTCTACTCAGTTCAATTCTGTTTTATTTCAGTTCAGTTCATTTCAGCTCTGGTTTGTTCTATTCTGTTCTGTTTTACTCAGATCATTTTTACCCTAATTAATTCTATTTTACTCTGTTCTACTCTACTCATTTCTACTCTGATTTTTATATTGTATTGTGGTTTATTCCATTCTATTTTACTCCGTTCTACTTGCTTCTATTCCTGTTCATTTTGTTCTATTTTAGCCAATTCTACTCATTTCTTGTCTGGTTTATTCTTTTTCTGTTTTATTTTATGTGGTTTTGCTCTAGTTCTCTTGGGTGCATCCTAAGTTTACTCCTTCTGTTTTCAGTTTAAAATAGTAATTATTAATAGTTTCTTGAATCACGGGGTCTGTGTTGTTTAGGTCTGGTCTCTGATTCAGGCATGGTCAGAATCATATGTGGTCATCATAACTGGATTGCTGTGGCTTATGCCCAGTTTGTGGTCTGTTACAGGTAGGGTTCCTCATAGAATGACACATATAGTAATGGTTGAGATTTACATGTGACTTTTTTTTTTATTTATTTATTTTTTTTAAACGGGGTGCCTGTTTCTTGTGCTCAGGGTTAAAGAGTCGACTGGATGGCAGCAGGTGTTCACCAGCCCTCGGCTGGACTGGGTGATTGACAGGGTGGCTCTCAATGCCAAAGTCATGGGCGGTTCACTAGGGGACAACGATAAGATGGTTGCCGTTGCATCGGGCACAGAAATCATACTGTGGGCAATCTGTCCCGATGGAAATGGCAATGAAATTGGTAAGCTCTTGTTTCATATAATGCTTTTAGATCTTTCACAAATGTTTGGAAGCCAAAGTTCTTGTTTGTTCTGACCCGCAGGTGTGTTCAGTTTGAACGTGCCGGTGGAGGCTTTGTTCTTCGTTGGAAATCAGCTCATCGCCACCAGCCACACGGGCAAAGTGGGAGTATGGAACGCTGTCACTAAACACTGGCAGGTAACGAGAGCTGACAGATGCATAACTGTTTGTGATTCATTTCTGTATTTTTCCGGTGTCACATTTTAAATGTAATCAATTTCTTAATATCGAAACAAGTAGAAGTGTTCATTCCTGATTTATTCACCTCTCTTTATGCAGAACCAGGATGTGGTTCCTATCAACAGTTATGACACTGCTGGATCGTTCCTCATTTTGGGATGCAATAATGGATCTATTTATTATATAGGTAAAGTGATAACCAGTCAATAATTATCTAATATATTATGTTTTCTGGTTTTGATTTTGGTCTGTAAAGTTGCAAATAAAAAAGTAGCTTTAGTTTTAAAGTATTTAATTCTTGGATAATGGTGTTGCCATACAGTTCTAAAAATATAAACCATTTATTGTTGAATTTCCAGCTAAAATAAAATAATAGTATTATTTGCTCTTAATGTTATTTCTAATTGCTTGAGGTGTTATAAAACATTTTTTTGGATACATTAAAAATTCTTCATGATCATTCAGATGGTTGATCAAGCTGATCATGTCTGTGTCTTTCAGATGTCCAGAAGTTTCCGTTGCGGATGAAGGATAATGATCTATTGGTGACTGAGCTGTATCGAGATCCCAGTGAAGATGCTATTACTGCTCTAAGTGTCTACCTGACGCCCAAAACAAGTAACGCCAGCCTATCATCTCACACAGCCAGACCAGAGTCATAGCACATAGCACTAAACCATATTCAACTAGTACTAAACTATTAGCACTCCAGTTGATCACACAATTACGAAACACCCATTGAGAAAAAGACATACACTTCAGCATACTTTTATAAAGAGAACTAATAATATACTTTGAAAGAATAACTGAATGTGTGAACTGAATGTAATGTTTTTAAATTAAACAACTACTGCAGTATGTACTGACAAGCATTTAATGTCATTTCTATTAAACCTTGTATGTGTGTGCTCTTGTGCTTGTTCAGGTGACAGTGGGAACTGGATCGAGATTGCGTATGGCACTAGTTCAGGCACGGTGCGTGTCATAGTGCAGCATCCAGAGACGGTGGGGTCCGGTCCTCAGCTCTTCCAGACCTTCTCCGTTCACCGCAGCCCTGTTACCAAGATCATGCTGTCTGAGAAACATCTCATCTCTGGTAAAGAGTTTTTTTTTTTCTTATACACATTGCTTATTTATGTGCAGAATATTGTAAGGAACAAAAGTCTGAGATCAATAGTAAAAATATTTTGCTAAAAAAAGAAAAAAATCTGTAAAATATATTAATTATAAATTGAATAACAAAAACATTTAATTTTTTATTATGTTTAATCAGTGACATAGAAATATTTATTCTTCATAAACTCATGCTCATTTATGTGTATAATATAATAGGAATAAAAAAAAATCTGTATAATTTATTCACACTGAATTAAAAAACAAGAACATCAGTATTTTTTTAAATTGCAAAAAACATTTTTCATACAAACTCATAAAAAAATCACTATAATTTATTTATATTGAGTAGAAAAACAAGAACTTCAGTATTTTTTAAAATTGCAAAAAAAAAAAAAATAATTTTTCATACACACTCATGCCCCTTTATGTGAGGAATTTAGTGTAGATCAGTAGTCTGAAATCACTAGTAAAATATTTTGCTTTTTTTTCTAAAAAAAAAAAGAAACATAAAAAATCAGTACAATTTATTAATACTGAATTAAAAACAAAAACAGATTTTCTAAAAATTGCAAAAACATTTTACATTTAGTTCTTATTACATTCAATAAGGATCAAAAGGATGAGATCACTTGTGTAATTTTAATAGGTAATATTTTGCTTTTTTCTCTTTTTTTTTTTAATTCAGCATAAATCATTAATGCTCAATTGGAGAAAAACAGTAACTCCAGAATTTCTTAAAACTGCGAAAACTATTGTTCCTCAAATAGTTGTTCTTCAACTTTTTTTTTTTTTTTTTTTTTCAAAATGCTTTCCATATGCAAATAAAAAAAAGTAATTAATCAAAAATCTTCCTTGCTATAGTGTGTGCAGACAACAATCATGTCCGCACCTGGACGGTGACGCGTTTCCGAGGCATGATCTCCACTCAGCCTGGCTCCACGCCCCTTACTTCCTTTAAGATCCTCTCATTGGATGATATTGACGGCCATGGAGGCTGTGCTGCTGGCACTGAAATAGGTAAAATGTAGTGAGCAACCTCAAAAATGGCTCAAAATGGCAGTATGAAGAAATGACAGTATTCCTTTAGAATAAAATCACACTTATATTAATTTTCCTGGTTCATGGGCCATAATGTGTTGACTAATGGTTGTGTGTGCAGGTCCGTATGGGGAGCGTGATGAGCAGCAGGTGTTTATCCAGCGTGTGGTTCCTGACACTGATAAACTCTACGTAAGGCTCTCCTCCAATGGCAAGAGGTCCGTTTCACATACAAACAAGACAAACCAGCAAACTTTAACAGTAGAGCACCTGGCGAGTTAAATTAACTGATGAAAACACCCTTAAACAACATACTGATCAACACAAATATAGGTACTGCACTCTGAGAGAGTGCTAAACTTGATCTGTGTCTCATCTGAAGGGTGTGTGAGGTGCGTTCTGTGGACGGGACAGCCATCACGGCGTTTGTGGTGCATGAGTGTGAGGGATCCAGCCGCATTGGGTCCAGGCCCCGCCGGTACCTCTTCAGCGGACACAGCAACGGCAGCATCCAGATGTGGGACCTCACGACGGCGATGGAGATCGCAGGGAAAGTGGATATCAAAGGTGAGAGTGGAGGAATAAATGAATGTGAAGTACGTTATATGTGCAGTAAACCTTTACATTTAGATTTATTCAGTTAGCAGATGCTTTTATCCAAAGCGACTTACAAATGAAGACAATGGAAGCAATCAGAATCAACAAAAGAGCAATGATCTGCAAGTGCTATAACAAGTCTCAGTTAGCCTAACACAGTACACATAACAAGGTTTTTTTTTTTTTTTTAATTATATAGTAAATGAAAAGAAAACAGATAGAATAGAAAAAGAATAGAGCAAGCTAGTGTTAGAGGCCTTTTTTTGCTTTTGTTAATTGTATAATAAATAAAAAGAAAACGAATAGATAGAATACAAAAAGATTAGAGAAGCTAGTTAGCTGTTTTTTTTTTTGTTTTTTTTTAAGAAAGCAAGCAGTTAATGAAGTCTAAAAGGGACAAGTTTTTTTTTTTTTTTAAGAATAGAATTAGAATAGAGAGTGCTAGAGTTAGAGGGTCAAATAAAGATGGAAGAGATGTCTTTTTAGCCGATTCTTGAAGATAACTAAGGACTCAGCTGCTCGGATTGAGCTGGGCGGATCATTCCACCAGGAGGGAACAGTTAATGTAAAAGTCCGTGAAAGTGATTTTGTGCCTCTTTGGGATGAACAATAATGTGTCGTTCACTTGCAGAACGCAAGCTTCTAGAGGCTCATTAAAAATGAATCTTGCTGCCGCGTTCTGGATTAATTGTAAAGGTTTGATAGAACTGGCTGGAAGACCTGCCAAGAGAGCATTACAATAGTCCAGCCTGGACAGAACAAGAGCTTGAACAAGGAGTTGTGTTTCATGTTCCGAAAGAAAGGGCCTGTGTTTAAATTGTTTCCTTAAACACTTTAAACATAAAGTGTTTAAGGAAGCACAATACAGGCAAAAACAGAATTGTTTTGTATTTGTGTGTTAAAGCTCTCGGCGGTCCCACTGAAGAGGAGCTGCTGGAGCTTTTGGATCAGTGTGATCTGGCACTGACCCGAACACCAGACATGAGTCCTGCCGCGTCTCTCACACACTCCTCACGCAACTCCATGTGCAGGTACACACACCTCCAGTCCTACACCCTCAAACTAGTCCCTACAAAATCACACATACAGTAAAGATCTTGCAATCATATAGTCTCAAAACACGTTAACATAGGTTTGCTTGTTAACATAGTGTAATCACTTAAATATTAACCTACTGCATTTTACAGAAATGTGGTCCGTTTTTTTTAATCATCTGTAATGTGCTGCAATTAATATTCTAAAGAACTTTTTATAATGCATTTAACATCAAGCACACAAAGCATACATGAGTTTGCTACATTAGTTCTAGTATTACGAACTTGACATTACAATCTATCCATCATCAAACTAAATGCAGTCAATCAAATGTAAAAATTTGTAAATATAGATCAACACAAGTTAGTTGTTGGCGAATTAGACATTACTGGTTTGTGCGTAAGTAAAAGTGTTTTTGTTTTTTTGTTTATCTCTCGTGGGTTTAAGTTTTCCTCAAATTCAACTTTAATTCCGTTTGTGCTTGTTAGGTGTGCTTATTTGTGTAGTCCATTTCCCACATGCCGGTAATTCAGTTTCACTTTAAATTTGTTTATAAGAAATGTTGTGTATAATGAATGGCACTATAATTTATTCTTAATTTATTTAAAATTTTTTCGTTCTCATTCTGTATTCCATTAAATTAGAAGGATATTTGTGGAGTGAGTGAAACTAAAATTTCTAAACTCACGTAAATGTTTTATTTACCATTATTTTACATTTACTTCTAAACGTAATGAAATGCAACTTACTTGTTTTTTTTTTTTCCTCTTAATAATGTAACTTTTGACTCAATGCAACTTTAAATTCAGTTACAAAATGTTTTTTTTTTAGTACTTTTAGTAGTTTAAATATATATTTAAAATTACACTGTAGCAAGTTATTTTTTATATAGTGGTGGCCAGATGGTTTTAAGTCAGTTATTTCAATGTTTTGCTGTAGTTTGTCAGTAGGAAACATCAGTTTGCATTTTCAAACATTCATTTTGCCATTAATTGTAATAATCCAGTGAGATTTCATATCATTCCAAGAAAGCTACAATACTGTTAAAAGTTTTAGGCACTTGTGTAAAAATGCTGTAAAGTGAGGATGCTGTCAAAAATAATATCATAAATAGATTTTCTTTATCAATTAACTTCTATTAACTAAATTAAATCAACATTTGGTGTGAGCATCCTTTGCCCATAGTTTCTCAGGGAGCTTTGCAGGAAGGTTTCTTGAAGCATCTTGGAGACGTTGGCACAGTTCTTCTGGATTTAGACTGTCTCTGCTTCTTCATGTCACTCCAGACAGACTGGATGATGATCAGATCAGATCTCTGTGTGGAGCACTGGCTGCTGTCAGACAAAAATCTCACTGGATTATTACAATTAATGGCAAAATGAATGTTTGAAAATGTAAACTGATGTTTCCTACTGACACACTACACTACTGATAAATCAGGATTTTTGTGCAGATTAATATCTTGGAAGGTAGAGCTGGTTATGTAGTCACTATTTCATATTCATTCCGTTGTCTGACAACAGAAACGGTAAAATATATAAATGAAAACCATTTTATTGAGAATTTGGCTGCATGAAAATACAGTATGTGGGCACAGAGAGGCAAACAAATCTAATAATAAATAATAAATGTACATTTAGCATGTTCAGAAGAAGTGAGCTGCCCTGTCCTGTGAAAAAGTAAATAGGTTTGTGTAAGTAAATTTCTCAGTGCAAAGAAAGAGAAGTAATAGGAACATGGTATTTCTATGTTCTTTTTTTCATGTGTCTAATAGACATGAACAAATTCTTTGAAAAACATTTATGAGCTTTGAAACATGTCCAGTCTTCATGCTCTATGTTGACTATGGTTTCACTAATAATAAACATACATTTGCATAAAACATCCATATTTGTCCATGCCCATGTTGATTAGAGGATTAAAAACTCGAAAAGTATTAATTTAAGGTACATTTATAACAAATAAAAATGTGCAATTAAGCCATAAATAATGTTAATTCAAGACAATCATGCGATTAATCGCGATTAAATATTTTAATCGGTTGACATCACTAATATATATATATATATATATAAGTACTGAGTAATATTAATTAACAACATGTACTTACTATAGGGTTAGGGTTTGGTTTAAGGTTAGTTGCATGTAATTTACTGTCGTTATTACACAGGTGTAACAAAGACACTGTAAAATAAAGTGTTACCCTTGTTTTCTCTCCATGTGCTGTAGATGGCACTATTGCTCATTTATATTGTCTCTTATGTCTTTCCCCACAGTCTTCAGTCTCAGTTCAGTGAAATGGGTCGAGCTGCTGGTGGTTTTCGGGGTCCGGTTCCTCTGACCGGTAGTCTGCCCCGTCAGGCCCCGCTGGTTCCCCTCAGCAAACCCCGCGAGCCGCTGCACCTCGGCCTCAGCCTCAGCCAGTCGTCTCTGGCCAGCAGCGACGGCCTCGGCTCCATCCGCAGGGGCAGCTTTGTGGAGCGCTGTCAGGAGAGAGCCAAGAGCTCGGACACGGCCGGCCTGGACGCGGGCAGACGCAGTTTAGCCGTGTGCAGTGAGCTCGAAGCGCGACTCGGCCTCAGAATGCAGTCGTCATTCTCCACACCTTCATCATCATCATCCTCCTCAGCAGCAGCAGCATCCATGAGAAGACCAGCTTCAGCTGCACCAAGTCCTGCTCCTTCACCGCTCAGTCCAGCCAGATCACAAACGCCCGCGTCTCCAAGACGACCCCTGACCTCTCCGACCAGTGAGAGCCCGTCCAATGAGAATGTACCTGGGCAAGAAAGCCCCGCCTCTTCATCTTCCACCAGCCCCAAACCTCATATGAATGAAACCAGCTTCTGAGAGGAAAGTCAACACAGTGAACACAGGGGAAAAAAAAAAAAATTGGATTAGATTGTATTTCTGTTGCTGGGTAGAACATTCATTCAGAAATGTAGAATTAGTCATTGAAAAGTGTTTGTGTATAAAAACACATAAATAATTATATGTATACTTCTTTTAGAGCAGTATTCTCATTATCAGAGAATACACACACACATATATATATATTCAGAATTTTAAATTATTCATTTTTGAGAATAAAATTGTATCTATATTGAATATAATTTATGTATTTATATGATATTATTCACAAAAACTGAATAATTTTAAAATTCTGAATTATAGCATATTATAGCATTTACGAAATATATTTGTTTTAGAACAGTATTCTCAGTATCACAGGGTGCCTTATAATATAGAATGTGGAGTTATGAGAATATGGAATATCACATGTAAATGTGGAAAAAAAATGCCTATTCCATAAGACTTTAAAAAAAAAAAAACAAACATAGAAAACATTGAAGAACAAAGTACTTTTCATTTGTACATTTACGGCAGATTTGTTTAATCATAGACAAAAATGGACTGGCTGTAAACTTTTTTTTATTTTTTGGCATGTTAACATACTTCCCAAACTTATGCAACTAAAGGCAACTAAACATCACTGGAAAGTCGAAACACTGTGCTGTTAAAATATTGATCAACCAGTCGAGTGAGATTGGGGCGGGGCTGTGTGTTTAGCCAGCCAATGACAGGATAGGGGCGTGTCTAAGCAGCCTATTTGAATACGGTCATTATTTGATCAGTTTCATTAAGTGATGCAGCTGGTGCAGAAGTTGCACGTCATCATCTCAAGGCTGTGTTGTTTAGTGTGTCACACTGGCTAATATTACTGCATGAACTCAGACTGTTCAGACTGCCAGGGTTATGTAATTACTACTCGACTGCTCAGTTATTACTGCTCAATGCTGATTCTGACATCTATAGAGCAGGATGGGCTAATGTTTATATAATACAGTATAATGGTAGCTAATAAGATGCACACAACAGATGAATTTAAACCAATGCTTATTTTACATTGTACTGAAAATTTACTTTTAATATTTGAAAACAGAAAATGTGCATTATAAATTAACGAGCATTTGTTATATTGTCTGATGACAATAATAATAATAAAAAGAAATATATCAGACAATTATCTGATATCGCTGTAAAGAAAACTCATGGTTTATAGGTCTGTAATAAGCAGTTTACAGGTGGTTCTTCTAAAACAAAAATAAATTAACGTAAAAAATAGAGCGAGAGATGAATAGTGTATGTAGTGTTTGCAGCTCTGTTACAGGCAGCACAATGTGTATATATAATCAGCAAACTTTCAACACAGTTTGCACGAATACACACAGGAGTACAGACTGCAGTTCAGCTGGCACGTCCCGTTACGCCTCAGAGGACTGTGTGTGTAAATCCAGACAGTCTTCACTGCTGTCGGAGGATCAGTGTGCATTTAAGATGGTAAACCGTGGCTGTTACTATAGTAGAAACATGAATCACATCTTAAAGCCAGCTTGAATTTGTTTATGTTAGAATATGAAGTCTGAATGTTCACTGTATTCATATCATCTCCTTTTTTGTTCAAATATAACCTAGTATTTTACCCTGTTTATGACAAGCTTGAAAATGTGGTATCTCTGCCAGATATTATGGTATATTGGTTTTTACATTAACATTATCACTCCTAAATAAATCTGAAACTCTTTTGGCGATGAAGTTGTGAATGCAAAGAACCTTATTGTGTTTAACATGAACCATTTGATAAGTTATAATTGCTTTTTTACTGTATTCCTCCTAGAACACTGAATATAGCTTTTTGAAGTTACTGTTCTGAAGTTTGTAAATGCACTCAAATATCAATATCTGGGGGAAAAAAAGCACTTTTGAAAATACCAGAAAATAATTCATTTTCATGTAGATAAATTAGAATAATAAATATTAAGGCTATAGATGGACAAATTATCAAATCTAGATTGACAAACATTGACAGAATAAAAAATGAAATTAATGTAATATAATACTTTTTAATAAATTTTATTACTGATTATCAGTAAAATAAATCATTATAATTATTATAATTTAAAAGATCATTCAAATGGACATATTAATAATGTTTAATTATTATTTATTAATAATTAGTTTTGTATAATATAAAGTTTTATGTCTTTTAATATATACAATTTAATTTTAATGTAATATATTTTTTATTAATTGTTACTGATTATCAGCAAAAAATCATTATTACAATAATTTAAGAGATATATTAAATTATATGAAATAAATTACAAATAATATAATATTTAATTATCATTAATTATTAGTTTTGTGTAATATAATATATTTTTTGTGTTTTTATATATAAAATTTAATTTTAACATTTTTATTTATTTTCATTATCTACATAATATTAGAATACATTTCTATTATATATATATATATATATATATATATATATATATATATATATATAGTTATTCTTCCTAGAACACTAAATTAACCTTTTTAAAGGTGTTGTAAATGCACTCATTCAGTTGTCAATATCCGAAAAAGCACTCTGGAAAATTCCAAAAAATAATTTATTTTCATATAAATAACAGCAGATAGGTGGCATTTGTAATAAATTAGACAATAAATAGAAAGGCATATTGCTCAATAGCTTGACAATGTACTGCAGACTATTTGTGTTGCTGTTTATGATGCTGATCGCCGGAACTGTTCTGCGTCTTCAATAGTAACCGAATTCCCAAATCTAGACTGACAAACCTCTACAGAATAAAAAATGAAAAACATTGATATATCATGTAAAACTAAACAATTGCTTCTAAACTATCGCTGACACCATATCAAATGGTAATCTCCATATAAATCAAATAAATAGTGAAAGATTGTGCTTCAGTGAGACGGAGAGCGATATGAATCTCTCGTCATCAAGTGCAGTTTAGCTGCCAGACTGGTTTAGCTGCATTAAGCGTCACACTGGACGTGATTAACCTGATTTCCATGTGGAGCTTGAGCTGCTCTATTAAAACCCCTTAAATGGCACCGACCCACCTGTAGGCCACTTGGCGCTCTTTTTTTCGTTGTCTTTTTTCTCTATCGCATACTTAAGTAATCTCAAAATTAATCCTGTGAAAACCCATTTTGAAGAAATTTAGACATCTGTGACAGAAAAATGCATAAAAAATTCAATGGAGTTTGGATGGCACCTGGTGGCTGTTTGTGGTATAACGCACTAAATTTTTTTTTTATATCAACTTTAAATTTGGAACATAACTTATTTAGACATAAGGCTTTAATTTTACATCAATTTTGGATTCAAAAATAGTTTGTTAATTATTTATTTTATATAAAATAAAAAAATGTGGTACAGTGCATTTTCTTTACAGTAATTTAAACTTCTATAACTTTTTGAAATTATTCCACTTCTGCAATAATCTGCAGATTGTCTTCAACCTTAGGTCTGTATTCCAAAGCGTTTGGATAAGTTTGGATAGTGCACTTTCACGTCTATGTTCAAAAATGGGGGTGACACTTAAGGGGTTAAAACACCTCAGTCCTGCTCTAGATCTTGGCGTCCAGCATCTCCAGGAAGAGTTTGTGCATGGGCACACGTCCGTCCGTGTGCAGCCGGCTGAAGCAGCGCACGGCTCTGAGCGCCGTCTGTCGCAGCAGCGGGAGCGTCATGAGCAGGCGTCCCGCACGGTGTGGTTCGGACGGCCGCTGGCTGCTCTCGTAGTCCTGCAGGGCCTCGTGGAGCCCGTCCTGGAAGCGCTGCACGGCCTCAGCGCCCTCCACATTCTCTGCGTCTGAAAGAAAGCGTCGGCGAGGTCACTAGAGGCCCTCGGCTGCTGGAGCGCAGTGTTAAACACTCTAAAACACTTAACATGGCTTAATGCATTAAAATGGGGTTTTAAAAAGACCAAACTCAATAAACGTTACTAATAAATCATTCTATGTACAGACAAGCAGATATGAGATATTTTTTTACATTTACATTTAGTCATTTAGCAGATGCTTTTATCCAAAGCGACTTGCAAATGTGACCCTGGACCACAAAACCAGTCATAAGGGTCCATTTTTTTGAAATTGCATCATCTGAAAGCTGAATAAATGAGCTTTTCATTGATGTATGGTTTGTTGATGTATGGTTTGAAAATCTGGAATCTGAGGGTGCAAAAAAATCTAAATATTGAGAAAATCGCCTTTAAAATTGTCCAAATGAAGTTCTTAGCAATACATATTACTAATCAAAAATTAAGTTTTTATATATTTACGGTAGGAAATCTTTACTTAATATCCTGATGAATTTTGCCACAAAAGAAAAATCGATAATTTTGTTTATTTATAATTTTTATATATATATATATATATATATATATATATATATATATATATATAATGTTGATTGAGTTTGGTATTTTTAAAACACTGTTTTAATGCATTAAGCCACTTTACGTGTTTTCCTTATAACGGTTTTCTATGGGAGGAAAACTCTTAACGTGTAATTAAAAGCGCTGCCTTTGCATTCTGGGCTCAGTTGCTTGTCTGTAAATAGTTTACTTTATTAATAATGTGTTTACTGAGTTTGGTCTTTTTATAACACTGTTTTAATGCATTAAGCCACATTAAGTGTTTTTCATGTTAAGTGTTTTAGAATGTCCCTTGTTGGTGCTTAATGGGCTAGCCGAGGTCCATCTGGTTACGCTCTTTAGGTTTTTCTGTGTCAAGTGTAAAAACAATAGTTTTCTCTGTGTCTGACTGTAAACACCCTGCGGTCGGATGCGAGACACAGATAATGGTGCCGGGACGAATGTATTGATCTGTGCTCTGAACTGCTCGTTCATATTGATTGGTTTTTCTTGGCCAGTGAGTCTGAGACTGAAAATGGGAACTAAAATAAAGCAGAATGAACTCATATCACACAAACCAGATATAGATAGAGTTTAGGAAATCCCTCAACACTACTTTAGAAGCATCAATACAAGCATATGAATTAGGAGAGCAAAACAATTAACACATAATTAATTAACACATAACCTCTTCATACATACACTGCAGTAAAAAGTTTTGACATGCTACTAAATTTAAGTTGCTGATATCCTCAAAAATATTTTGATCCAAAGACTTTTCTTCAATGCTTGAGAGTAATTTTGTATAATAATGTAATGTTGTTGTAATGATTTTTGATGTAAAAAATCTCTCTCTCTCTCTGTTCATATATATGAATAATATATATTATTTTATTATTCAATATTTATAATTAGTTTTCTGTAATAATACAATATTTTACTATATTTCTATAAATATATATTATATATATATATATATATATATATATATATATATATATACTATTTATATATTATATACTATTTACTAGTAATTAGTTTTCTGTAGTAATATATTTTACTAATGATAATAATTTAAGGGGTATTTTAAGAGGGTATATTAATAAATAATACAAGATTGCATATTAAATAATATTCATTTTTTTATAATTGCATAATAATGCTATAGTATAAATACTTTTATGTATTTAATTTTATCTCATTATATATATATATATATATATATATATATATATATATATATATACATACATACATACACCATTATTATTATTATTATTATTTTATTTTTATTTTTTATTTTTTTAATTAAGCTTACACTTGAATTTTAAGATGTAATGTAAGAGGTTTATACACATATATACCTGAGTTGGCCAGAGCCATGGCTTTGAGAGTAAGCACCTCCTCCTGGTTGAGGCCCATCTGCTGGTATTTGGAGGTCAGGTGTCTCAGAGCCGTGTAGAGATCATGCAGTCCTGCAGCTCGACACTGGCTCTCCTTCAGTCGCAGGTTCTCCGCAAACTGAAGCTCGTCAGCCGAACCCTGAGATCGCCAAACCACATTCAGCACCAGCGTCTCCATCCAGCCGCTCTGCAGCAGCGCCATCTGATCCACCAGCGAGAGGCCAGTGAATCCTGCAAAACACAACCAGCAGCGTTCTTAATTCAGCACATCTGGATGAGGATTCAGCAGTGTATAAAAGCATCAGAGCAGCACTGGCTGTGTACCTGGTATGTGTTTGGCCCAGCCGATCATAACCAGAAGCTCCCTGTTCAAAAGGTCACATAAGGTCAGCAGCGTTTTAAGGTCACTGTCAGGGGTCGCGGGGTCAGGGTCGGCTCTCAGAGGAGCCGGTTCAGATACGAGGAGCTGAGAGATCACTTTGTTTCCTGGAAAGGAAAAGATGAGGATGTTTTATTGATGATGTTAAACCGTTAATCAGGTTAACCACTCATAATCCACTGATGACAGTTTCTAATGCTGGCCTTCATGCTCAGGTCTGCAGGTCTTTTGTTAATATTTTAAAATGTTCTGAAAGTTGAATGAAGGCTGTTTTAAGGAATGTTAGTATGTGTGTTGAGACTCACGGATTGGTTTGCTGGGATGAGCGTAAGGTGTTTTGGTGAAGAGAGAGAGTGCTGAATCCACTCTGCGCTTGTACTTCTGTCGGCCTCCTCTCACACGGTCCATACGTACACCTGCAAACACACACACACGCGCACGGAAAATAATGTGTCATTATAACATAAATAAACATGACTAGTTCTTACTGCTAAAGTATACTTGTATTCACTGTTATTGTCATAACAGATTCACTAAACAATAGAAAGATAGACACTGTGTCTAAATGTATGGAAGCCCATTTCTGCAATATAAGAAAAAAACACGCTTTTTTAAGCTGAAATTATGGCAAGAAATCATAATTATGAGATAAAAATTCAAAATTATGACACACTAAGCCATAATTATGAAATTTAAAAATTAATTTTTGGCATTTTATTTCATAATTTTGACCTTTTATGTCATCATTTCTTATCTCATAATTATGATTTCTTGTCATATCTTAATTTATCTCATAATTATGACTTAGTGCATCGTCATTTTGACTTAGTATGTCAATTTCAACCTTTTATGTCATAATTATGACTTTTTAAGCCATAATTTTGACTTAGTATGATAGAATTTTGACTTTTTGTCATAATTTCAATTTGTCAGTTTGACTTTTAAAGCCATATCACAATTATATCATAATTACAACATTTAAAGTCATAATGTCAACTTTTCATATATGACTTTTAAAGTTGAGACTTAAAAATGAATAAATACTGTAATGTATTGCTCATGGTTAGTAACTGATGTTACCATATAATACAGTAAATTGTTTTGTTTTAACCATACATTTACTTCTTACTATACTTTTTTTGAAGAAAAAAGAAAGTACATTTGCAATGTTCACTCAAACAATTATGCTGCAAATATCTTTGGATTTTTTTTTTTTTTTTTATTGTATTCAGTTCTAAAAAATACTAAATATAAGTGGTCTCAGACTTTTTGGATTCCACTGTAGGCATATATGGACATAAGCTATTTTAGCCACGGAAAGCAAACATCTAAAGATAAAATAAAGGTCAAATAATAGTTTGAGTTTAGTGTCAGGTTTCAGAGGAGCTCACCCTCTCTCATCATGCCGGCACGCAGGCACTTCTGGAAACGACATGCTTGGCATGATTTCCTCCGTCTCTTAGTGATCTCACAGTCGTTCACCACCGGACAGCTGTACTCGATGTTTCCTGAAACACCAACACAAGCAGATTTACAACAGACATACAGCACAGCAAAAACTTATTTCACTTTTTTTCTTTTGACCTGTTCACACTTTTTATTCAGAAGAAAATAAAAATAGAGAGGAAACACTGCAAGCTGGATTCAAACTCATGTTGCCTGTGTGAGCAGCACAACTCAATATGTAAGCACACATGCTTTAATGTTGTTAGTGAATGCCATTAATTATTTATTTTTTAATTAAAAAGCCATAAAGACGGACGCCCAGTTGTATGTACTGAGAACTCTAGCTCTACTAAGTGCGATATATCTATCATATGTTCAATCAATCATAAAGTCCATTTGTCCCATGCTTCACAAGCTGAGCTTTCACACAGAAATCCATAGGAGTCCAGACAGAGTTCAACTATTGATTTGCACTGCCTCATAATTTAATAATCATGGCAAGAGGTAGAAATTTGGTGCTTTCCCAGAGGCGAGAGTATTGACGAATGTTCAACACTCATTAATGCCCAGAGAAGCAAATACTGGAATTTCCACGGTTAACGTTGATCGATAGATTTGTCTAAAACACGACGCTGGACAAGACTCTGTGGGATGAGAGCATCCATTATGTGACTGAACACTTCATCAATATATTGATATGTTAACTCACACTTGTGCTCTGTCTGCCCAAGGCCAAAGCCAATAAAAACACTATGTCTGCATCCATCAGAAACCTTTACAAAACTCCCCCATATATATGGTTTTTTGCAAATGGTGTTCATGCAGACCACAACATATATCAATATTAACAATATGTGCCGAGACAACAATTCTGATTTTATATTACCCATGCTTTTACTACATTTTTTCACATACGCGCACACACGCACACGCACAAAAAAACCTTACAAAAATGTCATAGAACTTCCAGTGGCTAAATATTAATCAATGGCAACATTTTTATCTAATAATAATACTGAATTTTAATTTGATATTTTATAAACACCATTCCAAATAATCAAAATCAAGACAATTGTATTGACAATGTGCTTTGATTAAAACAGCAGCACACTGAGTCTTCACACACAAATCAATGTCAGACAGATAGTTAACTCATGTCATATTGATCATTGCATTCATTAACATCACTGCTGCTTTAAAAATACACCCACATACTTGAACACTAAATTTCATTACTAAGTTATTAACTAATATTATACATGCTGTGCAAATCAGTAATTTGTTTAAAAATGATAATTCACACATCTAAGTTTCACATCATTTTTATGAGCGAATTCTGTTGTCTAATAACTGCAAAAAGAAAGTAAAAGATTTAAACATTATTGCACTATATAGTGAAAAATAAATATACTTAAATGTATTCGAAATACATTTATTTCATGCGAAGTATACTACAAATACATTTTCATATTTATGTACTTAATAAAATACATTGCAATTGTACTTTTAGTATACTAAACTGGTATACTTAAAGTCTGCTAAATTGGAACAACTAATTTGGTACTTAATTGTGCGGAAGTAGTGCTGAAGTCCAATTAAAGATATACTTAGTATATTTGTTTGTGCTAAAGTGGAACTATTGCAAGTATACTTCAGGTACATTTTAATTTAAAGACGATATTATTCAAAGATCAAACAATCCTCATCAAAAGTGACATTTTAGAGTTAATATTAAGAAATGTGCATTGTGCACAAGTAGTATGCCATATAAAGTCTAATTATAATTTTTATATCAGTAAGTCTCAAGTTGTCTGTCAGTAAATATGTTAAAAGATTTGAACTATTCCTAGTATGAAATAAATGCATTTTAAATATATTACTTTTTTACTATATATATATATATATATATATATATATATATATATGTATATATATAGGCTATATTACTTTTTTAAATTCGATTTGTTTAAGTTCATACTAACTTCCATTAATAAGTCTTATGATGTTTTGTGGCTGCAGGTGTTACCTTGAATGGTTCTTTTGAAGAAGGCCTTGCACGCCTCACACGACGCGACACCGTAATGATAACCGGACGCGAAGTCTCCGCACACCAGGCACAGGCGCTTGGGCCCGGGGTTCAGGGACGCGATGTAGTCGCAGCTGATTAGGGACTCTGTGCGACCGACGGGCTGGAAGAGAGCCGCAGCGCTGCTGCTGGAGATGGAGCTGGAGCTGACGGGAGAGTCCGGGTTCAGAGACGGGTTCCCGGAGAAAACGCTGTAGCCGCTGCTGTCCGACGCGCTGCCGGGGCTGAAGGGGGTCGCGCTGCTGTCCAGGCCGAGCGAGGGGCTCAGCGGGGCGGCTTTGAGCGGCGCATCGGTCGGGGACGGAGGGTCATCAGAGGAGGACGCATCCAAAAGACTGATGTGAGGTGGAGCAAGTTTCAAAAGGGTTAGTTTGTCTTTTAATTACATTTACACTCATCTATGAGAGGCAAAAGTGATTAATTATCATGTCATACTTTTTAACTGATAGTGTAGGCTCTTTATATATTCATCTTTTTAATGCAAACTGCTGCATGAACTACGGACCTGTTAAGCAACATATAATATTTATGAATGAGTTGGGTTATTAATTAATGACTTTTAGGTTATTTAGATTATTAGGCTATGTAGTATTACAAAAAAAAAAAAAAAATCATTTACTAACCTAGTGAAAAATTTGTATACTAAAGTGTATTTGAAATACATTTATTTCATGCTAAGTATAATACAAATACATTTATATATTTAGGCTATGTACTTAATAAAAATACTCTGCAGTTGTACTTTTAGTATACTAAATTTGTATACTTAAAGTCTGCTAAATCGGAACAGCTAATTTTGTGCTAATGCAATGTAATTGTGTGGAAGTAGTGTTTAAGCCCAACTAAAGATTTACTGAAATATATTTGATTGTGCTAAAGTGGAACTATTGCAAGTATACTTCAGGTACACTTTAAATATCTTGCATTTAAAGACCGATAGTGTTCATACAATCTTCATTAATAGTGACCTGAAAACACATTTTTGGTTTAATATAAAAAATAAAAAAAGTGAATTGTGTACAAGCAGTATTTAATTACAATTTTTATATCAGTAAGTCTCAGCGATATGTCAATATATTAATGGATTTGAACTATACTTAGTATTAAATAAATGTATTTTAAATATATATATATATATATATATATATATATTTTTTTTTTTTTTTTACTAGGGTAGCAATTTAGTCAGTTCAAACTCCTTAAAAGTGAAATATTGCACATCTTAAAAACATCATGCCTGTATGCAGTTGAGATTAGAAAAAGTAGTTTTAAAGATAAGTTTAAAGAACTTTCTAAGCCTTGCATAGTGCACTGCATATTTATGATACATAATGAAAAGTAAAGCATTATTTACATATTTGCAATGACATGCAATCTTCAAACAGTCTTGTGTCATCACATTACACACCACAAACGTTTCAGCCCGTTAAAACTGTAAACTGAAGCTTCGTTACTGGCATTTTTAGTCAAATCAAAGTTGCAAAAAAGTTACAACCTGCACAAAAAGTTCATTTTGCTTTTTAAAAAACACTTTATTAATTAATGAAAACTTTGAGCTGCAACTGACATGTAACATATGACAACACTTTCTACAGAGTGTAGGTGTAAAAAGTAATATATAAAAAGGCATTTGAATTTGTAACGGTAATAGTCCTGCTTACTTGTGCTGGTTTAGAAACTGGAAGTTCTCACTCAGGCAAAACTCCTTGAGGTCCATCACTACTGTTCCCCAGGGACTGTCTGTGATGAAGGGAACGGAGCTGCACACTGAGCAGGAGCTGCAGAGCGTCAGGTTTATGTAAGTGATGCACGGCGGTGGGCGGTTCTAATCTAATCCAGATGCGTGCTGATTAAAACCCTATTGATGAGCTCTCATAACTGACAGGTCAAATCCTCAAAAACGACAATACAAGCAGGCCAACTGCAAATCAGTTGTTTCGTAAAGCAACAAATTTAAAAAATGCATTCGTATGGGCTTCAATACACAATGAAACCTGTGGAGAGTTATTGAGATGATGCTTTTTCATCATTTTTACACCCCCCCCTCCTCCTCCCTATTTTTACTCCATTTTCCACAGTGACCGAGGCTCTTTGTTGTATGTAAATAAATATAAAGACATTCCTTATCTGCAGTTGGCTGCGAACACCAACAAACCACTCCCGCCACATCAAATCTGCTTCATTTCCTTGTTGCTGCCTCCGTTGTTGACCCTCAAAACAGACTCAAATTTGAGTTCTCTGTACTGGAACTACAGGATCGCTGCTAGTTTAAGTCCCATTAAATGTCACTCGAGTTATTGATTGATTTTCAATCCATGTCAGTGTAAAGTTGGAGAATATATTGGAGTTAAATGCTAATTCTAATTCAGCTACTACAGTAAAAACCATTTAGTTGATGTCTTTTACATAGTAAAGTTTAAGTGGTTTTTGAGAGAGAAAATTAATAACACTTTACATTAAGGACTCATTTGTTAACATTAGTTAATGCATTGGCTAACATGAACTAACAATAAGCAGTGCATTTTCTACAGCATATTACAATTAATAAATGACTGGGTAACACTTTATTTAAGGTGTCCTTGTTACACATGCTACACGTACTTACTATTGTAATAGCAAATAATTATACATAATTACAAGAAAATGTATGTAGTAAATTAATATTACTCAGCATTTAAATGTATAATTACACTGTAACTAGGAGATCTTAAAATAAAATGTAACTAATGACTGTATTGCAAGTTATTGATTAATTTATTTGCTAATATTAATTCATAAAATACAACTGTTCATGTTAAAGAAAACAAGCAGTTAGTAAATGAATTGAGTGCAAGTCTAAAAGGGGCAAGTTTTTTTTTTTTTTTAAGAATATAATTAGAAAAGAGAGTCCTAGAGTTAGAGGGTCAAATAAAGATGGAAGAGCTTCTAGAGGCACATAAGTCTGAAGTAATGAATTTAGGTAAAGGGGTGCAGAGCCAGAGGTGGTTTTGTAGGCAAACAGTAATGCCTTGAATTTTATGCGAGCAGCTATTGGTAGCTTATTGTAAAGGTTTGATAGAACTGACTGGAAGACCTGCCAAGAGAGCATTGCAATAGTCCAGTCTGGACAGAACAAGAGCTTGAACAAGGAGTTGTGTTGCATGTTCCGAAAGAAAGGGCCTGATCTTCTTGATGTTGAATAAAGCAAATCTGCAGGACCAGGCAGTTTTAGCAATGTGGTCTGAGAAAGTCAGCTGATCATCAATCATAACTCCAAGGTTTCTGGCTGTTTTTGAAGGAGTTGATGTGCCTAACTGGAAGGTGAAATTGTGATGAAGTGATGGGTTTGCTGAAACTATAAGCAGTTCTGTCTTAGCTAGGTTGAGTTGAAGGAGATGGTCCTTCATCCAGCAAGAAATGTCTGTTAGACATGCTGAGATGCGAGCAGCTATCATCGGATCATCAGGATGGAATGAGAGGTAGAGTGTCATCAGCATAGCAGTGATATGAAAAGCCATGTTTCTGAATGAAAGAACCTAGTGATGCCATGTAGACAGAGAAGAGAAGTGGTCCAAAAACTGAGCCCTGAGGCACCCCAGTAGCTAGATGTTGTGACTTGGACACCTCACCTCTCCAAGATACCTTGAAGGACCTTTCTGAGATAATTATTAATAATTCACAGTGCATTAACGAATGTCAACACATACAACTCTTGATTTTAAAACTGTAGTATAGCTAAATGTTGAAATTAACATTAGCAAAGATTTTTAAATACTGTAGAAGTACTCTTTATTATTAGTTCAGGTAAACCTATTTTAGTATCGAGATACTATTATAGTTTTTTTTTTATTAATATCTTAAATTAGTTTTTATTTTTATATTTTCTGTTTTTATTTTAGTTTTAGTTTTAGTAATTTTGCTGTGTGATTTTAGCTTTTTTAAATATGTCTATGTAGTTTTAATTCATTTTTATTTCAGTTTTAGTTTTAGTTATTTTAGTGCATCTAGGTAAACCAAATGAAACTGAGAAAAGTTTACAACTAGATGAAATAAAATAAGTTTTATTTTATTTCAGTTTATTTTTTTTATTTTATAAAAATCTTTATTTTATATTTTATTTTATAAAATTGTTTTATGTTTTCAGTTTTAGTTAACTATAATAACCCTAACTAACTAATAAACCTTAGTGTAAAATTTTACTAGATAATTGCACTGGTTTAGGCTAATATGTTAAAGGTGAAAATGAATTTCATTAGTGATCCAAACGAAGGCATCAGACACAGGATTATTTCTGGTGGTGGTCAGATTGGGAGTGCGGCTGTGGATGTTCAGTCAGTAGGTCAGGATTTGTGCAGATGCAGCCATGATGCCTGAAAAAGTGCTGAGGCTCAGTATTTAGCTGCACTCTTTGTACTCCAGTGACCTACTATGACAATCATAAACCTGTCTGTCTCACACACTGTGATGCAATGCTTATGTTTGCATAACCTTATTACATGCAGTACTTTGTTATGAAGTGAGATACATTTTCTAAGTCATTACTACATGTAAATATACAAATGATTCAGCACAAATGATTATCATCACAATTACACTGAAAAGTTGAAAGATCCACAAGTTTGTGTACAACCTGACTCTCATTTTCATGCTTCAATGAAAGAACAACATCTGAATGTCTGTCCATAGAGTCACATGATCAATGTCACCAATTTGATTAGTGACCTAGAAATAGGGCAGCATCTGAAATGTTTATTATTCATTGTAATCTTTTAAAGAAAATGCATAATGTTTCTTTGTTTTAAATATATTAATTAAAAATTAGTCAAAATCATAAACACATTAGTTCTAGGGTTAAATGGTAAAATGAATAAATAAAATATTGGAAGACCCCCCAGACCCCCCCCCCCCCCCCCCCCCCCCAGTGATAATAATAAAATAACTGAAATAATTTAGTTTAACTTGATGTACTAAAATGACTAAAACTGGAATAAAAATGAATAAAAACTACTGATATATATATATAAAACATTTCTAATTTTTATTTAGTTTAACTTGATGTACCAAGAGTAACTAAAATTGGAATAAAAATGAATAAAAACTATATATATATATATATATATATATATATATATATATAAAAAAATAATAAAAATTACAAAAGCACAAAATTAACATTAACCTTAAGTAACCTAAAACACAACCTAATGTAGTGTGAAATACAGGGATTTTTTATTTTTTTTAATCAACAGAGAAAAATTCATTCATATAAATACAGTACATTGTGCCCTATTTTTATGGAATTTTTTAGTGTGTAATTCAAAATATTAATAAAAAAACTTTCATAGTATCTCAGTTATACTCAAATAACACTGCATAGCTGTGCTAATATTCAGTATCTCTGCAATCAATATTTCGTCCCTATGTATTTATTATTATTTTGCATGAAATAAATGGGATTATGTACAGTCAAATGGTCATTATTGCGGAGTAAACCAGACAAAACACGAGACCCGAGCAGCTGCACATCATCCATTACATAATCATTACAGTGCTTTTCAGTGTTTTCCACAAAAGTGTGTGTCCTCACTATAGGAGTGGATTTACATAACTCACAGAGTTATATTGTGGTGTGAGGAGGATTAGAGTGCTTCCTAGAAATATGGGCCACTCGGCTCGCTCGGCTGTGAGATGTTGACCCAGTTTGGGGCGTGAGGTGATGACCCTGTTTTGGAGTGTTACGGAACACTGACCCATTTCTGACCCAGCGCAGGTGAGAGGATTAGTGTCTAGGCCGGCCAGGAACACCTGTCTCATTCCCCACAGGCCTTAATCCAGGAGAGGCCTCCTCAGCAACAAATTCAGACAATTCGTGTCGGGATCGTTCACCAAGTACATGTGGCCCTCAGCGCTCACACTCGTGTTTCTCTAGCAGACGCTCGCATGCGGTGTGTGAGATCAGGAGCTGTGCCGGTGTGTTCTTTACTGCAGTTTCATGAGAGAGAGAGGAAATCTGACAGACCGCTGACTCTCACTATCACTAACACTAGCAGGAACACACACTCAAACTCTCAAACTCATCAACACAGACACTCACAGAAACTCTCAAGAAATGGCAGGGTCAAATTTCACCTAGAAATCAAGAAATTATATTATAAAACAAGACATTTTTATAAAATAAAATCATAATCAAAAGTCTGCAATTTGCTTTTTTTTTTTTTTTCCTGAAAGAAATGCATGCAGACAGTTTGAGGGAAAATGTATTTGTATGTTAAATATTATAAAATAAAATCATATACAATATGAATGAGTCTCTTATGTTTATGATCTGCAGCTATTTTTTATATTATTTTTTTTTTTTTTATAAAATACATGGTAATTCAAATAAATATTAATCTAATACACATTGAATAAAAATTCCCAAAAGTCATTGTGGATATATACACTACTGTGCAAAAGTTTGGGTCAGAAAGATTTTTTTAAAATGTTTTTAAAGAAGTCTCTTTTGCTCACCAAGGCTGCATTTATTTGATCAAAAATATAGAAATATTTATTGTGAAATAGTATTACATTTCAAAATAACTGTTTTCAATGTGAATATATTGTAAAATTTAATTTAATCCTGTGATCAAAGCTGAATTTTCAGCATCATTACTTCAGTCTTCAGTGTCACATGATCCTTCAGAAATCATTCAGTTGTGCTGCTGAATATTTTTGTGGAAACTGTGATACTTTTTTTCAGGAAAATATGAAAAAGAAAAAAAAAAGATATTAAAGTAAATTAGTATTTGTTGTACTGAATATTAATGTCAATTAAAAAAAATGTGTGTCTGGAAAATACTATTTTCATCACATTATTTATTTATGTATTTATGTAGCATTACATTAAGGAGAATTTTGTGGGGAAATTTGTCATGATAATGAAATGCCCTGCAAAAAATTCAATGCAAAATCCAAAAAAACAAAACAATGCACACAATGCAAAACATGAAGCTAAAAAAAACTAAACATGACCCACACATTTCATAATGAGATTCACTCACCCACCACAGCAACACAATGAATATTATTCTCTTCTAAAATGACCCGTAGCCGTAACCGCAGCGTGCAAATCAGTGATTGTGTCACTACATGGTGACGTCAGTGGAAACTTAACTGAATCCAAGAACTTTGACCTAAAACTCCACCATAAACATTCAGCAGCCAATTCCAGTCTGGCATGGCTGTGTTTGTGTGTTTGTGAGTGACTGAGTCATTTGTACTCATGCCAGTCCAGTTCAGGCCGTGTTTAACCTCAACACACTCGAGTACTATCAACAAAGGAGGATCAGAGGAAGTTTACGGGGAAAACTGAAATCCTCCACTACGCTGTTGGCCGGTAACTCGAGCCACAATGGAGTGAAAGCCGATATTCCGCTGCTCGCTGCAATCCACCGAAGTACATTATGAGCGAAGTGAACCAGTTAATCGGCTTGGCTGAGTGATGTGGGCGGATTGGCCTATAAAAGGACTTATGAGCTGGATTCATGTAAACACTAGGCACATTAGGACCACACAGAGATAAGCTGGTTACAAACCTTCTCAAACAAAGCACATGAGAGAAAGAGAGACGGCCTAAGAATGACAACAACGGGATTTCAATTATATCGGCCACATTCAGTGCATGGTTTTCAGGAAGCTCATCAACAAACAAACACTTCGTGATCGGTGGGAACGTGTGCAAATATATTTCCAGATGACATAGAAGATATCAAAAACGTACACAAAAACATGTAACAAACATCTGGGATGTCTTAAAATGTACAATTGCAGTTCACGACTGCATTTCCCCCGCAAATACAGTGCATTTTGTGTTACGTGACGCAGAGGTTTCTGACAGACCAAAGACAGAAAAGAGATTTTACAGTATCAAATAGCAACGTGGTGAAATTCTGACATATGACAAAAATACATATATTTATATATAGTGTACATGGAATTGCCTTCATTGATATGGGTATATAAATATGAAATCTGAGTAAAATCACTTGCATTTAAAAAAAGCACTTCTAGTTTATGCAGTTTCGTAGATATTTATGACAGACATTCAAGCTCATCTGGCCTGCATTTAAACCAATGAAAAAGTACATTAATATATAATTTGTATAACACTTTATATATAATGCATTATAAAAGTAAGATAAGTATAAAATTTTGAATGCATTAATTATGTCTTATAATGCACCCCATGAACTGGAGTTAAAATACATTATAATGCAGCTATTCACTGAACACACCTCTAGAAAGTATAATGCATGAAAAACAAACCTTCAAATATTAGAATGCATTTTATCTTTGGGTACAATTATTTATGTAAAGATATAATGCATTACAACATGCATTACAAATACCTTTATAATGCATTATACATAAAGGCTTTAAGTGTTACCGATTTATCTTTTGAGTACAACAGTATTGAGCCTTGTGTGTAAATCTTCAGTATTAGACTTTTGGATATACACAAGTATTGTCATAAAATCAACTATTTACAGCAACGTGGTGGAAATAGGGAAAAATAATTAGTAAGTCTCTAAATGCAGTCCTCGATCAAGCCGGGATGCAGTGGTTGGGTCTTCGGGACATGATGAAGCCCCTGAGACACACGCACCTGTACGAGCCCTCCGTGTTCACGCAGCGAGCGTTAACGCAGTCGAGCGTGTCTTCATCGTCACACTCGTCCACATCTGCAGGAGTCAAACACACACATCTTTAGTCGCTTCCCCTAGTGGTGTGGCTGTTTGAGAATGGAGGAGCAGTGAGGAACAATCTGCGTATGAAAAGGGAGGGATACCTATGCACGTCATGCTAGTGATGTCGAGCTGATAGCCGTCGTAGCAGTCGCACGTGTAACCTTCCTCCACACGAATACAGCGGCCATTTTCACAGCCGTGGATAATGCCACACTCTTCTGAACTCAGACTCCCGTATGATTCGTATCTCCCTAAAACACACACAGGAATCTCAGTTTCTTCTGTGTTCATGCACCACATACGAGTGCACATTTTTCACAAAAATACCCTTGGCTTGCTGGTCTTAAGATGGTGCACTTAATTAAACTGAATGTGCACTTGCAGTGTATTTTCAAATCTTACAATGATATTTAATGCAAATCTTAAAACAGCATTAAAAACTCGTATCGCTTATAAAAAAATAATGAAAAAAAAGTACGTTTAAAGAAACAAAGTACACTTTGTAATAGTGTCAAATTTAAAAAGTTTAACATTAAAGCACATTTTAAATCATTATGTTTTAATAATATTTTACAGAAGTAGTTATTTTCATGTGTTGACTAAAGTACTAAAGCACATGTAAAGAAATTGATTGCCATTTTATTTGTAGTACATTATTTGACTTGCATTTAAAGTTAATATACTTTAAATGTTCTACACTGCAACTCAATTAAAATGGTGTAATTACAAGTATATTTAAATATATGGCATACTAGTTTCAATAGAAATGATATTAAAGTATATTTTAGTTGATCATAAATGCTTGTCAGTATTCGGCAGTAACTTTAACCATATTTCAAAGACAACTGAAGTAATTATGAAATTACATATAAAGATGTACTGAAGTCCTACTTATGTGGCTTGAAACACTCCTAAGTTCAACTAACTGCATTTAATATAAATTTAAGTTATAGTTATAATATTTTTATTTAAATTTAAATTAATTAAACAATTAAATATTATCAAATTAAAAATAATTGTACATAAATGTCCAAAATCATTATATTTAGTTCACACCAGTGATGGAATTTAACAGAGGCTTAAGGCAAAAAAATGTCCCCAAATATATACAAAAAAGCCCATCAAATTTAAGATAAAGGGGCAAAAAATGCCCCTGCACAATTAAACTAAATCTATTATTGCTATCAAGATTAAAGTGAAATGTGAAAATGAAATGTGTTGATTGCTGCATTAAATATAGATCTGCTCACGTTGCATCAGAATAAATATTTTTTATGTTTATTTATTTATTTATTTTGCAGCATTGAGCATTATAAACAATCATACACATTTCTGTTGAGCTTATGAATGTAATGGCCAAGTTTTGTTCAATGCATGTTTGCATCATAAACAATATAAATAAAGTGCAAATAGAAGTAAGCAATTCTTTTTGCAGTATAGACAACTTCTGTGAGTTATAATCTAAAATCAGCCAACAAACCATCTTGGACTGGTTTAGTATGTTTTTTGCATTATTCTAATAACTACCCTAGTAAAAAAAAAAAATAAATAAATTATAATTTACTTAAAATACATTTATTTCATACTAAATGTACTTCAAATCCATTAACATATTTATTAACATATCACTTAAGACTTACTGATATAAAATTATAATTAAACTTTATTTGGAGGATTTCTTTATTGCACAATACACATTTCTTAATACTAAGCCTAAAATGTGTTTTACTATGACTATTAAGGATACCTGAGGTACTATGACTATTAAGAGTACCTGAGGTATACTTGCAATAGTTCCACTTTAACGCAATCAAATATACTTCAGTATATCTTTAGTTGGACAACTTCTGCACAATTAAAGTGCATGAAGCATAAAATTAGTTTTTCTAATTTTGACTTTAAAGATACCAGTTTAGTAGGCAGGGTATTTTTATAAAGCACATAAATATGTAAATGTATTTGTAGTATACTTAGCACAAAATAAATGTATTTCAAATACATTTTAGTATTTTTTTCACTAAAGTAGACTTTAATTTCAGACTCACGTTCATAGACTCGTCGCGGTCCCTCCCGTCTGTCAGGAAACATTGGGAATGGGGGCGGGGCTCTCCATGACTCCTCCCCCTCGCTGTACGGGGAGTTTTCCGGAAGCGGGGCCAAACTGAGCGGGGGCCCGTCTGGACGGGACGGCAGGAGTCGCGCATCGAACGTTCGCTCGCCTCGAGGATCCGGGATACCGAAGGGAGGGCCAGGCGCAGTTTCATAATCATCCTCCTCCTCATAGTAACGACTTCCACTGGAAATGAGTTGAGTACAGTTACACACAATCAGGGTATTACAGTTTTTTTCAACTCCTTACATTTATTTTAACTTGACACGGCGTCTTAAAAACGCGGCGCTCATGTGCGAGGCCATAATATTAGATTTTTGGATATATCATATACACAGTTACTCAAAACCTAAAGCTCTTCTTTCATGAGCTCCTATGTACATTTCTGTACAAGATTGAAAGCAAAAAATTTTAAATTAATATCTCGATTTTTTCTGGGATTTTATCGATAATGATAATTAGACGATATTTTGCTGAGTGTGTTATTGTGCTGGTATCTTAAGGACTGTCGTGGACAGCTGACTCCTAAAGTTTTTGATATTCTTCATATTCTGTGTGGTGGTCAGTTCACACCGATAGAAATTAATATTTTCCAATAAGTTTAAATTGATTTTTACCTCTTATGGGCATTTTTATCTTTATATATATATTTCTAAAAGTGTGCATTATCTTTTGAGTCAAATTCTTATTTAATCAGTGAATTAGAATAATAAGACATTTAGGCTGTTAACAAGCAAATGAAATTGGTATCAATAAAATTAATCTTTGCAGTGCAGAGGAAATACAGAAGAAGCTGCATCTGAAGTGGCATTTACATGTATTTACACACTACTGTTTACTGCAGAACATGAATGCATTTAACCTGCAATTACAAATGCATAAATAATGTTTTGATATATTAAACATAAAACGTTGAATACTATATAATAAAAATAAACTTGAAATGTGAAATCGCCAGCAGGTGGCAGCAAGTCACTATTAATAAGTGAGTCATTGCGATTGAACCAAATCATTAAAATGGTTGATTCATTCAGTAACAAAACACGCTCAGAGATGCAAAACAGCGTTGTGGCTGTGTTTGGAATTATTTTTGTTGTCAAAATAGCACAAAAACACGCAATATGGTGTCTAAAACGTAAGTTTCTTAATTAACTTCTTGTTTCGAACTGTTGTGTAAAATCAATATTACATTTGTAGTCATGGTAATTTTTGGAGAAAAAAAAAACGGCACTCTTTCTGTGATATTGATAGAACTATATGAAATGATACAAATATATACATTTTCTGTCCCCATATCTTGAATTTTGTGATCATTCTAAATGCATTTTTTTAGACTGAATCATGCAGAGAAAGAACGCACTCTAAATGCGCACGCACTAGACTTCGCGTAATGTATGCGTTAGTGATGCGCGGATGGCGGATAATCCGCGGGTCGGGTGGGTCGGGTAATAAAAACTTGCATTCTGATCATTTGCGGGTGAGTCGCGGGTGGATAAGATAAATCATTAATGATGCAAATAATAACTACATTTTCTAAAATATGAACATGTTAGGCTACAGAAATTGAATAAACTGTAAATTAACATATTAAAGTTATTCAACAAAACATTATTTAGCCAAGAGCAGTGAGGGATTTTCTGTCTTTTGTTGTTTGATTAACATTAATGAAAAACGGCACAACTTTATTAGGCTGCTGTCACAAGACCTATTTCACGGATCCAATACTGATACACATGCGTTTTCATTCGCAGCTGTTTACATTAACTTAAGACAAAACCGACAGTGCTTATGAGAATACTCGCCAGGACGACCATTTTGACATCATTATGTGTGTATTTGGCCACTGAAGTGCAACAAGCCGCGCTTTGGATGTGACTGTGAGCGCACAGAACAGTGCCTCTGGAGCGCGCGAGTACCGAAAGGCTTAAAAAGACGTGCAAATGATAAATTGTGACGATGCAACAATGACCGATTAGGCAATTGACAATTCTGTCAATACCGAAACGTGAGCTAAAGTCTTGTATCGCAGCGTGCAGCTCTAGATGCGCCGATGTGAAGAGAAAGTCAGAGAGAAGACGCGGTCACTCACGCCGTTTTCAAATGACTGATTTGATCTGATGGTTTGTGTGAATTTATTTACTCATCTGACCAACACGCTATATTGAATAAATGTTTTGCAGGAATTTCCCTCATTTTAAAGTCGAAAGCCGCGGGAATAAGTAATGCGATATATGCACAATACCGCACTGAAATTCAGGACCTGATTAAACATTTCTATTGTACAGAGAATTGTGAAACATGACTTTTCCAAAACTTTCTGGGTTTATTTATTTTTTGCAAAACTTTCCAGGCCTGTTTTAAAATTCCATGACTTTTCCAGGTTTTTCATGACCGTATGAACCCTGAATGTGATGATCGGGTGTGGTTATCTAAATCAGACAAAAATATAGGTGCGGGCAGTTGGCGGGTGGATAATTTATTTGAAGCTGCGGATTCGGGTGACGTTTTAGCTCATCCGCGCATCACTAGTATGCGTGCACTCTGTAGGAATGTTTTGAATGGTTTTTGCAAAATACTCGATAATGTCAAATCGCACATCGTTAAAACAACAATTATGATATTATCGTAGACGATATATATTGCACACCCCTAGTTACATAGAGAATTGTGTGTTGTGTTTTGCAAAAAGTGTTTTATGAAATTGAAAACTGAGTCAAAGGCTAAGAATTAGTGTATGGCTTTGCAGATTTGATGTGTGCTTCTGGTGTTCGAGTGTCAGGTTTCAGAAATTGTGCAACAAGTAAAGATTTTTTGTGTAAGCAGTTGAAAAGAACTGCAGTAGTGTATCGTTGGAATGACCCACTCACCCCGGGGCCGGCTGCCTGTAGGGGGCGTCTGGGAGCCCGTATGAGCTGGGCGGTCTGCCTCTCAGCCCGGATCGCCGTCCACCCGCTCCCACAGGACTGTAGTCGTCGTAATCAGGGGATATGTAGTCAGGACGTCCCGGCAGGGGTTCGGGGTACTCTGGGGGGCTGTACGGCGGGCGGTACTCTCCTCTTCCAGGCAGGGGCCCCGGGCCGAAGCGCTCATAGTAACGAGGAGAGTAAGGAGGAGGACCCAACTCATTACACAGAGCCTCATAGGCCTCTAATCAGGAGTCAGACAGAGAGAAACTGAATGAGTGTGTGAGGGTTGGGCAAAATTGAACTTAATTTCATTGGAATGATGGGAAATTAAAATTCAAAGAAACTAAAACAACTAAACAGACAAAAACAACAAAAAAGGATCTTTATTTTCACCTCTGAAAAAGAAGTACACTTATTATGGAAATAATACACTTAGAATATACTTAAGTGTGAACTAAATGTAATGTTATGGACACTTGACTGCATGTTATTCATAATTAAATGACATATTACAGTTTAAATGCAATTAGTTGAACTTTAGAGTGTTTTTTGACCCACTTAAGTAGGACTTCAGTACATGTTTATATGTAATTTCATAATTACTTCTGTTGTCTTTGAAATGGTAAAACTTACTGCTGAATGTACTGACAAGCATTTAAAATATACTTTAATGTAATTTCTGTTGAAACTTGTATTGAAATATATTTTCAATTGCATATTTGGAATGAAGTTGCAATTTAGAACAATTAAAATTTAATATCAAATAACACACTACAGTTAAAAAAAAATACAGTAATCCAGTGGTGCTTTACACATGCTTTAGTATGTTAGTAAACGCATAAAAATAAGTGTACTTCTTTAAAACACAACAAAATATTATTAAAACATAATGAATTCAAATGTACTCGAAAGTAAAACTATTAATTTGACATCATTACAAAGTGCACTTTTTATATATAGTATTATATTATCTGCAAGTACAGCTTTAATAGCGTACTTTTGAGATTTGAAGTACACTACAAGTACACATTCAGTACATTTAAACACACTACTTTCACAAGGTTTGTAAACCTGATTAATGTTGTTTGGCTTGATTTTAAAGACTTAAGATCAAAAAAAAAAAAAAAAAAGAATATTCCACTGCCTGTGTAATTTATTAAATAGGTAAATTTGAAATGTGATGTCAAATCAAAGTCAAATTCAGGAGTTGAACTGAATTTAAAAGGCATTAGATGCATCCCAAATATACTATGCATTTATACACTATGTACTCAACTGTGTAGTGTATGAATTTTGTAAGGTTATTTTGTGATTCATAATTATATTCTGATATCTCCTCCCCCTCTGTGATGTAATTAAAGCTGCGACTGTTGAGTGCATGAAGTGTCCAACATTCCACACTTTTTTTTTTTTTTTGTGTGGTTAATTTAGTGCATCATCCAGGTATTTAAAATGCACTTTTTTGTTTTTGGAATTTTCAGTGTGAACTTGCACTATTTATGCTTCAAAACGACAGAATAGTGCACAAGTACGCAAATTGGGGCGCAATCCAGTTCTGAATGGCACGCAGTCCTTTTGTGTGTGTGTGTGTGTGTGTGTATGTGTGTACCTTCATCTCTGCGGGGGCAGAGGGCACACTGCAGACCCCAGGCCTCACCATACAAACAGCAGCACTCAGTGAAGGTCAGCTGAGCTCCTAACAAAGGACTCTGACACACGAGACTAGCTGTGACGTGACGCCAACAGAAATTTAAGTTCTCATCTGAGAAAAACACAGACAACAAATAAACTTTAAAAGGTCCTAAAGTTGTCATTTGACACATCGCAACTTTTTTTTTTTTCCATTCTTAAAGGGACAGTTCACCAAAAATTTTTATTCTGTCATCAGTTACTCATTCTTATTTCATTCAGAACTTTTAAGAGTTTCATTTATCTTCAAAACACAAATTAAGATATTTTTAAATAAACTTCCGCAAGAGGTTTATTCTTGCATGTCACAAGTGTTTGAGCTTCTGTTGACCATATTTGATGAGCTCTAAATGTGTGTTGGTGAATATGTGAATAAAAAAGTAAATTAAATCTGTTTAAACTGCTTGATTACGGGGTCTTTATGAACTTCTTTTAATTGTGAATTTTTGGTGAATTGGACTTTCAATGGAGGGACAGAATTATTTCATTCAAAATATCTTAATTTGTGTTTTTCTTAACATTTAATTAATTAAAAAATATACTAAAAATAAAAAAATATATATATACTAAAAATATAATAAAAAAATGTACTGCAATCAGATAAAATTCTATTATCATAGGGACAAAAATATTGAAAAAATAATTAAATATCTCTTTAAACTGAAACTCTTAACTCATAATTTATGTAAACATATATAATAAAAATATACAGTAGAAAAATAAAGTATAATTTAAAAAATAAAATACACCTTTAAAATGAAATGCTTAACACACACACACACACACACACACACACACACACACACACACATATATATATATATATATATATATATATATGTAATAAAACACTTCTTGTAAAATAAAATATAATTTCATTATCATAGGGACAAAAATAGTTATTGAAATAAAAATAAATAATCTTTTTTTAAAATGAAAGACTTAACATATAATTTATATAAAAATATATAAAAATCTATAGCAGTAAAATGAAATATAATTCCATTATCATAAGGATTTTTTAAACAAAAAATAATAAATAATAAATCTCTTTAAAATGAAACTCTTAACATATCATTTATATAAAAGTATATATATAGTATGGTGTAGTAAAATAAATAGTAGTAAAATCAAATATGATTCCATTAACATAGGGACATTTTTTTTTCTTTTGAATAAAAATAAACTATCCTTTTAAAAAATATAAG
This sequence comes from Spinibarbus caldwelli, assembly GCA_039654775.1. Taxonomy (NCBI): domain Eukaryota; kingdom Metazoa; phylum Chordata; class Actinopteri; order Cypriniformes; family Cyprinidae; genus Spinibarbus; species Spinibarbus caldwelli. The sequence continues at coordinate 32,948,995 of CM077238.1, forward strand.
AAATTAAATATAAAATAAATATATTGTAGTAAAATCAAATATCATTTCATTATCATAAGAACAAATACATATATATATATTTTAAATAAAAGTAAAAATAAAAATAGTTACATGGCCAGCATGAAATACTGGTGGTTGCTAAATCTTATCAAAGCCCGTGGCAGGGAAGTCATTGTAGTCTGTGTATCTGTGCATCTCTCACCCTCAGTGAGGCCGCTTGCATTGACACAGTTGCGCTGTGTGTCATCCAGCACCAGAGGGGGCTCACATGTACAGTAAAACGTTCCCAGTGTATTGACACACTGACCGCCAGAGCAGGTCTCCTCACTCTCACATTCATTATTATCTACAGGGAGACAAAGAGACAGAAACATCAGTCTGCTGAGCTGACATCTATCCCAGCCGGCACTGGTGTTTTGAAGGCTGACCGATGCACTCCAGCAGATCCGTGTCGTAGTAGAATCCGCTGGGACAGTAACAGGCGTAGCCAGGAATGTTGTTGACACACATGCCGCCTTTACACACCTCCGGGTCAAACAGCTTACACTCATCCACATCTGTCCAGAGAACAAACACTCTCAGATTAGAAACAGCCAATGCTGAGAGACTTACGTACGGAGCCCCTTAAAGGACATGGTGGTGGGAAAAAATCGGGGTGGGATAAAAAAATATTTTCAAATATTTTGCGTTCCCTCGCAAAACTTTTGCATTCTCTCGCAAAGATGTTTGCACTCCCTCGCAAAACCAGTTGAGCTCGGACAAACGCTTACTTTACAGCTTGCAGCAATTCATACAGCTGCCGTGGTTCATAAAACGCTTAACGCGGCTTAATGAAGAGGAAAAAAGAGCAAATATGCTATAAAAAGTATTAAAAATATATGTGTACATGCAAACAGATGAGCCCAAATATGAGCTGACTTGCATGATAAGCCATAGAAAAGCGGGCTAATGTGGCTTAATATAATAAAAAGCCCATATATATTATATTAATATATTTTAATAAAAATATACACTATGTACAGGAAAGCAACGTGCTAATCCATTAAGCCACGTTAAGAGTTTTAATAATGTTTTGTCTAAAGGGGAGAAAACACGTGAAACTACGCGTTTGACATTCTAAAACTTTTAACGTGGCTTAATGCATTAAAACGGCCGGTGTTTTTTAAAAGACCAAACTCAGTAAACACATTATTAATAAAGCATTCTATTTACAGACAAGCAGATGAGTCCAGAATAAGAACGCAATGCGTTTAATTACGCGTTAAGCGGGTTCCTCCTATAGAAAACATTACAAGGAAAAAGCATAGCTTAATGCATTAAATCAGTGTTTTTAAAATACCAAACTCAGTAAACACATTATTAATAAAGCATTCTATTTACAGACAAGCAAATGAGTCCACAATAAAAACGCAGGGAGTTTAATTAAGCATTTTCCTCCCATAGAAAACCGTTATAATGAAAACGCTTAACGTGGCTAATGCTTTAAAACGGTGCATTGCTTTCTTATTCTGGACTCAAATGCTCGTCTGTAAATAGAATGCTTTATTAATAATGTGTTTACTGAGTTTGGTCTTTTAAAAACACTGATTTAATGCATTAAGCTATGCGTGTTTTCCTTGTAATGTTTTCAGTTGGAGGAACGCTTAACGCGTAATTCTGGACTCATCTGCTTGTCTGTAAATAGAATGTTTTATTAATAATATGTTTACTGAGTCTTTTTAAAACACTGTTTTAATGCATTAAGCCACGTTAAGCGTTTCTCACGGTAAGCGTTTTAGAATATCCCGTTCCGTTCATATTCTGGGCATATTCTCACACTCTCTGCTTTTCTGTGTGTAATATATTTTTAATAAACAGATTTGGTCTTTTTAAATTACCGTCTTTGTCCATTAGCCTTCCTTAGGCTAAGCGTTTCTATGGAAGCATAACGTGCAGCGCGTTGCATTCATATTCTGGCCTATTCTGCTTTATTAATAGTAATATTATTAATAAGGTTATTATTAATAATGTTATTAGTATTGACAGTAATTACTGACAGCCCTCCAATGTCACTGTTTTAAAACATTAAGCCACATTAAGCGTTTTAGGATGTCCCAAAACCTTGCCTTGAACTAGCACTGAGTGTATTTCTTTATACTTTAGTCCAAGTTCAAAATAAAACTCTATGAACCGCTGCATTGTGAACGCACGGAGCTGTATGAACCACTACAAGCAGGAAGTGTCTGTCTGAACCCAACTTGTTTTGCGAGGGAACGCAAACATCTTTGCGAGAGAACGGAAAAGTTTTGCGAGGGAACGCAAATATCTTTGCGAGAGAACGCAAAAGTTTTGCGAGAGAACGCAAAAGTTTTGCTAGGGAACGCAAATATCTTTGCGAGAGAACACAAAAGTTTTGCGAGGGAACGCAAATATCTTTGCGAGAGAACGCAAAAGTTTTGCGAGGGAACGCAAATATCTTTGCGAGAGAACGCAAAAGTTTTGCTAGGGAACGCAAAAGTTTTGCGAGGGAACACAAATATCTTTGCGAGAGAACGCAAAAGTTTTGCGAGGGAACGCAAATATCTTTGCGAGAGAACGCAAAAGTTTTGCGAGAGAACGCAAAGCTTTGCGAGGGAACGCAAATATCTTTGCGAGAGAATGCAAAGTTTTGCGACTAGAACGCAAATATCTTTGCGAGAGAACGCAAAAGTTTTGCGAGGGAACGCAAAGTTTTGCGAGGGAACGCAAAAATCTTTGCGAGAGAATGCAAAGTTTTGCGAGGGAACGCAAATATCTTTGCGAGAGAACGCAAAAGTTTTGCGAGGGAACGCAAAGTTTTGCGAGGGAACGCAAATATCTTTGCGAGAGAATGCAAAAAGGTTTGCGAGGGAACGCAAATATCTTTGCGAGAGAATGCAAAAGTTTTGCGAGGGAACGCAAATATCTTTGCGAGAGAACGCAAAAGTTTTGCTAGGGAATGCAAAAGTTTTGCGAGGGAACACAAATATCTTTGCGAGAGAATGCAAAAGTTTTGCGAGGGAACGCAAATATCTTTGCGAGAGAACGCAAAAGTTTTGCGAGAGAACGCAAAGCTTTGCGAGGGAACGCAAATATCTTTGCGAGAGAATGCAAAGTTTTGCGACTAGAACGCAAATATCTTTGCGAGAGAACGCAAAAGTTTTGCGAGGGAACGCAAAGTTTTGCGAGGGAACGCAAAAATCTTTGCGAGAGAATGCAAAGTTTTGCGAGGGAACGCAAATATCTTTGCGAGAGAACGCAAAAGTTTTGCGAGGGAACGCAAAGTTTTGCGAGGGAACGCAAATATCTTTGCGAGAGAATGCAAAAAGGTTTGCGAGGGAACGCAAAGTTTTGCGAGGGAACGCAAATATCTTTGCGAGGGAACGCAAAAGTTTTGCGAGAGAACGCAAAATATTTGAAAAATATTTTTTTCTCCCACCCCGATTTTTTCCACCACCATGTCCTATAAGGAGCTCTGTACTTACGGGACGTTTATGTGAGAGTCTGTTTACCCTTGTAGCTGAACGCTCCTGTTTCGGTGGTGATGTACCCTCTTCCGCTGGGACACAGCGACTGGAATTCCACTGAACAGAGAGATATTGATGACGGGGAAAAAGTGAGACACTCGTCTTTGTGAAAACTTGAATTTGCACTTGAAATCTTAAATTTCATTAATATCATATTGTCTGCAAGGACAGTATTAAAAATATACTTAAGTGCAATTAAAGAGAGACACTTTCATGACTGTTTAACACACTTAAGTAGACTTTTAACAAGTGCACTTTGTACTAATGTCAAATTAAAAGTTTTAATTTAAAGTACATTTAAAATCATTATGGTATAATAATCTTTTGTCATGTTTTAAAGAAGCACACTTATTTTGATGTGTGTTTACTAACATAAAGTTAATGCATTTTAAATTGCAACTAAGATTTAATGTATAGATCCAATAAACTTAGAAATGTGTAATTACAAATATATTTAAATACATGACTTACACGTTTCAATAGAAATTATATTAAAGTATATTTGAATTTAAATTTGAAAGACTTTTGAATTATGAAATCACATTAAAATGCACTTAAGAATGTTCTTAAAATTCGTAAATTTGGTTCATAAAATAAATGTAATAAATTAATTTTAATACATTTAAACTATTTTAATAAATTTAAACTATAAATCATTTTCATGAAATAACATGCAATTAAGTGTCCAAAAACCTTATATTTTATATTATATAGTTATTATAGTTGGTGTTATTATATTATTATATAGTAGTCAACATTTGAAGTGGATCAAAACCTTCATCAAAGTTGTGCTAAAACCTAAAACCAAAATGCGTTCTTATCTTAGGACAACTTTGATTAACTTTTTTGATCCACTTCAAATGATGACTACTGTAGTTAACTAAACTAAACTAAACTAAACTAAATTGTTACTTTAAGATAAACCTTGATTGAAATACATTTTAATATTAAAAATTATTTCAGCTAATTATTCAACAATTATCATTTTAATGTAGTACATCATGATGTACTAAAATAACTAAAACTGATTTTTTTTTAATAAAAAACTATATAGACATTAAAAAACTACTAAAATGATACAAAAACCCCCAACAAAATTTCTCACACACACACACACACAAACTCAATGAACTAAGTGAAAATAAACAAAATGAAATTAACTGAAATTTAAATGTAAAATCTAAAACTTAAAACAGATAAAAATATTAAGAAAAAGTCATACCTCAGTGATTCTAAAATAACGCTGATTCATTCACACTTAAGTATATAACTTTCAAGTATATAATTTCTGTAATTACTACTTCACAGTATGCTAAAGTGTACTTATTTTTCACAAGGCCAGACTCGTTTGCTGCAGCATTTGCTCAGTGTTAGTGTGTGTTTGTTCACCTGTTCCCGTCTCGGGACAGACGTCATATTGGCACATGAGGCCCCAGCCCTGTCCCGCTGTACAGCAGCACTCCTGGAGCGTGGTGTTCTGGGCCAGGATCTTGCAGGAGTATGGCTGCGATACGCCGTAGTAACACTCTCTCGTTTCTCCAGGCCGAGTCTGCGGCAGAGAACCGGACGATCCAGACGAACCGCGGCCAGCCGAGGAAGAGGAGGCTCCGCCAGACGGCTCCGACCGACCTGCAGCCAATCCACACTTGTAGTTTACTTCAAATCTTGAAAGTATATTTTTAAAAAACTGCACTTGCAAATAATATAATATCACTTAAATAAAAGGCCACTTAAGTGACTTAAAGAGAGACACTTTCATGACTGTTTCTTAACACACTTAAGTAGACTTTAAAGTTCACTTTGTAATGATGTCCAAAACATCTGTACTTTAAAGTACATTTTAAATCGTTATGTTTAAATAATATTTTATAATGCTTTAAAGAAGTACACTTTTAAAAAGTAATTGAAGTAATTATGAAATTACATGTAAAGATGTACTGAAGTCCTAATAAGTGGGTCAGAAAGCACTCTTAAGTTTAACTAATTGCATTTAATATAAATGTAAACTATAATACATTTTTATTTATTTGTAAACAACCCCCAGTTAAGTGTCCAAAAATTCACACTCAGTTCACACTTAAGTATATTCTTTTAAAGTACATTATTTCCATAATAAGTACTCTTTTTAAAGGGCATTTAAAGTGTACTCATGTTTTTCCAAGGGATTAATATTCGGTTACACTTTATTTTGATAGTCCACTTTAGACATTCTACTGACTTTAAGTAACTTTGCAACTACATGTAAACTAATTCTCATTAATTTGAAACTACATGTCTAGTAGCTCTCAGAGTAGACTGTTAGGTTATGTTTAGGGTTAGTAGAATAAGTTTATTTCAATAATAAGGTGCTTTCAGACCTGTAGATCGTTTGCTTTGTTCTGAAACATGGAATAATTTGTTACATTGTTGCATTTTCTTCTTGGTTCGGTTCACTTTCACAAGGCAACTTTGCAAAGCGTACCAAACTGTGTTTATGCAAGTCACATAAGCTGTCCTATAATTGGTCAGTGTTCACCTGTTTCTATCTATATATAATTATCTTTAAATATATTTTCACTTATATATATATATATATATATGTATATATATGTGTATATATATATATATATATATATGTATATATATATATATATATATATATATATATATACATATATATATATATATACCTCTTCAGGAAGGTCTCGGTACGCTTGTTTGATCCGCTGTTGGTGCGCACCCGAGTGTGATTGCTGCATTCGCACCTGCCCAAAAGAACCGCACCAAGAGGGACAATGAACTCTAGCGCGATTCAACCGAACTAAATGAGACAGGTATGAAAGCAGCCATATACTTGCAAAGTTTCTCATAGTCAATATGTTGTTTGTTGTTGACCCATCAAAATAAAGTGTTAGAAGATATTAAGTAGACAGTCTACTAATAATCTAATGACTTACATGAAGTTGCAAAGTTACTTACTGTTAGTAGAATGTCTAAAGTGGACTATCAAAATAAAGTATTACCTAATATTCTTTCAGTAACAAAGGTATTGCTAAACATAGTTAAATCTAACTAAAAGAAGATTATTTACCCAATATTTGCATGAATTGCTGCCTATGAGTGTGTCAGTCACTGCATAGGCTGCTACATTTGTAGGCGGCAGAGAGTCAAGCAGCTGACTTGTTTTTGGAACAGAGGCATTGTGTTTGTTGATATATTGTTTGTTTATGTCATATAAAGCACCTTTATTACAGCAATGTAAAGTAAACTTATTGGAACTGTTATTATTTTCATCATCATTATTATTAGCAGTAGTTGTAGTACTACCAGTAGAGGGCAGCACTGAAACAGAGTTACTGTGCTCCTGCTGTAGAGTAGTGTGTGTGTGTGTGTGTGTGTGTGTGTGTGTGTGTGTGTGTGTTACCTGCGCTCTCTCTGCTCACACACTGGCCTGCGAGCGGGTCGAATTCCTCCTGTCCGTTCTCACACTCACACGTGAACGAGCCCTCGACGTTCCAGCAGCGTGCAGAGCCACACACACCCTGCATCGTCTCACACTCATTTATGTCTGCGCAGAAGAGACATGCAGGGGTTACATAGAGGAATAGATGTGAAAAAGAAGTGTACTTAATTGTATTGAAGCTGCAATTGTATTGAAGCTGCAATTGTATTGTGCGTCAAATCTTAACTGTTTATTTTAAAAAACTTAACTTGCAGAAAATATGATATTAATGAAATCTAAAGCCACTTATGTGGCTTTAAGAGAGAAACTTTCATGACCGTTTATTAACACACTTAAGTAGACTTAAGTTTAACTTTAAAGTAGTATGGCCAAAACAGGAATAATACCCTAGATTTTTTATGTAAGTGGCTGATTTTTATTCATTCGTTCCCTTGCTTTAGTTAAATCATGAGCACATCATTCCCTCCTTTCATTTTATTTTATACTAAGCACCACACATGACATGTGGAATACATATCTATATATCTATATATATATATATATATATATATTCAACATTTCATGTGTGGTGCTTAGTATAAATAAAATAAATATAATTTATTTTATTTTTCCCCACCCATGACACACAGAAAAAAAGACAGACTTTTTAAAAGTGCACTTTTTAATAATGTCATAATATTATTATTTATTTTTTAAATTTTATATTTATATAATTTAATTCAATTCAATATTGAAATGACATTAAAGTATATTTTAGTTTACCATAAATGCATGTCAGTTCATTCAGCAGTAACTTTAACCATATTTCAAAGACAAAAGAAATAATTATGAAATTTCATATAAAGATGTACTGAAGTCCTACTTAAGTGGGTCAAAAAAGTGTAACTAATTGCATTTAAAATAAATTTAAACTATAATATTTTTTTTGAAGTATATTATTTCTGACCCAGTCATAAGGGTCAATTTTTTTTTGAAATTGAATAAATAAATAAAATTTATAATGAATAAATAAGCTTTCCACTGATGTATGGTTTGTTAGGATAGGACAATATTTGTCTGAGATACAACTATTTGAAAATCTGGAATCTGAGGGTGCAAAAACATCTAATTATTGAGAAAATCACCTTTAAAGTTGTCCAAATGGAGTTCTTAGCAATGCATATTACAAATCAAAAAATAAGTTTGAATATATTTACGGCAGGAAATTTACAAAATATCTTCATGGAACATGATCTTTGCTTAATATCCTAATGATTTTTGGCATATAAGAAAAATTTATAATTTTGACCCATGCAGTGTATTGTTGGCTATGGCTACAAATATACCCCAACAACTTAAGACTGGTTTTGTGCTCCAGGGTCACATTTCTGTAATAACTCCTCTTTTTTAAGTTGTTTTCCTGCAGTCATGCACTCACCCACACACATCTGTCCATCGCTGGTGGACTCGTAGCCCTGGTCACACAGACACTGATACGTGCCGATCAGATTCTGGCAGAAGGCGTGATGTCCGCACACCGTCTCATTAGCGCACTCGTTAATGTCTGCGAGAGAGATCCAGCTGTCATTCTGCACGTGTGTGTGTGTGTGTGTGTGTGTGTGTGCGCGCGTGCATTTGTGTGTGTGTGTGTGCGTGAATGTGTGTGTGTGTGCGTGTGTGTATGTGCGTGTATGTGTGTGTGTGTGTGTGTGTGTGTGTGTGTGTGTGATTGTCTGTTGGACTCACCCATACACTCTCCGGAGGCGGTGATGTGGTATCCGGGCTCACAGGACGCCACGCAGCGGAACGAGCCGATGGTGTTCTCACAGCGCTGGGATCCACACACCAGCCCCTCTGAGTCCAGACACTCGTTCACATCTGCAGAGCAAACACTGAGATCTCAGCTGAGATCTGCCTACACACACACACTCATCCCTGCACGACGACAGCGACTGACACAGCTACACTTTACTCGCCGTGTGGGAGCTTCACACTCCAAGCACAAATAAAGTGTAAAACGAAGGGAATAGATAAAAACAATAATTCTAATTTCAAATTATATTACAATAACTTTAAACTTTTTATTACGGCTCTATAATTACTTCATCCTTTTTTTTTTTTTTAACAGTGCTGAAAATTTGCCCAGACTTTAAGTTTCCACTCAATAAGAAATAAAAAAAGTGATAATAAAATCTACTGTGAACTTTTCCCTAAGAACTTATTTTATTTTATTTTACAGAAGAAAACAGAGTATATACTGTATATATATATATATATATATATATATATATATATATATATATATATATACACACAGTATATATTTCCCTGGTTTTAAGTTAAATAATCTAAAATAACTGAGTTAAATCTCTAGTTTAATTTAAAATCATGGCCATATCTTTTTTTTTTTTTTTTAATTTACTTTAAATATATTTTACGGGCACATTTGAGTTTAGTTTGTTTGTTTATTAATTTTTTATCGCCATGTTAGGATCAGGGATATTTACATGGCAAACACAGGCTCAGCATCATAATCCATAAAATTTTACATTATTATATAAAACATTTTAACTTGACATAAAACAAAAAATCTAAAATACATTCAGGTGATACATTACAAAATCTTCCACTTAAACATCCACATTTTAGTAATTTGTTTCATTGTTTCAGTTAAATCATAATGTTGCATTAATTTGTCCCTCATTTAATTTGGCCACAATACTGTATTTTTTCCCATCATGTCATGTGCAGGGCTCCTCAATTTTTATTTTCAAATTTAATTTAATTTAATTTAATTTAATTATTTTAAGGATTGCTGTTGCCACTACTGTCATGTTTAAAAAAACAATTTTCAAAAAAAAAAAAAAAAAAAAAAAAAAAAAGAGCCAGGCCACAAAAGTGATAGTTGCTTTACATAATCTGAGAGTAGCTTGAATTCATATATCTGCTCTAGAAGTAGTTTTTAATACTTTTTTATTTTAATTTTAGTTTTTTTTTCAGTATTAAATTGTAACATACTGGTTGAATGTTTCCTCAATAAAACCCCTAGAAATGTTGTGATAGTAACATTTGGTGTGTGTGTGTGTTTTACCCAGGCAGGCGGTTCTCTCTGGGTTGGTGGTGAAGCCGGTTTGGCAGTGGCACAGGAACGATCCCTCAGTGTTGCTGCAGCGGCCGTCCTGACAAACTCCCTCCTGAACACACTCGTCCACATCTGGACACACACACACAACACATGAGATCATCCCATGCAGAAGCCATCAGTAATAAAGTAATAACGCTCAGTCTCACAGCAGTTTTGCTCTGCTCTGGACGATTCAGATCAAGCTGAATTCACAGGAACAGGGAGACCGGATAACTACGCATTGAGTCAAATTAGCCAAATTACTGAACGTTGCTCCATGATTGGCCAAAAAGTTTACAAAAACATGTGTCTTTTATTTTCCACCTATTCTTTTCCACAATTTAGTTTTCATGAGCATTTTACACCCTCTCTCTGGCCCTCTGAATCAAACAGGCTGCTTTTTTCTATACTGTTCCTTTAAGATATCAGTGTAAAAAACCTATGAGTGCCATAATAATAAATACATTTTTAATTAAAAGTTTCTAAAAATAAATAAATAAACATCAGTGAATAAATAATTAAATAAAAATGTATAAATAAACAAATAAATAATCATTAAAAAAATTTAAAATAAATAAATGTTTTAAAAATAAATTAATTAAAAGTGTTCATAAAATGTAAATAAATAAAAATGTAATACATGTCAGTGACCAAATAATTAAATATTATAATATAAAAATGTGTCACTTAATAAATATATGTCAACAAATAAATCATTAAAATGTCATTAAAATAAATACATATGTTTAAAATGAAATAAAATACATAGGTTTAAAAAATAATGAAATGTGTCAATAAAATAAATAGTTAAAAAAAACTGTTCTGCAGAAAAAAGCAAGGACCTACATTTTTTTGTAATTTCTAAACTAAAACTAAATATTTTCAATAAAAGTATATGCACTTACAATATAAATTATTCAATACTAAATTATTTAATACATACAAAAATGATCTCCAATTACAGGTTGCCTTCAAGTACACGAGTGTGAATGTGCAGATGTTTCCCTTTATCGCATTCTGCGCAATTATCCTGCATCTTGATTTTATCTCATAGGGTGTGTGGTGGACGTGTTGAAAGGAGAAATGTTTATTTCAGCTGTTTGACTAATGCAGTTATACCAACAGAATCATTCCATCCGTGAATTAAAGAACATTTCACATTGGAGAGATTGAAACAACTCCCTGATGACAAGGTCCAAATCTAAATTCAAGGTCGCTGAGAAAAGCACCAGTCACGCGATAATATTTCCTCACACGTTTAGTGAGAAATGGCAGCTTGATGCATCACGTCTGGTGTCATACCTTGGCAGGACGTCCCGTTAGCGGCGCTCCTGTAGCCCTGCGCACAAACGCACTTATAGGACCCGTCTGTGTTCACACACTCTCCGCTCGGGAAGCAGAAATCTCCTTCCAGACACTCGTTAATGTCTGAGCCAGACAGAAGTGTGTTAAAAACAAACTCATACGTGACCCTGGAGCACAAAACCAAGTCATAAGGGTCAATTTTTTAAAATTGAGATTTATACATCATCTGAAATCTAAATAAATGAGCTTTCCATTGATGTATGGTTTGTTAGGATCAGACAATATGTGGCTGAGATACATCTATTTAAAAATCTGCAATCTGAGGGTGCAAAAAAATCTAAATACTGAGAAAATCACCTTTAAAGTTGTCCAAATGAAGTCCTTAGCAATGCATATTACTAATCAAAAATTAAGTTTTGCTATATTTATGGTAGGAAATTTACAAAATATCTTCATGGAACATGATCCTTACTTAATATCCTAATGATTTTTGGCATAAAAGAAAAATTGATAATTCTGACTCATACAGTGTACAAATATACTTGTGCTACTAATGACTGCTTTTGTGCTCCAGGGTCATATATCTGAACTAGTGCTGTCAAATGATTAATCGCAATTAATTGCATTCAAAATAAAACCTTTTTTTTCATAATATATGTGTGTATAATATATTTATTATGTATATATAAATACACACACATGCTTGTATATACTTAAGAAAAATATGTTATGTTTATATATTTATAAATTATATGAATATACATATATGCATGTTCATTTTTCAAAATATATACAAGCATGTGTGTGTATTTATATATACATAATAAATATACACAGTACACACACATATATTATGTAAACAAAAACTTTTATTTTGGATGCGATTAATTGCGATTAATCGTTTGACAGCACTACTCTGAACAGAAGAGGAGTATAAAACGGTAATATTTGTCTGACCTCTGCACTGGCGCCGCGGTCCGGCCGCTCTGAAGCCCGGTAAGCAGTCGCAGCGGTACGAGCCGTCCGTGTTCACGCACACACTCTGCGGCCCACACACGTGAGCACTCACACATTCATCAATGTCTGAGGGGAAAACAAACAGCACGGGTTAGCAGTCAAAGTGCACAAACATACAAGCCGGGCATTTATTCATTTAATATTTGCCTGACAACACAGGTTTAGTCTGACATGCATATCATACTTGACCACTTTTTCTTCTACCTTGTCGCTTCCCTATTATGTGAGTCAAGCTTTTTGCACCAAAAATAGACATAATTTAGTTTTCATGACATTTTACGGTCTCTCTCTGAATCTTTTTTGATTTTTGCTATACTGTGCCTTTAAGACGTTTATTTTAAACACCTATGGAGGATTTTGAATGCCTTATTAATAAATACTTTTTTTCATTTTTCAAAGTGTCAATAAATGAATAAATGTCAGTAAATTAATAAATCAAGAAATGTGCCAATAATTAAATTCATGTCGACAAATGTGTCTAACATAAATGTTTAAAAAAAATCATGAAATGTGTCAGTAAAATAAATGCATGTTTTACAAAAATAAATTCTAAAATATGTCAAGAAAATGTAAAAATAAATAAATAATAATTATAAATATGTGTTAAATAAATATATGCTTTAAAATGAATAAATACAATTAATAATTATGTTAATAAACAAATTATGTTAAACAAAAATAAGTTAAACAAAAATAAATTATGAAATGTATCAGTAAATACTGTAAATATTTATCAGTAAATACTGAAATACTGTCAATGTCAAATAAATGTTTATGAAAATAAATATCTGTCAATAAAATAAAAGGTTTTAACAATAAATAAATAACGAAATGTATTAGTACAATAAATGTTGTTTAAAATGTGTAAATAAAATGAATATATGTTTAAAAAATAAATAAATCATTAAATGTATCCATGAATACTGTAAATATGCATCAATAAATACTGAAATACTGTCAAGATCAAATAAATGTTTATTAAAAATAAATGAAATTTGTCAATAAAATACAAAATAAATAAATAATGAAATGTTGATCAAATTAATAAATATTTATTTATTTAAAATACCTTTATAATGCATCTACTACAGTAAATTAGCATAAAACGCATAAAATGCATGTAGCATGAAAATACATAATGAAATGTGTTTTTCAATAAACGAATAAACAAGGTGTGTTAATAAATAAACTGATCAGGAAACACTGAAAATGCTGAAATTTCAATGTCAAAAAAGAAATCTTTTAAAAAGCATGAATGTGTCAATCAAATTAATAAATATGTTTTAAATAAATAAATCATGAAATGTCAATAAATACTCTCAATATCAACATCAAATAAATGAATGTTTGTAAAAAAATAAACCATGAAATGTGTCAAAAAAATACATTTTAAAAGTAATCATGATATATCTTAATAAAATGAATAAATATGTTTTAAAAATGTCATGAAATGAGTAATAAAATTCATGAGCATATGTTTAAAAATGACATAAATCAATAAACTGCAATTTATGCTGTTATTTATTTACTGACACATTTCATGATCAGTTATTTATTAACACATTTGACTCGTTTATTGAAAAACATATCATGATTTATTTTTACTGGCATGCTAGTTCACTGTTGTAGATGCAGTGTAAAGTGTATTATAATAATATAAATATAGTTCTGAAGGTGGCGGGTCCTCTCTGCCGCTGTGACTGAAACGTCCGGCGGATGCAGATCATTGGCTGAGATCTGAGCTCTGCCATCTGCAGGCCATACACCGTCTTTTACAGCGCACTCTTCCTCAGAACAGAGAGCAAGGAGGAGCGATAGAGCGAGCACAAGTCTGTCCCCGGAGGAATGAAGCTCTGACACATTTGATGCCGTTCATTTGCCAAAGCCAACTTCCTGCACTACATCCTTTATTCTGTGGCACGATGCTCCTAAGAGTCGCCAGCAGAGCAGCTGTTTGCACTCAGAGCACTTCAAGACGACTTGACAGTGTGCACAGTAAGTATTTAGATTTATCTCTGACCTGAGCAGCGTCCGTTCTGCATGCTGTGTCCGTTTCTGCAGGGAACGCACTTATACGAGCCCGGAGAATTGAGGCACTGCTGCCCGGGACACTGCAGCGCATCCAGACACTCGTCAATGTCTAACACACAAACAAACAAGAACCACATCATGCTACAACAGTCTTGGTTTAGTATCACTCATATACTGTTATAGTTTTTGCAGATATTGTGATTTTATTTTTGCATTTTCTGTTTTCGGTTAAAGTTTTAGTGATTTTGTTTTGTGTATGTTTTTAATATGCATATCGCTTTTATTAATATTTATTCATTACTTTTTGTTATTTTAGTACTTCAAGTTACAGTAAACAAAATGATAAATGTGTCTTTGGTAATTAACTGAAATAAAATAAGTTTTATAATTAATTTAAATATTTTTTTTTTCTGTTTCAGTTAACATTTACTATAGTTTTTGTTAATTTGAATTAGATTTGAATTTATTTTTTTATTTTCTGCTTTTTTATATATAGTATTTTCTGCTTTGTCTATATATTTTTATTAATTTTTATTTGTTAGTTTTAATTTATCTAGTTTTAGTTAGTTTAGTACTTCTTTATACTAAACAAAAGTGAGAAATGTTGGCTGAAATAAAATAAGTTTAAGATTTTTTTTTTTATCTTTCAGTTCACAATTATTTTATTTCAAGCAGTGTTATTTTAGCATCACTGATATACAGTTTTTGTAAATATTTTTAATTACATATTTTTATATTTTCTGTTTTCACTTTAATTTTGGCTAAAATTTTAGTAATTTTGTTGTGTTTTTTATGTTTATTAGTTTAAAAAAATATCTATATAATTTTTATTAATTTTTATTTATTAGTTTTAGTTTATTTATTTTCAGTTAGTTTAGTACTTACACAACACAATGAAAATGAAAAATGTTGCCTTTGGTAACTAGCTAAAATACAATAATTTTTTATTTATTTTTTTAGTTCAGTTAACATTTATTTTTGATAAACTATAACATTTTATTATTGATAAATTTAAAATATGTTACAGTTTTTGTTAATATTTTGATTTTTTTTTAATATATTTTGTTTTAATTTTAATTTTAGTGATTTTAATTCCTTACCTAGCTGAAATAATAATATAATTTATTTTTAATTATTTTATTTCAAGTAACTTTTTTTTTTTTTTTTTTTTTAGTTAACTATAATAGCCCTGATTCAATTACCAAAAAACATTTTATGTATTTATGTATTTATTTTTAGTGCTCTCTCACCCGTGCATGTGCCGTCCTGTAGATTGAAGCCCAGATCACACGCACATCTGAAGCTGCCGGGAGTGTTCATGCATTGGCCATTAGTGCAGCGTGTGGGGTTTTGCCTACATTCATCTATATCTGAAAACACACAGGAGAGACAGCACACATTCAAAACCCGTTAATGGACCAGATGATATATTACATACAATATTCACATCTTTATCATTTTAAAAGAAAGAGACATTGAAAGGATTGCTCTACAGAATGACATACTACAATACACATATTTTCTCGTATTATCTATTACTATCTATTAGTAACTGTGACTTTGTCATAATTGCATTAAAAGTTAAAAAAGAAAGAAATGATCACTTTTCTTTTTATCATATTCTACATTTAATCTAATCAAATCAATGTTATTTGTCATCTGCAGTGATACCTTGGCATTGGCCGTCAAGAGCCTCGAAGCCCGGCTGACAGGAGACACACTTGAAGGAGCCGACCGAGTTCACACACTCTTTTCCTGGACACTGAAGCTCGTTTTCACACTCGTTCACATCTGGAACAGGATAAGAAACAAACTCGAACCATTTATACTCCATGGGTGAAACTGGCAATAACCGCTTGTGAAAAACATACTGCAAATCTGAAGCATACATTTAAAAAAAAAAAAAAAAAAAAAAAAAAAACTGTACTTGCAGATAATGTAATATTAATGAAATAAAAGGCCATTTAAAGAGACACACATTCATGTGTCTGAAAAGTAGACTTTTAAAAATGCACATGTAATAAATAATAATAATAACAATACAACTTTTTGTGTTTTACAGAAGTACACTTATTTTGATGTGTTGACTTACATACTAAAGCACATAAAACACTTTAAATGTTATTAATTGCAAAATGCGTTAATATTAAAAATGTGTCAAATATATTTAAATACATGACATACAAGTTTCAACTGAAATGGATTAAAGGACATTTTAATAACTTCAGCAGTACCTTTAACCATATTTCAAAGACAACAGAATTATGAAATTACATATAAAGATGGACTTAAGTGGGTCAAAAAGCACTGTTAAGTTTAACTAATTGCATTTAATATTAATTGAAACTATAATACATTTTCATTTAATTGTAAATAACATGCAGTTAAAGGGATAGTTCACCCAAAAATGGAAATTCTTTCATCATTTACTCATCCTCAAGTAGTTCCAAACCTGTATGAATGTCTTTGTTCTGCTGAACACAAAGGAAGATATTCTGAAGAATGTGGGAAACAGAGCAGTTCTGGGGCACCATTGACTACTATGGAAGTCAATGGTGCCCCAAAACAGCCTGGTTACAAACTTTCTTCAGAATATCTTCCTTTGTGTTCAGCAGAACAAAGACATTCATACAGGTTTGGAACTACTTGAGGATGAGTAAATGATGAAAGAATTTCCATTTTTGGGTGAACTATCCCTTTAAGTGTCTGAAAACATTACATTCAGTTCACACTTAAATATATTCTTATAAAGTATAAGTACTCTTGAAGTGCACTTCTTTTTCACATGTTGAGCTTGAGCAGGTTTAATCCAGTAAAACGGCTCTGGCGGTTTGGTCACCTTTGCAGATGTTTCCCTCCAGTCTGAATCCAGCGCGACACACACAGCTGTAGCTGCCCATGTTATTCTCACAGCGGCCGTTAACACACACATCAGGAGTCTGGCGACACTCATCGATGTCTGAGACACAGAAACTACATTATACAATAGGCTTCAGGCTTTCTCTGCTGGAAAATCCAGCATAAACCAGATTCAGATGATCTTCAGCTGTTTGAAGCTGTACATGAAGTGGTCTAAGCTGGTTTAGGTGGTTGATCAGCTGGATTTCCAGTTGTTGTGGCTGAAGTCAAACTGCTAGACCGTCTTGGTCAATCAGATTAGAGCTTGATAGACTAGTTGGAGGAGACCTGATTGAGCTAGTTAGGCATAAAATGATCTTAAACTTTTTACTTTATTTATTTATTTCTGAAAAAAAAGTTCAGTGACGGTGTTATTTATTTACCTTACTGACTGCAGAAATAATTTTGGATTTTTATTAATTTTTCCTTTTTTTTGGTACATAACTATGGAAGTCCGTTTCCGCTACTGAATAAATAAATAAATATGTAAATACATACATATAGAAAAAGTAATTGCGACTTTTTATCTCACAATTGACTTTTTTTCTCGCAATTGCATGATATAAACTCACAATTCTGACTTTTTTCTCGCAATTCTGACTTCTTTTCTCAGAATTGTGAGATATAAACTCACTATTTCAAGTTATCAGCTCCAATTCTGAGGGAAAAAAAGACTATTTTATCTTAAGTGAAAATAGCTAATGTCGCTTTTGTTAATGGTGAAATTGAGTTGTAAAAAGCCATTTGTGACCATGGACCACAAAACCAGTCATAAGGGTAAATGTTTTAAATTGATTACAACTAAAAATCTAAATATCGAGAAAATCACCTTTAAAGTTGTCCAAATGAAGTTCTTAGCAATGCATATTACTAATAAAATAATAAGTTTTGATATATTTACAGTAGGAAATTTACAAAATATCTTCATGGAACATGATCTTTAATTAATATCCTAATGATTTTTGACATAAAATAAAAATCTATACATTTTGACCCACACAATACAGTTTTGGCTATTGCTACAACTATTTGCTACTTTGCTACTTAAGACTGGTTTTGTGGTATTAAGTATTAAGTTATTTATAATAGCTAATATTTTTTACTGTGTATGTGTGTTTTTGCCTTTGGAAAAATAAATATATTTTTTTTAATCATTTGTTTGTCATCAAGGCATGGCCAGGTTTACAATTATAATGGTCCATTCATGGTTAAATTTCAGTCCAGATGTGTTGTATTTACCTGAACACGCTCTGTTTTTAAGGCTAAATCCGGGTCTGCAGGAAACACAGCGATACGATCCCTGAGAGTTCACACACTCCTGTCCGGGACACTGCAGCGGATCTTCACACTCATTCACATCTGTAACATCACACACATCCATCCATGCACACAAGAACACAGTCATATGTGATCCTGGACCACAAAACCAGTCTTAAGTAGCACGAGTATATTTGTAGCAATAGCCAACAAACAATACATTGTATGGGTCAAAATTATTGATTTTTCTTTTATGCCAAAAATCGTTAGGATATTAAGTAAAGATCATGTTCCTGAAGATATTTTGTAAATTTCCTACCATAAATATATCAAAACTTAATTTTTGATTAGTAATATGCATTGCTAAGAACTTCATTTGGACAACTTTAAAGGCGATTTTCTCAATATTTGGATTTTTTTTGCACACTCAGATACTAGATTTCAAATAGTTGTATCTCAGCCAAATATTGTCCTATCCTGACAAACCATACATCAATGGAAAGCTTATTTATTCAGCTTTCATATGATGTATAAATCTCAATGTCAAAAAATTGACCTTTCTGCCTGGTTTTGTGGTGCAGGGTCACATATTTGTCATCTAAACGTATATCATTTAGACTGAAGTGACTTTTAGACTTCTTACCCATGCAGGCATTGGCCTGGAATCTGTATCCCGTTCGACACAAGCATCTGTAGCTGCCTGGAGTGTTTTCACAGCGGCCGGCGTCTGGACAGAGTGACGGCGTCCTGCGACATTCATCAATATCTGAAGAAGAGAACCATTGATTTTACTCTGAAAGGCTCAGCTTTACTCTTATAAACCCTTGTAAAAGTAAATCATAAAAGTATATTTTAAAAACTGTACTTGTGGATAATATGATATTAATGAAGGCCACTTAAGTGGACTTAAAGAGAGACACTTTCATGACTTAACACACTTAAGTAGACTCTTAAAAAGTGCACTTCGTAATCATGTTAAATTAAAAGTTTTACTTTAAAGTGCATTTTAAGTCACGTTTAATCTTTTGTGGTGCTTTGAAAGCATGTGTAAAACGCCAGATTATAATTTTAACTGTAATGTGTTATTTAATTTTATATGTATTTTAAATGTACTAAATAGCTATTTTTTGTAGTACATAACAGAATAAATATGCATAGAGTATTTAAAAAGAATATGAGAATAAACAGTACATTTTAAATTAAAGTAGTAACTAAATTAAACGTTGACTAACAAAATGTTTTTAGTTTTATCTCAAGTGAAAGATCTACTTCTACTACTTCGACTATTATTACTACCATAATATAACTAATTTAGCTTTTGTTTATAGTGAAATGAAGTTAGAAAAAGCCCCACCAAAATTATATTCACTGACATTAAGCAACAACCTGGCCTATGTCTAACTTCATCATTATGACATTAAATGACAAAATATATTAAAGTATATTTAATTTGATCATAATTGCTCATCAGTACATTCAGCAGTAACTTTAACCATATTTCAAAGACAACAGAAGTAATTATGAAATTACATAAAAAACTTCAAAAAGCACTCTTAAGTTCAATTAATTGTATTTATTTTTAAATTTAAATTAATCCATTTTCATTTAATGGTAAATAACATGCAATTAATTGTCTGAAAACATTTAGTTCACACTTAAGTATAATCTTTTAAAAAAAAATATATATATATATATTTTTTTTTCTGTAATAAGTACTCTTTAAAAGTGTGCCTCTTTGTCACTACAAAACAGGGCCCTTTTAAAGCAGACTAATACAGATTAGTCTGCAGTAAAATAAATATTTACAGTCAATCCGTTGATATTTGTGTGCAGTGTGTTACCTGAACATTGTCCGTTGAGCAGATCAAAGCCAGGCTTACAGGAGACACACCTGTAAGAGCCCTGAGAGTTCACACACTCCTGACCCGGACAGCGCAGAGGGTCAACACACTCATCTATGTCTAAGAGCACAAAACACCACATGATTTCAATTCACAGTTTAATAAAGCTAAGAAATACTGTTTTTGGAGAGAGAAAACACAAGATTCATTCCTATCATGCAGTACATTTTCATTGTGTTATCATATACACTACCGGTCAAATGTTTGGGGTCAGTAAGAGTTTTTAATGTCTTTGAAAGAAGTCTCTTCTGCTCACCAAGGCTGCATTTCTTTGAATAAAAATACAGTCAAAATTGTGAAATATTATTATAATTTAAAATAGCTGTTTTCTATGGGAATATCTGTTAAAATGTAATTGATTGCTGTGATCAAATGCTGAATTTTCAGCATCATTACTCCAGTCTTCAGTGTCACATGATCCTTCAGAAATCATTCTAATATGCTGATCAAGAAATATTTCTGATTATTATCAATGTTGAAAACAGCTGTGCTGCCCAATATTTTTGTGGATACCAGATGTTTTTCAAGATTATTTGATGAATCGAAGGTTCAAAAGCATTTTCACATTTTAAAACAAAACAAAACAAAATAAAATAAAATTAAATAAAACAAAATAAAATAAAATAATGTTTTATCACTAAAATAAAGTGCTAGAATGTGCAATTTGAATGCTAATTTATTTGAATTTGCTTTGGTATTTGAATTACCTATGCAGCTGTTGTCCTGTAGCTTGTATCCAGTCCTGCACAAACACCTGAAGCTGCCCAGTGTGTTTTCACAGCGGCCGTTAACACAGGGATTGGGCACCTGACGGCACTCATCCAAATCTGTGGAATCCATCGATCTCATCAATGATTACATGCACAACATTCTACAAACAAGCTATTAGGATGTGTTTATCCAGCGGACTGAGAGAATGAGATGTTTCTGACCGACACACAGGGTCTGCTGGGAGTTGGTCTGGTATCCTGATGGACAAACACACCGGAAGCTGCCCGCTGTATTCTCACACTGACCCATAGAACACGGCCGGGGCGTCAGCACACACTCGTTTATGTCTGAATGTGTGTGTGTGTGTGTGTGTGTGTGTGTGAGAGAGAGAGAGACAAAGATAAGATGGTTTGATCATTGACTCTTCTGAGTATTGCGGACAGTTATTTTTATATAATTGATGTACTAATATACTAGATTTTTTTTGATATTTTAAATTAGGTGTTATTTTTGTAACTTATGTTTTCATGTTAATTTTAGGTAAAGTTTTAATTTGATATTTTTCTATGTTTTAATTAGCTTTTTTTAATGTTTACCTAGTTTTTATTTATTAGTTTTAATTTATTTAGTTTTAGATATTTTAGTACTTGAACTAAACAAAAATGTGATCACCTTGACAACTAGCTTAAATAAAATGTTTAATTTTTTTTAATATATATTTTTTTTATTTCAGTTAATGTTTATTTTTTTTCCCAAGTAACACATTTTCAAATGATTTATTTATGTATTTATTTATTATTTATTTATTAGTATTTATAATAATAAATAATTATAATTTTTTAACTAAATTATAGTTTAGTTAACAATAATAATCCTTATTGTGATACTATTAATATTTCTGGCTCCTTTATAAAATATATTTAGATAAATTGCTTATGCTTTTCCTCATTTGTAAGTGACTTTTACTGTTGGAAGTAACACATTACAAAGTCATGCACGTGCATAAAACAAATTCAAACAGTTAAAGCACTGAAAATCAGAGATGATAAATGAGCTAGCTGTCCTCTTAACAATGTCACCCTGACCTTTGACCTTTAAAAGCCTTGAAGAACCAATGAGAAAAGACATGTTACCTTATATTTTTCTTCTTTAGAGTGGAAGTCTGAAGTGTTGCTTATTTCTCATCTTTAAAGTCAGGCAGTAACTCACAGGTTCATACCTTGGCAGTGGCCTTGCTGAGGGTTGAGGATATATCCAGTGTTACACACACACGTGTGTCGACCGCCTGGCAGATCAAAACAGCGCCCCGGACCGCACACCTGAGGTCTCGATTCACACACTCGGCCATCTGGAGAACCACACACAAGGACAAAAAAAAACAAAAAAAAAACAGTTAAAAACAACAGCATTCAATTAGAAAATAAATAAATAAATACAAAATAAATAAATAAAAACTGAGAAAATTATATACTGTATACAATTTTATATATAATGTAATGTACATATATGTACATTTATATTATTATATTATATTATACATTATTATATTTTTTTATAAAGTGAGAAAAAAATATTAAAACTGAATTAAAAGGTAATATATATATATGTATATATATGTATGTATATATATATATATATATATATATATGTATATATATATATATATATATATATATATATATATGTATATATATATATATATATATATATATATATATATATATAATGTCTGTATAAAATTTTATTCAACTTTATTGAAGTTTATATATATATATTAGGGCTGTCAATCGATTAAAATATTTAATCGCGATTAATCACATGATTGTCATGAGTTAACTCGTGATTAATCGCAATTTAATCGCACATTTTTATCTGTTCTAAATGTACCTTAAATTAATACTTTTCATGTTTTAAATACTCTAATCAACATGGGCAATGACAAATATGGATGCTTTATGCAATGTATGTTTATTATTAGTGAAACCATAGTTAACAGCCTGAAGACTAGACATGTTTCAAAGATCATAGATGTGTTTCAAAGAACTTGCTCATGTCTATTAAACACATGAAAAAAGAAATACCAGGTTCCCATTACTTCTCTTTCTTTGCACTGAGCAATTTACTTACTCAAACCTGTTTACATTTCCGCATGACAGGGCAGCTCTCTTCTTCTGAACATGCAAAATGTACATTTATTATTTATTATTACATTTGTTTGCCTCTCTGTGCCCACATACTGTATTTTGATGCAGCTAAATTCTCAATAAAACTGTTTTCATTGATATATTTTACTGTTTCTGTTGTCAGACAATGGAATGAATATGAAATAGTGATTGAAACGTGACCCATAGGACTAAATAACCAGCGCTCCCTTCCAAGATGTTAATCTCCACAAAAATCCTGATTTATAATCCAGCCGTCGTCTGATAAAATCAAATAGGCTATACATAAGATAAAGACAATAGCTGTACTGTGATTTTGGCTATACTTGCATGTTAAATTAGAGAAGCAACATAATATCTGTTTTAACTGAGGGGGGGGGGGGGGGGGGCAAGACCCCCCCATCTGAGGGTTGTCCCCCCTAAAATATGATTAAAAAACACGCTGTGTATTGTAAATAATGTTTTATACTTAAAATAATTGTGTAAATAGTAAAACAACACAAATGGGGCAAAAATGCGTTTTAAGTTTAGAAACAGTTTGAGTCTCCCCCTCCCTTCCCTCACAGTGTTTTGGTCCAAATGCTTTCCTCTTTTATATCACACTCAAGTCCGGTGTGAGAGAACAATAGTCTCAATAGTTGTGGAACTCCAGTAAGTAAGGCTGTCAGTTGGCTATTTTATTCACTTAAACAACGGATGATGTGATTATTTTCTCTTTGCGAGAGCAGCGTGTTTCTGAGATCGCGTCCGGTTTTGTGCGAGAGCAAAGAAAATCCACGTGCGAGGGAAGAGACTCGCGATTTATACAGTATTAATGTGCTTTCGCGCTACAATAAATGCGCTCTCGACATTTGTCATTAAAATAACGCCTTTGTCTCCCTGCTACACTAATAGTTGTAGCTTTCCTCTGTGTATACATATCCTTGCAAGTACAATTTTAGCTGTATTATTTGTGTCCCCTTCAAAAACTGCTCTTGAGAAATTTTATGTATATTGACCCCCCTTACTGTTAGATGAAATTTACGCCCCTGCTGCGCTGAACAGATCAGACGCGGAGAGAGAGAGAGAGAGAGAGAGAGAGAGAGAGAGAGAGAGAGAGAGGTGTGTGCGCACCGGGAAAGAGAGACCTCGCGCGGCAATACCGGCGAGTCTCAGAAACTAAATAAGGTTTGGGCAAACCCTATAAAGATTGGTCATTTGGCACTTTTTGAAAAAAAAACAAAAAAAAAAACAAGTTGCTAAAGTGGTCTGAAAAGTCGCTAAGTTGGCAACACTGTCAGCATCTCCATCAATTTCCACTTCTCCAACTATAGTGTACGGGTTAGGCCACGGGTCAAACAGAAAATGTCCGCTGCGTTAATCGAGCGTTAATAAAATTAGTGCCGTTAAAATGAATTTGCGTTAACACGTTATTAATGCGTTAACTTTGACAGCACTTTATATATATATATATATATATATATATATATATATATATATATATATTAACTTCAATACACTTTTGTAAAATTTTAAACAAACATTACTATGCACAATGCTTGCACTAGTTCATGTACATTCAAACTTTTTGAAATATCATGAAATGTTCATTCATTTTAAAATTATATTTCTCATTATTATTTATTTAACATTTGTTAATGATTAAAAGTGCTGAAAATTAATTGTGCATTATTATATTTCAGTATGTAACTTAATACACATTTAAAACACTTTTTCTTTGGTAAAGTGATCTAATATTAGGTCAGTTTGTGGTTTAGATAATCAGATTAGCCAAACTCAATCTCAGAAGTATGCTGTGTTCCTAAAATGACTGACATTTACTCATTCCTCTCCAAACCAAATTCATCGAACAATCACACTAAAGACAAATGATGAGAAAATTGCAGTTCTCTATCCAGCTCGGCATTTTTCAAGGATGATATGAATTTGGCATCACTTCAGCTCTGGAAGTCAGTCATTTATATGAGCAGGCCGATGGATTTTCTGGGCATGCTCACAGTTTCCTGGAGAAGTGAGTCTTTGTGCTTATCAAGTCACCGTAACCTTTTGTTTTAAGACCAATATCCTGAGGAATATCTTCACTTTTATACTAAATCTTGCCCTAAACTATATTTCTGACATTACAATAAAGAACAGATTGAGAGCAGCAGTGAAAAGCAGTTCCCAAAAATTCAGTAAAGAAATGCAGATGAGGACATAAACAGCCCATTTTTTTTTTTTACTGTAGCTGTTCACAGCTGTTAATGTTTGTGAGGACCCTTCTGAATCATAAAATCACAAATGGGACATCCAACAGTTCCCCTTTCACTCGGTCACTCCGAGTCATGTTGGATGACCGACGAAATTGGGATCTCGCCAGAGAGACCAATTCACTTCGAGTGTAACTAAACGAGCCAATGGACATTGGCATGTGATTATTGCATCCAGCTGCCGCTGATCACAGCGTGAGTATAAGAGGCAGCAGGTGCACCGCATTAATTCATTCTTTTGCTTCAGAGCTGAGCGGTGGTGCATCACTACTGCTCTCTACTTCGGTGTTTCAGAGAGAACGAGCGAGTGCAGGCGTTACGGCAACAGCAGCGGTGGTCACGGTCTCGCGGCTTCAACAAAGATCGTGCAGACAGCCACACCAGGAGTGTGCGGTGGCCAGCTCCCCTGTGTGCTTCAGCACTAAAAGAGCAATTTCTCTAAAAGAGCATTTCTCTTAAAGAGCAACACGGGTGATCGCGTCTTTTCAAAGATGTGCTATCACCCGTGCGTTTCTGGGTGTGGTAGTTTCCTGGTGCCTCAGGACGGTCATGATCGCTGCCTCACGTGTCTGGGCATTCAGCACACTGAGGAAGCTTTCGTGGATGGTTCATGTTCTTCTTGTGGGGACATGACCATCTCGGAGTTGCATAAAAGACTCCGCTATGTCAAACATGGCGGAGTCCCTCTGCCGCGATCCAGTGTTCGTCCCGGCACCCAGGGTGGCGCTGCGTCCTGTGGAGTCAGAGGTGATTTGAGGATCATGGTGAGGGCTTCCCCAAGTGGAGCTCCTCACCCCTCAAGCACTCCGCAGCCGGTGGAGCTGCCGTTGGAGCGGGCTGGGCCCTCTGCAGGAAACAAATCTTGTGGCTCCTCCGCCCTCACCACCCTCGATGGTGGGGCCGCTTTGGGGTACGCGGGCATCCCCTCGGTGGAGCGGGCTGTGGCCATGCAACTGTGTCCAACAGCCACTACCACTCTGCGGGGTGACCCGTGTCTCCCCTCACGGGCCTGTAAGTATTCGTCAGGCCTAACTGGCAGTGCTTACAGAGCTTGTGGGGAGGCGGCTTCTGCCCTCCACGCCATGGCGTTACTGCAGGTCCACCAGGCCAAAGCCCTGAAAGACCTGCACGAGGGTGGCCACGATCTGGCGGTTCTACATGAACAGCGTGGTGCGACAGACCTCCCGCTTCGAGCGATGAAGGTGACTGCACAGTCTCTGAGTCGTGCGATGTCCACGCTAGTGATCTAGGAGCACCATCTCTGGCTGTGTCTGGCTGACATGAAGGAGCAGGAGAAGGTACAGTTCCTGAATGCTCCCATGTCGCAGACCAGCCTTTTCGGCGATGCTGTCGAGAGCTTTGCCCAGCAGTTCTCGGCAGCACAGAAGCAGACTGAGGCGATCAAACACATCATGCGCTGGAGGAAACCTGCTGCTTCCACCCCGGTTGCAGCCCCCCGGCCTGCTCGTCGCCGTGGGCGCCCCCCTGCGGGCGCCCCCGCTCCCGTGCAGCCGCAGCAGCCTTCCACCAGGCAGCGTCGTGGAGCCGGTCGCATGCAGGACGTCCAGCCCGTCCAGGCCCCCACCAAACCTGGCAGCAAGCGCAAGTGTAAGAGGCCCTGAGACGGGCGACCCAGAGATGGAGGAGACTGCTCGTCGGTAGATGGTGACTGCACCACTCCCTCCCCTGAAGGAGGGCTGGGTGGAGAATCTTTTGTTTCATTTTTTTTTTTGTACCCAAAACATCAATAAAAGAGCGGTTTCCTCAATCTCTGGGTCTCAAGAGGAGGAGAGTAGTGAACTGTGTATCACGGTATCGCTTCCCTCCTCCTCTCTCGCCAGCAGGCAGCGGGTGGTTGCCCAAGAGCACCCGTCCTGCCCGTTCGTGGAACCAGGTAAGGGCGGTAGCACTCGAGTCCCCGCTTCAAGTCGTCACACGCTGGGCTGTCACAAGCCTCAAGCCGGGTTCCTGTGTTTCCTCCCACACGAGGAGGAATCAGGTCAGTGTTACACTGCACACCCAGACCCCGCCTCCTGCCATCACAGGCCAGGCCGTCACAGGCCCCGGCCCGTGTCCCTGTGTTCCACCTCGCTGCCCCACCGCGGGTACGTCGGTGGCCCCGTTGGCCCCGTTGGTCCCGCTGGCACGGTCTCTTGGAGCCTGGCTAGTGCTCCCCGGTCCGTCTCGGTGGCTCCTGCAGACCCTCAGACTCGGCTACGCGATTCAGTTCGCCCGGCGTCCCCCCAAGTTCAGGCGCACCCGGTTCACTTCAGTCAAGGCTCACTTCAGTTCGCTTAGCCTGCTGTCGAAGGATGCGATAGAACCGGTCCCTCCAGCCGATATGAGGTCGGGGTTTTACAGCCCTTACTTCACTGTCCCCAAGAAAAGCGGTGGGTTACGACTGATCTTGGATCTGCGAGCTTTGAACTGTGCACTTCATGAGATTTTTGGGTGCATCCAACCTCTAGATTGGTTTGCAGCGATCGACCTGAAGGATGCATACTTTCATGTCTCGATCCTTCTGTGACACAGGCCATTCCTGCGATTCATGATCGAGGGTCGGGCATATCAGTACAAGGTCCTGCCCTTCGGGCTGTCCCTTTCGCCTCGCATCTTCATCAAAGTCGCGGAGGCGGCCCTTGTCCCCCTGAGAGAACGGGGTGTGTGCATCCTCAACTACCTCGACGACTGGCTCATACTTGCACAGTCTCAAGAGCAGTTGTGCGCACACAGGGACCTGGTGCTCAGGCACCTCAGCCAGTTGGGTCTTCGGGTCAACTGGGAAAAGAGCAAACTCGTGCCAACACAGAGGATCTCTTTTCTCGGCATGGAGTTGGATATTCACGGATGCCTCGGCCACTGGCTGGGGAGCCACATACAACGGGCACGCAGTGTCAGGGGCAGTGGCGTAACTTAGTAATGACGGGCCCCAATGCAGGCTATAACGACGGGCCCCCCTGGGCTGCACGGTTATGAAGCACATACAAACACACATCGCGCGTGTCTGGAAGGGAGCCCATATAAGTGAATTTATGCCTAACCTACTTAATTTAGACCAACTAAAATCAGTATCTTATCTGTTTCTCATAATAAATTGAAGTTATCTTTGCGTGCGTCTCTCTCCAACACACACGCACACACGCAGGAATCATCACGGCAACCGCATTCCTCTCCGAGAGGCAAGAGAGCACGACCATCTTGCGGCAAGCACGGTCAGATGTACCTAAAAGAAAGAAACATCTCCATTCGATAAGAAATTCATTGGTCTGTGTTAAAAAAGCAGGCGATCTATCGCTGGAATGTGTTATGGCGTGCGCTCGCCGCTGTTATCAGATGCGCTCATGCACAATGTGCATCTTCACACAGATGAGCGAGCGCTTTGTTCTGGAAAAAGCACAAAACAAAATGCACACAAACGTGTCCTTGCTCTTGATATGCAATCACACTTATGAACACCGCTTTGGTTTTAATGAGAAAAAAAACCTATACGAGGATGGATTAGAACCTACAATCTCAGAAATGCTTGACAAAAGTTCTACCACTGGACCATTAGAGCACTCAAGTATTATATATTATACTTGAGTGCTTTAAAATGTATTTATAATACACATTTCAATATATATATATTAATATATATGTTCATATAGTAACTTCGTCGCCAGAGGCCCACTTGCAATGTTGGCAGGCCCGCGTGCGCTGCGGGCCCCCCCACCGCACGGGCCCCAGAACGGCTGCACTGCCTGCACTGTCTGTAGTTACGCCACTGGTCAGGGGTATGGACGGGTCCCCAACTGCATTGGCATATCAATTGCCTCGAGTTGCTGGCAGTACACCTTGCCTTGAGCCGCCTCAGAGGCCGCCTTCGGGGCAAGGACGTTCTGGTCCGTACGGACAACACTGCGTTGCGTATATCAACCGGCAAGGCGGTTTACGCTCCCGTCACATGTCGCAACTCGCCCGCCACCTCCTCCTCTGGAGTCAGAAGCATCTGAGGTCCCTTCGTGCCATCCACATCCCAGGAGTGTTCAATCAGGCAGCCGACGAGCTGTCTCGAGTGGCACTTCCTGGGGAGTGGAGACTCCATCCCCAAGCGGTCCAGCTGATTTGGAGTCGGTTCGGAGTTGCTCAGGTAGACCTGTTTGCATCTCCGGAAACCACCCACTGCCAGTGGTTCTACTTTCTATCCGAGGCAACGCTCGGCACGGATGCACTGGCCCACAGCTGGCCCCAGGGCCTGCGCAAATATGCATTCCCCCCAGTGAGCCTGCTAGCACAGACACTGTGCAAGATCAGGGAGGACGAGGAGCAGGTCCTGTTAGTGGCTCCATATTGGCCCAACAGAACATGGTTCACGGAACTCATGTTCCTCGCGACAGCCCCTCCCTGGCCGATTCCTCTGAGGAAGGATCTGCTTTCTCAGAGACGGGGCACCCTCTGGCACCTGCGTCCAGACTTGTGGAAACTCCATGTGTGCTTCCTGGACGGGACGCAGAGGTTCTAGGTGAAATGCCCCAGGAGGTAGCTCTCACTATCGCTTCAGCACGAGCACCGTCCACAAGACGGGTCTATGCGCTGAAGTGGAACCTGTTCGTCAAATGGTGTTCCTCTCACCATGAGGACCCACGGAGATGTTCGATCAGAAGTGTTGGAGCGCAGGCTGTCCCCCTCCACCCTTAAGGTGTACGTTGCTGCTATTTCCACCCACCACGACCCCATAGAGGGGAGGTTGGTGGGGAAGCACGATCTGGTCATCAGGTTTCTTAGGGGGCCAGGAGGTTAAATCCTCCTAGGCCTCCCTCCCTACCCTCTTGGGATTTGGCATTGGTGCTAAGAGCCCTTTGAGCCGTTGCAGTCAGTCGAGTTGAAGTTTATCTCTATGAAAACCCTACTCCTGAGTCGTGAGTCATGCCTTGAGTTTGGGCCGGCTGACTCCAGGGCAACACTGAGGCCCCGGCCTGGCTATGTGCCCAAGGTTCCTAACACTCCCTTCAGGGACCAGGTAGCAAACCTGCAAGCGCTGCCCCTGGAGGAGGCAGACCCAGCCCTAGCTTTACTCTGTCCTGTACGCACACTGAGACAGTAAGTGGATAGAACTCAAAGCTTCAGGACCTCAGGTTCTCTTTGTCTGTTACGGAGGACAGCAGAAGGGGAAGCCTGTCTCCAAGCAGAGGATGGCCCACTGGATAGTGGATGCCATCACCTTGGCCTACGAAGCAAAAGGTGTGCCCTGCCCGCTCAGGTTGCGTGCTCACTCCACTAGGGGTGTCGCATTATCCTGGGCGCTGGCCCGTGGTACCTCGCTAGCAGACATCTGTAGAGCTGCAGGTTGGGCGACTCCCAACACGTTCGCTAGGTTTTATAGCCTACGTGTCGAACCGGTTTCCTCCTGTGTTCTCACCTCAAACGGGTAGTGGCACTGAGAGGCCCGGCTTAGAGTTGGCTTGCCCCGTTCTTACACCTAATTCTCCAGAGAGTTCCTTAACCAGGCAAACCCTGTCGAGTCCTCCAGCACTCTGGCGTCCGGACGTGGCGGAGCGTCCGGTGCCAGGCCTTTCAGCCAATGAATTCTTGAAATTTGGTGTGAGGCTAGTACCCATATGAGAGACCCTGCTGGGATCCCACATGTGTATTCCACGGTGTGCTTATTAGAGCCGTGTTTACCCTGGAAGATCACGTTCTGCCATCTCTAATGATGCAGCCTAAGCCATCTCAGAGACTTCCATGTGCAATAGGGCCCTACGGGGTTACTTCACATGTCTAAATGTCACTTAACCCCCTCTGGGAAGAGGTGACTCCGCAGTGTGCCTCTTCTAAGCGGCAGGGCACGCTTCCCAGTGTTATCCTAGTCCTACTGTTTGGGTTGCTCAAGGAACAACAGTAGTTGACCTTCTCTGTGTAGAGCCCGGTCCTATCGTCTGCCTTATAGGAAGGATCAGGAGGCCTACACAGGGCACTGAAAGGAGCAGCTCCTGTGGGGCTTTGTTAGGGATCCAATTTCGTCGGTCATCCGATGTGACTCGGAGTGACCGACTGAAAGGGGAACGTCTCGGTTACGTATGTAACCTTCGTTTCCTGAAGGAGGGAACGGAGACGTCACGTCCCGTCGCCACAGTCGCTGTACCACCGCTGAGCTGCCGGGTCACTGGCATGAATTAATGCGGTGCACCTGCTGCCTCTTATATTCAAGCTGTGATCAGCGGCAGCTGGATGCAATAATCGCATGCCAATGTCCATTGGCTTGTTTAGTTACACTCGAAGTGGATTGGTCTCTCTGGCGAGATCCCAATTTTGTCGGTCATCTGACGTGACGTCTCCGTTCCCTCCTTCAGGGAACGAGGGTTACATATGTAACCGAGATGTTTCATGGACTCAAGTCCACATCAAGTGCACTTTTTGGGACAGGGCCTTCAAGTCACAAGCACCCTATTGTGAAAAAGAAGTGTGCTTAATTGTACTGAATGTGCACTTGTAGTGAACTTCAAATCTTAAAAGTATATTTTACAAAACTGTACTTTCATATACTATTCTATTAATGAAATAAAAGGCCACTTAAGTGCACTTAAAGAGTGACACTTTCATGGCTGTTTCTTAAGTAGACAATTAAAAAGTGAACTTTGTAATAATGTCAAATTAAAAGTTGTACTTTAAAGTACATATTAAATCTTAAATTCAATATTTAGTTTTGCTTTAAAGTGAACTGATTTTGATGTGTTGACTAACATACTAAAGCTCATGTAAAGTACTTGATCACAATTTTAACTGTAGTGTGTTATTTAATATCACATTTAAAGATAATATATTTTAAATGTTCTAAATTGCAACTTCATTACAAATGTATAATTACAAATATATTTAAATGTAAGTTTCAATAGAAATTACATTAAAATGTGTCACATGTAAGCTTTCATGACTATGTTTAATAACACACTTAAGTACACTTTTTGTAATAATATCAAGTTAAAAGTGTTATTTTAAAATACATTTTAAATCATTATGTTTTAATAATCTGTTGTCATCCTTTAAAGAAGTACACTTATTTGGATGTGTTGACTAACATACACATACTAAAGCGCATTAAAGTACTTAATTATAATGTACATATTTGGTGTTACATTTAAAGTTAATATATTTTAAATAGTGCTGGGCAACGATTATTCGCGATTAATCACATCCAAAATAAAAGTTTTTTTGTGTACATAATATATGTGTGTGTATATTTATTATGTACATATAAATACACACCCATGCATGTATATATTTAAGAAAAATTTGTTATGTTTATATATTAAATATATTTATATATAATATAAATAATATGAATATAAATATATACATGTAAATATTTTCAAAATATATACTATTTGTGTGTGTCTTTATATATACATAATAAATATACACAGTACACACACATATTAAATAAACAAAAACTTTTATTTTGGATGTGATTAATCACGATTAATCGTTTGACAGCACAAATTTTAAATGTACTAAATTGCATCTTCATTTCTACAAATGTGCAATTACAAATGTATTTAAGTACATGACATACAAGTTTCAATAGAAATGACATTAAAGTATATTTTAGCTCACCATGAATGCTTGTCAGTATGCTTGTCAACTTTAACCACATATTTTAAAACAACAGAATTAATTATGAAATTACATATAAAGATGTATTTAAATCCCACTTAAGTGGGTCAAAAATGCATTTAGTATAAATTTAAACTACAATAAATTTTCATTTAGTTGTAAGTACCATGCGTCTAAGAGTCTGAAAATCTTACATTTTGTTCACAATTAAATATATTCTTTTAATACTTAATTTTGACTAGTCTCTCTGATGCTTACCTTGTCTAGTTGGAAGTGGTCGGGCTGTAGCCGGTACAGGAGGAGGTCTGATGGGAGATATTGGCTGTCTGTTAACCGAAGGCCGGCTGGTTTGCGTCCGTATCACAGCTGTATACAATCAGACTGAATCAAACACACATACACCAGTGAGTTGTAATAAATAATCTAATGAGAAACGCTGTGGCTCACGTGTGTTCACTCTGGCCGGCTGGCTGGTCGCGGCGGCCGCACTCCCAGGATGGACGTTTGTGGTTTGAGAGCCACCGCTCGTTGACAGGTTTGGTTTTGGTTGAATTATGATGATAACCGAGCTGGCCTGTGAACCTGCGTCAGGTTGCTGTGGTCTCGCAGGACTCTGCTGGACTCGGATGGTCTGCGTGTTGGTCGGTGAATATGGCGCTTGTTGGATTCGGGTTGACTGTGAGATTGTGGAGTGAGTCCTGGAGCCGTCAGGTTGGGATACTATGCCTTGGGTGGATGTACGGCCATTTTCGGACACCAAAGGCGGTCCGCCAGTGTCAAGCATCTCAGCTAGCCTCTGGTTAAACTTGACAGCCGAAGACGAATAATGGTAACCCGGTCCAGCAGGACAGATCTCTTTGAAGGCAGCTGTGAATAGAGTTAGATGCTGAAAACCTGTAAATGTCCAATGGAGTCACAATTTTTGTTTCAGAAATTTCAAGCTCAACCGGGACAACAGGAGAACCTTAACTTGTGTTATTTAAACAAAGACAGACAAATTACACAGCAGATTCCTTTCACTTTACATGTGCTTTAGTATGTTAGTCAACACATTTAATAACTGTGAAAACATGAAGCATGACAAAATATTATGAAAACGTAATTTAAAATGTACGGTACTTTAAAGCAAAACTTTTTAAAAGTCTACTTAAGTGTGTTAAGAAACAAATGTGTCTCATGAAAGTGTCTCTCTTTGAGCACACCTAAGTTATTTCATTAATATCATATCTGCAAGAACAGTTTTTAAAAAATATACTTTTAAGATTTGAAGTACACTTTAAATGCACATTTAATGCAATTAAGCAACCTTCTTTTTATAAGGGACATTTATAATTGTTATTTACATTCACATACTTTAAAGACATTTCTATTTAAACTTGTAATATTTTTATTTGTAAGTAGTAATTGAACATTTGTAATGATGAAGTTGCAATTTATTACATTTAAAATTGGATATTTTACTTTAAATGTAATATCAAATAACACTACAGTTAAAATTCTAATCAAGTACTTAACATGCTTTAGTTTGTTAGTCAATACATCGAAATAAGTGTACTTTAAAGCACGGCAAACAATTATTAAACAGGATAATATTAAACGTATTTTAAAGTAAATAAAATAATTTGACATTATTACTAAGTGCATTTTGAAAGTGTACTTAAGTGCGTTAGGGAATATAATCAGTGTCTTTTTTTAAATTCACTTCAGTGGCGTTTTATTTCATTAATATTATATTATCTGCAACTACAGCGTTTTAAAATATACTTTTAAGATTTGAAGTACACTACAAGTGCACATTCAGTACAATTAAGCACACTACTTGTTCACAAGGGTGTAATAGCTTTGTATGAGATCAAAATTTAAGACATAATTCACTAAAATGGACACAGTTGAAAAAAAAAAAAAAAGTCCAGTGGAGTTTTACGTTTTTGTTTTTTAATCGAGCCAGAAATGTTGAGGGTCAACCGGGAACTTGTGGTATTTAAACGAAGACAGACAAATTACACAGTAAATTCCAACTGCTTTGAAATTCCTCCAAACATTTTCTGAGAAATATTGCTGGTGGTGTGGGTGGGATGGGGTCCTTGAGGAACAGTTGGACTCTTTGTGTAAAAACCAAATCATGTTGTTTCAATATTCTGTATTAACACACTGTAATGTTCTCAGTGCTGTCCTCCAGCCTTCTTACCACTCTTTGCCCCAACTTCTGCATTAAAGATGTTCATTCCAATGCAGTTGTTTGAAAGGAGAAGTGCATTCTTTGAATGTCTGAAAGGCCTCTTACCTGAGCCGAAGTACGGGCATGACTCACACTTCTTCCCCCAGGCTTTGCCCACTCGACTGCAGCAGCAGATCTGTTTGGTGATGTTCCTCAGGATGGGCAGAGAACAGGAGCCCTGGTTCAGGATACGGAAACACTGGTCCTTTTCCAAGGAGATCACCTTCTGCGCTGCGAGGGGGAAAATAATATAAAATAACATTACATAGGGATACAGGCAGGGACACAAATCTGAACATGCAACAGATCGTGCATGCAAGTACAGATGCATTCATTTATGAACATGAAAGCATATAGATGAGTCTTCTTATTTACTGCTGCTTTAAATGGCCTTAAAAAGGGACAGTTCACTCAAAAATGTCAATTCTGTCATCATTTCCTCTCCCTCGTATTGTTTGAAACCTTTATGACTTTCTTTTTTTTTTTTGTGGAACACAAAAGCAGGAGTTTAGAGGAATGATCAGGCTGCTCTTATCCATACAATAAAAGCATACAGTGACCATGAAGGTATAAATAAAATCAGTCTATACAACTCGTACTCTAAATCTTAAGTCTCATGCCATACCCTTGTGTAATACAATAATAATACAAAATAAATAAAAAAATCATACAACTTAAAAGTTATTTTTATTTTAAATTAATAATTTTCAATAAAGACAATTACATTTTTCAAGTGCAGTTGAACTTACAGTAAGAGTGCTTTTTTGACCCTTTTAACTGGACTTAAGTACAATTTTTTTTTAAAGATAATTAAAACATAATGATTTGTAATGTACTTGACAGTAAAACTTTTAATTTGCCATTTTTACACCTTTTAAATTGCACTTAAGTAAGTTAATAAACAGTCATGAAAGTGTCTCTGATTAAGTGCACTCAATTGGCCATTTATTTCATTATTAATATTATACTTTTTTTTTTTTTTTTTTTTTTTTTTTAAATATACTCAATTCAGTCTAATTGAACACACTTCTTTTCCCACAAGGGAATGACCTTTAAAAAGCTTTAAAAATGTAAGACATCATTCACTGAAATTTTACCTTTAAACAAACAAATAAAAGTGTGCTGAGGGAAGGTTTTTAGTGAAAAACCTCTTAAATTTTGGCCTGCTCATTACATTAGTTATTGTATGGCCTACAATATAGCGCACAACTTTTAATGGTGTTTTTTGGAGCTTGGCAGTATTATTTTTTGGCACTGTCTATTTTTTATTGTACAGAAAAAGAGCAGCTTGGACATTCTGCAAAACATCTCTGTTTGTGTTCCACAGAAGCAAGACAATCATATGGGTTTGAAACAACATGAGTACATGATTTTTTTGTGAACCATTCCTTTAAGTTGGTTGTGTTTGTTATTGACGTCATACTTACGCAAATCTAGCTTAAACAAGTTCTAAAGTGATAAATATTTCTGCTACTCATTCTACACTGACATCATTCGTTATACTCTTGGCAATTTGATTGGTTTAGCAGCACAAACAAAGTTTAAAGGAGAGCCAGGCATACAATAATCAGCCACAGAGCAACTGGAAATGACATACAGATCAGCCCAAATCACTGCAGGAATATGCACATAATCACAGATATACAGAACCAGACACAGCAGGAGACATAGTTACACTTACCTGACTGAAACACATGAACATGCTCAGAGTCACATGAAGGCTTGATAAGATTCAAACAAGAAGAATATCTGATTAAAATAGAGTCACAGAATTTCCCAGATGCAAAAACTCAGGCAGAAAGAGGCAGCTCCCAATCGACGGGAAAACACAGGAAAACACTGAGCGATCAGTCAGGTCAGGCCTCGATGCAGGGATGCATATGCACAGAGTTAGGTCAAAGGGCAAAGTGTAGCTCCACTCATCAGGCATCTCTCAAGCAGAGCACAGTAATGCTTGCTGGAAGCACAACGCCACACAGCCAAAACCTCCAACCATCTGTGTTCACTTTGTAGTGTGGATTTGAAACTCATGCTTTGGTATAGTACCTGAAAATTCTCACCCTCAGACCATCCAAGCTACAAATGAGTTTGTTTCTTCATCAGATTTGGAGAAATGTAGCACTGCATCACTGTCTCAGCAATGGATGCTCTGCAGTGAATGGGTGCCGTCAGAATAAGAGTCCAAACAGCTGATAAAAACCTCACAATAATCCACACCACTCCAGTCCATCAATTAACATTTTGAGAAGACAAAAGCTGCGTGTTTGTAAGAAACATTTACATTTAGTCATTTAGCAGATGCTTTTATTCAAAGCGACTTACAAATGAGGACAATAGAAAGAATCAAAACCAACAAAAGAGCAATAATAAGCAAGTGCTATGACAAGTCTCGGTTAGCCTAATGCAGTACATGTAGCAAGGGTTATATATATATATATATATATATATATATATACAGTGGGTACGGAAAGTATTCAGACCCCCTTCATTTTTTTCAATTTTGTTATGTTGCAGCCTGATACTACAATTGTTTAAATTAATTTTTTTTCTCATTACTCTACACTCTGTACCTCATAATGATGAAGTGAAAACAGAATTTTAGAAATGTCTGTAAATTTATTAAAAAGAAAAAACTGAAATATCACATTTACATAAGTATTCAGACCCTTTGCAACAACACTTGAAATTTCGCTCAGGTGCCTCCCATGTCTCTTGATCATTGCAGAGATGTTTCTACACCTTGACTGGAGTCCGCCTGTGGTAAATTAAATTGATTGGACATGATTTGGAAAGGCACACACCTCTCTGTAAAAGGCCTGACAGCTGATAATGCATATCAGAGCGAAAACCAAGCCATGAGGTCAAAGGAACTGCCTGCAGAGCTCAGACACAGGATTGTATTGAGGCACAGATCTGAGGAAGGCTACAAAAAAAATTCTGCTGCACTGAAGGTTCCCAAGAGCACAGTGGCTTCCATAATTCTCAAATGGAAGAAGTTTGGCACAACCAGGACTCTTCCAAGGGCTGGTCCCCAGCCAAATTGAGCAATTGATGGAGAAGGGGCTTGTCTAGACTGGTGACCAAGAACCTGGTGGTCACTCTAGTTGAGCTCCATGATCATATATGCAGATGGGAGAAACCTACAGAAGGACAAACATCACTGCAACACTCCACCGATCTGGGCTTTGTGGGAGTGTGGCCAAACTCAATCCTCTCCTCAGTGAAGACACATGAAAACACACTTGGAATTTGCAATAAAGCACCTAAAGGACCCTCAGACTCTGAGAAACAAGATTACCTGGTCTGATGAACCTCAATTCTAAGCATCATGTTTGAAGGAAACCGGCTCTTCTCATCACCTGCAGAGTACCATCCCAAAAGTAAAGTGTGCTGGTAGCAGCCTCATGCTGTTGGGCTGTTTTTCAGCGGCAGGGACTGAGGAACTCATCAGAGTAGAAGAAAAGCTCAATGCACCAAAATATTGAGATAGCCTTAATGAAAACCCAGTCCAGGGCATTCAAAACCTCAGACTGGGCCGAAGGTTCACCTTCTTACATGACAATGACCCTAAGCACACAGCCAAGGCAACACAGGAGTGGCTTAGGGACAACTCTGTGAATGTCCTAGAGTGACCCAGCCAGAGCCCTGACTTGAACCCTATCCAACATCTCAGGAGAGACCTGAAAAAGGCTGTCAACAGATGGTTCCCATCCAACCTGACGGAGCTTGAGAGGATTTGCAAAGAAGAATGGCAGAAATTCCCCCAATCCAGTTGTGCAAAGCTTGTTGCGTCATACCCAAAAAGACTCGAGGCTGTAATTGCTGCCAAAGGTGCTTCAACTAAGTACTGAGTAAAGGGTCTGAATACTTATGTAAATGTGATATTTCAGTTTTTTCTTTTTAATAAATTTACAAACATTTCTAAAATTCTGTTTTCACTTTGTCATTATAAAGGACAGAGTGTAGAGTAATGAGAAAAAAAAAGAATTTAAACAATTGTAGTATCAGACTGCAACATAACAAAATTGAAAAAAGTGAAGGGGGTCTGAATACTTTCCGTACCCACTGTATATATATACACAGTACATACACATACATATACATACAATAAAATGAAAAACAAGTAGATCGAATAGAAAAAGAATAGAGAAAGCTAGTGTTAGAGGCGTTTTTTTTAATTTTTTAATTTTTTTGCTTAGTTAGAAAACGAATAGAGAGTGCAAGTGTTAGACGAGGGTCAAGTTTTTTTTTTTTTTTTTTTTTTTTAAAGAAACAAATCCTTAACAAATCATTAAAATGTTTTTTTTTTATTATTATTTAAAGGCAGTTACTTCTGGCTAAAATATGAGTCCATAATAACACTTCATCCAATGAAAAAGTCCATCTCCTTTCGCCTTTACATCAAAATCCAGCCATGTTTGTTTAGAGCTGTTTTGGACTGTTTTGGCTTATAAACGCTGCTTGATCTGTGCAGATTTCTCTCCTGATTCAGGAAGCGTTATTATGGATTATGGACTCGTATTTTGGCAAGAAGCAATGGTTTAAAGTTAAAAACGTCTTTTAAAATGGATTTGTTTCAGTTTTTGTCTTCTCAAGATGTTAACTGATGGACTGTGGATTACTTGTGGATTATTGTGATGTTTTTATCAGCTGTTTGGACTCTGACGGCACCCATTCACTGCAAAGCATCCATTGCTGAGACAGTGATGCAATGCTACATTTCTCCAAATCTGATGAAGAAACAAACTCATCTACATCTTACAGATGGCTTGAGGGTGAGCACATTTTTGGCAAATTTCCATTTTTTCGAGTTATTTCTTTATGTCTGTGTATGACTGAAGGCTGTAGCTATGTGGTTTGGCTGTCCTGCCATATTCCCGCCTCCGCTCTCCTCTCAGGTCTCAGGCCCGTACTTACAGATGCAGATCCCATGAGAGGCGTCCAATAAGTAGCCCTCTTTGCAGACACAACTGTAGCTCCCTCGGGTGTTAACACAGTTCCCGTTTTCACAGAAACCCGGCTGCAAACACTCGTTAATATCTACACCAGAGGAGGAAACATGACTGTCATAACCTGACGTGTTGGATTGTTCATGTTGTGAAAAAGAAGTGTGCTTGTAGTGTACTTAACACACTTCTTAACACACTTAAGTAAACTTGGATGGATAACTGAGACTGATTTTGAGTGAAGAAGCACCAAATGTCCAGACAAACAGGTGAACCAGTAGGTTGCTGACATGTAAAAGTGCAGTTCGGTTTCAATAAAATATCTTTTCCTGAAAGTTACAGTATGTTTTTAAAGTACTAAAGTAA
The DNA here is from genome assembly GCA_039654775.1 of Spinibarbus caldwelli. NCBI lineage: Eukaryota > Metazoa > Chordata > Actinopteri > Cypriniformes > Cyprinidae > Spinibarbus > Spinibarbus caldwelli. The sequence goes on from CM077238.1 coordinate 32,989,715, forward strand.
TGATCAAGAAAATGTGATTCTGCATGATGCACTCTTAAAAATAAAGCTTCCAAAAGGACCATTGAAGAACCGTATTTAGTGAGCATTTCAGTTAACAGTTCTTAAAAGAACTTTCTTAGTGTGAAGAACATTTTAATCATTTAAAGAACCCTTTTCTACTATAAAGAACCTTTTGTCCAGTGGAAAGGTTCCATTGATGTTAAAGCTTGTCCATCAATGACTTTTCTTTTGAAGAGTGTACGTGCATGTACAATCTTTTCAGTACTTACATAAGGATACCTTGCACTGTGGTGTATACAATGTTATTACCTCAAATGTAGCAAACACAGGAACCATTAATGTTACATAATGATAGAATGAATCTGTGGTTTGAAGAAGCAGGAGAGGAAATGTAGCAGAGAGAGTGATATGTACAAATCTGAAGTTGTCATTATTTGACCCTGTGACCACCTCCAGCGCTGTCTTGACAAATTGATTTTACAGTGTGTTTATCAAACCATCTGGTCTGCCGTTACGGTCAGGACATAGATTAGAAAACAGAGAAAACATGTCGTAGATTCTGTCGTAGATTCTCCTCCGGGGAAGGTGGTCTCTGGATTTCACACATACTGACAAATTGTGAAAGATTCATTCCGTCATAATTACTACCATGTGAGAAAACCTGGAGTTAACAGCTATGTAAGGGAAAAAAAAAAAAAATCCCTTTAAATTAAGCTGGACAGTACGTATTTCAAAAGCCAAACCGAAGCATACATGATGTGTCACACTGTAATTCAAATAACTCCTTGGTAGTCAAAATAAGCAATTAAATAAGTAAATAAGTAAATAAATAAAAAATTTTCACAAATAACAAAAAAATAAATAAATAAATAAAATTAAAGAATAAATAAAAATAAAATAATCAATAAATAAACATATCATAAATATATTTTAACTATAAAATTATGCTATAATAAAGTTATAAAATTAAAATGATAGAATTTTAAAAATTATATTATAATTTTCTATATATTATATATATATATATATATATAACACACATAATTTTCTATCAATTATAATGCATGCATTATGAAAGTAAATATGGTCAATTTCTATTCACATTTTAGGATTTGGATCTGCAATAGATAAAATAGTCTCATCTCACATTTCACTCAGAAATATGGCACATTATGGAAATAAAATGGGTTGTAAATGCAAATTTCAACCCTTTTCTCAATGAGGATTGAGCTTTGTTAGTCATTTTGAGTAAAACAACCAATTAAATGTCTGCTTATAATATCAGCTCCACAGCATTAAAGCAACATGAACTACACAATGAGCGAGACTGAGAAGAGCATCTGCTTCAGTTTCAGTATTTACACAAAACTAGATGTGTGCAGCAACCATTAAACCATCTTTAGAGACTGATGTATTTGGCTGACCTCTGGATGAAGGAAGGAAGAACAAAGTGTTTGTTTGCATGTTCCTAAAATGTGTTTTGGCCCGCGAGACATAATCGTGAGCGCTAGGATCAATCTAGCACAGGAGGACGGAGCGAGGACTCTTACCCACACACTGCGTCCCGTTGACCCTCTCGAAGCCTTTTGGGCAGCTTCCCTGTCCATTAACAGTGTTTCCTGATGAGATAAGAGCACATCGATCTCTAGTAGGACGTACAAACGCATCTGTCAAACTGCAGCTAGTTTAATAATGCGTGCAAAAGGAAAATCAAACTAAGAAAAACTGAGGAAAAACATGCAAATAATTAACAAGTGATTCATCAGCAAGACTGGAGGCTGAAACAAATACAATAACACAAAACATCCTGAAACTATAATTCATTAAGCCACATTCTGGCTTTGTTCTTACATGTGAGAATATGTAGCTTATGTACATGCATATATATATAATTTAATGTATAGCTTTACAGTTCACCATTAAATACAGAGTGATTTGTTTATTTATAAGGCAACCCTTGAGAAAAAGAAGTACACTTTTAAAATGTAATGAACGTAAAGTTTTCAGACACTTAATTGCATGGTATTTACAATTACATGAAAATAGAATTTGCATTTATATTTTAATTGAACTGAAAGAGTTTTTTGACCCACTTAAGTAGGACTTCAGTACATCTTTATATGCAATTTCAGAATTACTTCTATTGTCTTTGAAGAAAAAAAAAAAAAAACTTTGGTAAAAATTACTGCTGAATGTACTGACAAGCTTTTATAGCAAACTAAAAACACTTTAATGTAAGTTCTATTGAAACTTGTATGTCATGTATTTAAATATATTTGTAACTACACATTTGTAATTTATTACATTTAAAATATATTAACTTTAAATGTGATATCAAATAACACACTATAGTTAAAATTATTACACTTCATATGTGCTTTAGTATGTTAGTCAACACATAAAAATAAGTGTACTTCCTTAAAACACGACAAAAGATTATTAAAATGATTTAAAATGTACTTTAAAGGAAAACATTAAATTTGACATTATTACAAAGTGCACTTTTTAAAAGACTGTTAAGAAACAGCCATGAAAGTGTCTCTCATTAAGTCACTTAAGTGGCCTTTTATTTCATTAATATCATATTATCTGTAAGTACAGTTTTAAAAATATACTTTTAAGATTAGACGTTCACTCCAAGTAAACATTCAATACAATTAAGCACACTTCTTTTTCACAAAGGAAAGCATGCTCTCTTTTTTTGTTTCTTTCTCAACAAAGTCTTCCAGCAGTCCAGGCATACTTTCCAGAGTGCTTCACAGAAAGGAAAAATAACTATTTGTCCCTGTGAGGTTAAATATTTGTGGCTCTGGGGAGCCAGAGATCCCGAAGCGTGTAACAGACGGCTCTATTGTTCCAGTCATTATTCAGCATTGGGTAAAATGATTATATAACTGTGTGCTTAACATTATCAACCACTCAGGGTTGCCAAGCAGTTATGAAAATATATCCTTAGCAAATGTTTCTCTGCACTAAGAACTAACAGCAAAAAAGAAACATAGTTATGAGATTTTAACTAAAACTAAAAGCATAAATCTGTAACGAGGAGTCGGTGGCGTTAGGATCCATGTGCAGCTTTATTAAAACAGAATGCAAGTCAAACAGGCAGAATTCAATCACAAGCTTCAAACACAACGTAGACAGGGCAGAATCAAAGTCAGAGTTGGGGCTGAAGATCAGGCCTGGCGGCAAACACCCAGGATAATCAAATAACAAGGCAGGTTGAATCAGAGTAGGCAGGCGGCAGAGAATCAGAGTCCAGTAAATAGTCCAGGTCATACACGGGGAGTCATACACGGGAGAAACGCTCGGAAATGTTTGCATGGCAAGAAAAGACTTTGCAATGAGGTGACTGGGAGAACAGCTTAAATGGACCAGAGTCAATATAAAACACCTGTGCAGGTAATCAGCCACAGGTACGGGGTATTATGGGAATTGGAGTTCGTGACAGTTGATACTCAGGTGACGGTTCCCTCTGGTGATGATCGGAGGGAGCCACAGAGGCTGAATCCGTGACAGAGCCCCTCCCCTGTGAGCGGCTCCTGACGCGAGGAGGCAAACGATGTCGTGGTCTTCCTCGAGGTCTTGGGGCAGGTCTGTCCGGGTGGTCTCTATGGAAGTCTGTGGTAAGTGAAGGGTCTAGGATATCATCAGCATTGACCCAGGACCATTTCTCCGGACCGTACCCCTCACAGTCCATGAGATACTGGAGGAATCTGCCCCGACGACGAGAGTCCAGGATTTCTCGGACCTGAAATGCCTCCTGGCTGTCAACGACGATGGGAGGTGCCCTCTGGTCACCAGCCTCGTCTAGGACATCCACTCCTCTCGGACCACCAGCGGGCTTGAGCAAAGAGACATGAAAGGTGGGTGAGATACGGTAATGAGCAGGTAAGGATAATCTGAATGAAACTGGAGTGATTTGTCTGATGATTTTGAAGGGACCCACGTACCTGGGATTGAGCTTTTTGCAAGGTAACCGGGATCTTAGATCAAGGGTGGACAATCAAACCCTTTGCCCCAGCTGGTAGTTGGGGTTGGTACGCCGATGACGATTGGCCTGTTCTCTGGTGCGACGAACTACTCTTTGCAGATGGATGTGAGCATCGTTCCATGTCTCCTCACTGCATTGTAACCATGAGTTGACTGCAGGTAAGTCTGAGGGTTCTCCAGACCATGGAAATAATGGGGGTTGGAAGCCTAGGACGCATTGGAAGGGAGTGATAACTGTAGATGGTTTGCGGAGTGAATTTTGGGCATACTCGGCCCATAGCAGATAGCGACTCCAGTTGGACTGATTCTTATGGCAGTATGAACGAAGGAAGCGAGTGAGTTCTTGGTTCAGCCGTTCCACTTGTCCACTTGACCCCGATCAGAAACTACATCCTCTGGTAGACCGTAGAACCTGAATACATAGTTGCAGAGAACGTCAGCGGTTTCTAGGGCAGCGGGAAGTTTCAGAAGTAGTATCAGCCTGCAGGCCTTGGAGAACCGATCAATTACAGTGAGGATAGTAGTGTGGCCCTGAGAGGATGGTAAGTCAGTCATAAAGTCAATGGCTATGTGTGACCATGGGCGTTGTGGGATGGTTAACGGATGAAGGAGCCCAGCAGGTAGTTGATGCGGAGACTTAGATGTATTGCAGATGGTGCAGTTCTGGATGAACGTGATAGTGTCAGTTTGTAGTGTGGACCACTAGAACCTGTTGTTGAGGAGTTGTAATGTGGCTGCAATACCCAGATGACCGGAGCTGGGATTCGAGTGGACCAGTTGCATCACTCTCTGTCTGAAGACCTGCAGAACGTACGTGAGGTTGCGTGGAGTTTCAGCTGGTGAAGGATCAGTGACCTGAGCTTCGGTGATTTCGGTCATTATGTCCCACTGCATGGGTGCGAGAATGATGGTGGATGGAATAATGGGTTCTTGATCTGGGGATTGGGAGTCAGACTCATGGAGACGAGAGAGAGCATCAGCCTTGGTATTTTGAGAGCCGGGACGGTAAGTAATTTTGAAGTCGAATCTGGTGAAGAAGAGTGACCATCTTGCTTGTCGGTGGTTGAGTCTCTTGGCTGATTTCAGATACTCTAGGTTACGGTGTTCAGTGAGAACAGTGAATGAATGTTTTGCCCCTTCCAGCCAGTGACGCCACTCCTCGAATGCTGCCTTCAAAGCGAGGAGTTCGCGGTTGCCAACGTCATAATTCTGCTCTGTCGGATTCAGTTTGCGGGAGAAGAACGCACAGGGGTATAGTTTGGGAGGATCACCCTGGCGTTGTGATAGCACTGCTCCAATGCCTGTACTGGAAGCGTCTACTTCCACAATGAATTCGAAATCTGGGTCGGGATGATGCAGGATAGGAGCAATTGTGAATCTCTCCTTCAGTGACTGGAATGCTGCTATTGCCGGCGAAGACCAGGTGAGACGTTGGGTTCCCTTTTTAATCATGGACGTCATGGGGGCAGTGATCGTACTGAAGTTATTGATGAACCGTCGATAGAAGTTAGCGAATCCTAAG